>JAMWET010003446.1:342500-397891 GCA_024036415.1 Prochilodus magdalenae | reverse complement strand
AAGCGCCGGCTCGTGCGCCACCTCTCCGGCTGCCGGCCCTTCTCCATTCCTCTCCCCGCTCTCTCTCTCTTTCTCGTTGCCGCTCTGCCCGTCCCGCTCCGCCCCGACGCCGCGCGGCGCCGACGCAGCTCAGAGGAGCCCGCGCTGAAACCCGAGGATGGCAATGTTACGATAAGCAGAGGCAGAGAGGAAAAAACGACAAAACGACGGTCGCCCTCGGCCGAGCCCCACCGCGCTGCGTCTGCGTGTGCGGTGCTCGGGGCGAACGGAGGGGAAAAACAGGAAGGAGAGAGAGAGGACTCGGAGCACCAAAACAGCGAGAGAAGGCCACGGAGAAGAGAGACGAGAATAATGAGACAACAGAATAAAAAGGAAAATAGAAGATCAGAGGACAAGATCACTGGACAATAGGGGAGCTCAATCGAGGCGCAGTAGGCCACAGGAGAAAGTGCTCAGAAGGAGCGCAGACCAACGGCCAATGGAATGTGCTCCAAACTAGAACTTTTTTTCTCGTAGCATCAGGTTAGAAGCAGTCTGACTGGAGATGCATTCAGTAAAAGACATCATACCCTTTGTGGTGAGGCATCTTCAGGACCCTCGAACGCTACTACCACTCGTTAAACAGGCAAGGAGAGTATTTTCTTTCTTCTGGTGAGTCTTTTATGGTGGACATGAATGTATGTGCTAATTAGCTGGAACATGCAGCCACTACTGCCCTTACCTCCACGTTGTAAGTGTCATTCATGAAACAAAAATAATGATTTTGAAATATTTCCAAGTAATAAATAAGGGCTCGATTGGTCTCAGTGACCACTTTGAGCACTCTCTACACATAATCATACAATGGATTGTTTATAACTCTGGGAAAATCCGACCCAATTCAGTTCAAATTAGCGCTTTGCTGTGGTGGGTGGAACTTTACTCTCGTGAATCTTGCTTCCCAGCAGTCCAGGACTGTAAAACTGCGCTCATCCAAGGCTGTGGTCACCAGCATGGTGGTCTCTGTGGAAGGGCTAAAGCACAAAGGACGTAATCCTGTCCTGGGTGGGCGGGCCGTTATGGGTTAGTGTTCAGCTCAAAGCTAGGGAGGCCACAGAAGGGCGGACAGCACAGTTTAGGACAAAGCCTTTCATAAGACGGATACTAAATGTACAGGAACGGATTTCTACCCAAGCACTGACCAGATGAATTAATTCATTGCTATTAACACGTTTAAAAAAAAAAAATAATAACAAAAAAAACAGACAATTAAAAAAAAACACAAGGCGCAGATCACTATCTGGTGTACCTTGAAGCTTGCTCATTGTAACCCCACAGTTAAGGAGCTTTACGGGAACTCGAGATCTGATGATGCCTCAGTGTTCCCTTATCCTCTACGCGGATATGCCAGCAAGGGTGCTTTGGACATTGGGAAATGGCAGCCTTCACCACGTCAATACTGGTCCAGTCCTTTCTGATTGATATACTCCTGGCTCCAAGCACAATATCCAGCTGTAGGGCAAAAACGTACAAATGTAAAACGAATTAAATACTAACATTTCCTTCCACTGGCAGAATAGGGTGCCTGGGCAGGGCCGCCAAGCTATTCCCTCCGTTCTCATGTAATGTCACTGCATGGACTCCAGTGTATTCTAATAAACCAAAACATCTATATTTACATTCACTGCCATTTCATCAGCTCTGTTATCTTATAGCAGTACCTTGTAGCACTAAAGTTATAAATTGTAGTTCATCAGTTTCCCTGTACACTTTGTTACACTGTTCTTTAATGGTCAGGACCCCCACAGGACCCACCACAGAGAGGTATTATGAGATGGTCTATGGTGCGGTCATTCTCAGACGGCAGTGACACTGACGCGATTGCCACTGACTTACTGATGCACTAGAGAATAGTCCACATAAAGCTATCCAGCCAACAGCGTCCTATGAGCATAATGAAGGGACTAAGAGGATGAACAACACAAACTCTGCAGCAGCAGATGGAGCTTATCAGTTTTTGACTTGTACATCTGCAAGCTGGACAAGCAAGGTATGGAGTGTAATAGAGCAGGACAGTGAGCGGAGACGGAGTATTAAACACTCCAGGAGCACTGCTGTGACTGATCCACTCACACCAGCACAACACACCAACACACCATTCACTGCAAGTTCCACCATTATACCGCTCCGTGGTGGTCTGGTGGGGGTCCTGACGATTGAAGACAAGGGTTAACAAAGCAACAGCGAAACAGATGGACTTCAGTCTGTAATTGTAGAGCTACACAGTGAGCCTAAGGATAGTGGGACTGATCAACTGGACACTGAGGTGAAGATACAGGAAGGGTGGTTCATATATGGGCTGTACGTAGTGAATCCATTTCCACCGTGATCCTTCAACCTGAAGGTCAGGAGATAGCCACGAGGCCAAACCAACAATTTTACATTTAAGCCTTAACTGTTCGCCCCTATCAGTGACTGCCCGTCGCTGTCAAGCCAAACGGGAAAAAAAGAAGTGCCAGAAAAGACGAGTGGTGCCAGGCATACCAAAAAAGGATTGCAGACTACTGCATTAACAAAAATGATTCTTCAACATGGATTTCTGCCAGACTAGACAGTTTCACACAAACATATGTACGGTTCATGTGATAGCACGAGAAAGATGCTTTACAACAAACTGTTCCCACTTTCAGAGACCCCCTGGAGCCAATGCACGTGAGCATTCATGCTCCTTCTAAACTTCCTCATGTAAGGCACAGCGGTTTGCAGCAATGTCAAGGTTTTAAAAGGGGCTCTGTTTAGATCCAAGCATCCCTTCAGCATCTGATGGAAATAAACAAACGGTCCCACGATGGTCTTTATGGTCTAAGAGTCATTATGCAACAAGGGCAAGGTAGCTTGATTCATTTAGTTGTAGTCAGTGTAGCATAAAGGCCGTTGCACGACTTGAACAAACGGGCCCGATCCAAAAACAGCTCCCTGGTTCGCACAAAAAGGGGCAAACTGTGACATTCTGAATGATGCGTTTACATGTTTTAGAAAAAAACGAAAGTGAGAAACTATAGCTGTCTTCTCCATCATTGAGGAGATGAAACTTTCTGAATTCCTCACTCTGAATTAAGGCAGGCTACGGGGAAATGCACCTCCTACACATGATTAAAGCCACAATTAGGACATTTAAACTCCTCCACAGAACATGGCAAAACAGGGACCCCACCCAGGCTACTGCCCACCTTGGAAAATTAGTCAAAGTTAGCACAAAAGTGGCTTTACGATTTAAGACAGAAGGCTGAACTGACTTGAGTTCTCACCCACAGCTTGGATGTTTATAGGGCCCAGTTTCAGCTCTGGTAGAGGTCAGGGAAATTACAACAGCACACAACTCTTTGTGCAGCGTGGTTTCCCCAATATGCAACCGACTGGCGTACTGACGCAATTAGCATGTTTTGGCCTGCCATGGTTCCCTGGCCTGGCCAGAATGTGCTCGAGTTGCCAAATCATGGGCAGCACCGCCTTCTTAAGAACCAGTTTTTCAGAATTTAGAATTTGAATTTAGAGCCAATTTAGAGCAATTCATGCTTGCATCACTGCAGGAAATTTGTCTACATCAATTTAACAGAAACGTAAATATTCTAACCCATCCGTAAGTAAACACCTGCATACAAACACACACAAGTGAACACACCACACTTGAGGAGGTAGTGAACACCATGCCCAGAGAGCTTAGGTGCCTTCACTCAAAAACAGTCCCATGGACTCTCCCTGTTGCTGCACCTCTTTAAAGACTGGTATGCAAATGGACGACTGTTGTAAACTGGGAGAATTGTACCCTGAAAATAAAACCTGAAATATTTCTCTGGGCTTTCATATACTGTAGTGGTCACTTTCCTAACATCCTAGGACAATTGTGCTTCTAGGACAGGCTGACCCACTTAATAAAGAAGCAAGTGAACTATTAACGAAACTTCATAGCGATTTCCATAAACATAACTTTATCCAAACCCGACTGAAACCAAAAGTGTAAATCCGACATAAAACCTGCCAGTAACGAACTCTAGCGCATGGACACTCGCAGGGAGGCAAAAGGGCTGACTACAAGGCTGTGGGTGCGGATGATGCAAAAAGCCTTTGGGGCTGAATCACAGCAAAGAGTCACGGAAGCACGTATCTGGAGTCATGGTGACATGCCTCCTGTGGTTGCTGGTAGCATGCTTACACTGTAGAGCTGCTTGTCTTGCTGTAGAAGAGTAGAACTGAAAGATGTCCTGCCTCCCATTTCATCACCAGGAGCCCGGTGCGAGAGATCGATCATCAGAATCCGCTCCAAACGTTTTTCCTGAAGGAGAAAGATGAAGACGGTACTCAAAGCAGGATAGAGGCTAAAGTACAGTAGAGAAACCATTTGCTGAGTCACAGGTGAAGTAGAGACAGGCTGGTAACCGCACACCTTTAAACCCAGGCCCTCTGAATCACCGGCAGACAAGTTTCAAGCTGCAGTGGAATGATGTTGATCTCTGAGAGAGAGAGAAGAAGATAGAGAGAGGAGAGAGAGAGAGATGGAAGAAGAGAACGAAGAGAGAGAGAGAGGACACAGAGAGAGAGAGAGACGAGAGAGAGAGATGAGAGAGGACGATAGAGAGAGCGACGGATGAGAAGAGAGGAGAGAGAGAGAGAGAGAGAGAAGAGCGACAGAGGACACAGAGAGAGAGAGACAGAGAGACACAGAGGAGAGAGAGAGAGGGAGAGGACACAGGAGAGAGAGCAGAGAGAGGAGAGACACAGAGAGAGAGAGAGAGAGAGAGAGAGAGAGAGACACAGAGAGAGGAGCGAGACAGAGAGAGGAAGGACACAGAGAGAGAGGGAGAGAGAGAGAAGAGATCCCACAGAGAGAAGAGCAGAGAGAGAGAGACAGCCTCAACTGCCCTTCACCCATAGAGAGAGAGAGAGAGAGAGACTGAGACTCAGAGAAGAGAGAGAGAGACAGAAGACACACAGCTCCACAGGAGAGAGAGAGAGAGAGCGAGACAGAGACTCAGAGTGAGAGAGAGAGACAGAGACTCTGATAGAGAGAGAAGACACAAGAGGGACAGAGAGAGAGAGAGAGAGACACAGAGACAGAGAGAGAGATACAGAGAGACTGAGAGAGAGAGATGAGAGCGATAGCCCCGCTCTCCCTCTCTCAGAGAGAGCAAGATGAGAGAGAGAGGACAGAGGAGACAGACAGAGGAGAGACTGATCGAGAGAGGCAGAGACAGAGAGAGAGAGAGAGAGAGAGAGAGACAGAGAGAGAGAGAGGCAGAGAGAGAGAGAGGGCCAGAGAGAGACAGGACAGGAGAGAGAGAAAGGAGATGAGGGATGAGAGAGAGAGGGAGAAGTGGAGAGAGACACACACAGAGAGACAGAGGACACACAGAGAGAGAGAGACAGCAGACAGACAGAGAGAGGAGAGAGAGAGAGAAAGAGAGGCTCAAAAACACAAGATTTAATACGCACAGTTTAAATATTCTTTATCATTTTAATCACCATATATGTGATAAATTATAATTTTGACACATCCAGTTTAAATTAACAGTGATTTAGAAATTTATTGGTGATGAAATTGACCATTGGATAAGGTGTTGATTTTTCATATCAGTGCATTCCTGGGTTTATTGATCTGGCTGATGCATAGGAAACACTCTTACTGTTTGGTCCGTGTGGCTTGTTGCTATACATCTGTCCCATCTGGAGACACACAGATATGAGAGATGGGTCCACCCAAGCGAGGAAGGAAGTCCTTCTTGTTCACTTCCTCACAATGCCACTGGACAAGCACAGACTCCAGACCGCCACTCAGCAGGTGCATGGCCTGTACAGAGGGGACCAGGGAAGCAGAAGAGGAGAGGAGCTGCTTAAAAAGCCACAGTGTGGAGAAAAAACACATCTAACCAAAAAAAAAACAAAAAGAGTGAAAGCTAGGGAGTTCTATTTTCTTTTACCTTCTGGGGTAAAAGCATAAGGTGTTCACCAGGCGTCATGGTGCCAGTGCTGAGTGGAGTATGTGTACTCTTTTTTCTGACTGAAAGTTTCTCACTGTTCAGGAAGAAAGCGACGGAGAAGAGAGAGACATGTGCTGAACGTGCGTCTGTATTATATATAGAAAGGTTCATTGACCCAAAGTAACTCTCCATCAGGAAATTTAAGTTTGGGTGATTGACATTTGCTCTCCAGTCCTCTGACTCACCAGGAGACGGATCTTGCCGTCTTCGTGTCCAGTGGCGATGCAGTACCCCATTTAGGGTGAACAGGCTACACAGGTGAAGGCATTTCTTGGGGCACCTTTCTTGTCAGTGGCCTTCAAGGAAAAACCTCACATTTAAATAAAATGAGAATTAGACAATGCACCGTGACCGCTGCTCGCCGCTCCCTCGTGCATGGAAAATGGCACCTTGGTAATCGGAAAACGGTGGAAGAGTCGAACAGGAAAACATGGGCCCCCTGACAGAGCGCATGTAAATAAGGATTGTGACCTGGGCATGTTCTAGCACGCCCCTTGACCTCACTGGAGCTATTTCAAAGAAAAACAGCTACATCACGGTTAGTGTGCAACTTTAACTTACCGTTGCTCTTCTGGGTTCTGAAGAAATACACCATCAGCCCGAGGATCTTTAACAGAGGCAATGTATTCACCTGCAAACAAATATTTCATAATTATTAAATATATTTTCATCTAATGCTCCATTACGCTGTCCATGCAGGACTAATCCGGCTCTTTTTCTTAAAGAACATGCCAGTGTAATGATCACTTAATGTACTACTGAACTACACACAAAGTATGATAATCTATTACAACAGCGATTACTGGTCTTATCGCTCACATAGACAGACAGGTGGACAGATACACATCTAATCATGTATTTGCAGTGTAAGAATATTAATGAGCAAATAAGAATGGGTAATACCTGTACACTGTAATACCAGATAAATCAAAATAGAATAAACTATAAACTAACTATCTATACAAAAATGTATAGCATACAGCAAAAGGTAACAGTACAGTACAAAGTTGTATAAAATATTATGTAGATGACTCTCATAGTGCGGAGATGTACGGTCACACATGAACAAAACCTAAAACATTCCAGCAGACAGCCTTAGTATGATTTGGTCAAAATCATATGAATGCATAGTAAACAATGACTCAACAGTTCAAATAACATTAATAGGCAGTGTTAGTAGATTGCAGTGTTCATATAGATAAAGTGGAAGACACACGAACCTACAAAGGATGTACAGACGATGTGTTTTAGTAATGTCCAGCTCTTGCTCAGGGCACAGCCAGACTTGTTGCCGCGACAATAATGTAAACAACCTCCAATACGAACATGAAATCATTCATTAATATTTGGATGTGCGGCTGAACTTAGTGTAGGCTTGTACTTATATATAAAAAAATAAAAAAAAAGAGATAGTACAATAGTAATAACACTAGCAATTACATGAAATTAATTAATTTAACTGACTAAAGCTAAATTAACTAAATTAAATAAAACAACTGACTCCCTTGAATACCCTTTCTCATAATTGGAGTCACCTGTGTATGGAGGTCAAGGGTCACTGAACTTACCAAACCAAATTTGAGAGATCCAATAATTAGTTCTAAAGGTTTTGAAATCAATAAAATGACAACAGTGCCCAAATTTATGCACCTGCCTACTTTTGTTTACCCAATTATTGCACTTTCTGTAAATCATATAAACTTCATTTCACTTCTCAAATATCACTGTGTTTGTCCCCTATATGATATATTTAACGCAATTGTTTTATCCAAACAACCAATACTTTATAAAGGTAAATCAGGAAAATTAACAAGGCTGCCCAAACTTTCGCACCCCACTGTATCTACATAATATAAACTCTCATTTGACCTACTTGGGTATTAAGTCCTAGCCCTCGATAGGAGCCCCTACAGGAAACCTCGAGGTACTCACTGCCCCCAACAGTACTTACCCCTTGGCCGACAGCTGTGGAACCAGGGTTGGTGCTGATCTTACACAAAACAGCTGATAGCTCTCTTGCCTCCACTTCTTGCTCCGGCACTTTGGGAAGATGTACAGCCACCAGCTGGCAACTCTCTGGAGAAGCACACACAGACACTTTGACACTAGTGTCTACAAACCAAGTCCTGAGCATTAACTAGCGATCACTTGCTGTTGAAGATTTAACCGGCCAGAACTGAGAAGACTAGTTTATCTTGCTCTATAGTGGTGGTTCTCATTCCTGGTCCCAGGGCTCCATTGTTATGCAGATTTTAGAGTTCCCCCTGCTCCGATCACATGTATTGCAACTAATGAATTAACCAACTAAGCCCATCCCAAAGTGAACCAGTTGAGTAGCTGAGTTAGTGAAAACCACTGCACCGACCCTTTGAGGACACTCAGTCACTTTAAATACACTCTGCTACATTTTCAATTTCCTGCTGCTCTTTCTCTCTGTATTTTTTAATATATTTTTATATATTAATATATATTTTCTTTATTTATTTAAGTACTGCTGTCTGGGTGTAACTGGGTCCTTGGGTACTACAATTTCGTTCCACCCCATGTACCACATGTGATGCGAATGACAAAGTCTCCTTGAATCCTTGAGCTGAGCTCTATATTTAGGGTCCTAGCACGTAGTGTACCTGAAGATAAACTCCCACTTCCTATAATATTTACCTCTCTGTCTGCACACAAGGTCCAATCTGCTTTAAGCCTTCTGAGGCCTCAAGGGTTTAAAAGCAGCTGAACAGTTCTCAGTGGGCCTCTACAGCACTGAGCTGAAAGTGAGATGTTCCTTTTTTGATAAATACAAACGAATGACAGGGTGCCAAACGACAGAAGAGCTGCCTGAGCTGTTAGACCTGTATTATCTTTATAGATCTAGAAACAAGGTCCGAACTGCTTTAGGCCTTGTGAGGCCTTGCTGGTCCAAAAGGCCTCAGTGGACTTATTACGTGCTAGGACCCTCAATTGCCGCTTGCGGCTATATTAGTTGGATTTTTTTTTTTTTACCTGAGGAGCCTCTGCAAATTAATAACCAATGGTGAAATCTGTGATTTTAGTACAGTAAGTGATCTATAGGTCTTACAGGTGTGCTAGATAATTCATATGCAAATTGTCTTCAACATCAGATTTTTTTATTTTTTTTTTTTTATTTTACAGATCTGTTTGAATCACCCCTCACCAACAGACTTATGCTCAAGTTAAAACTGTACTGTAATATACAATGTGCTGGTGGCCTAATAGGAAGTAGTATGGAAAAGAAATATCTTTAATACATAGCCTGTAAAGCTAATTCAGATTTCTGCCAGGTGCCAACATATGTTTTTTTTTTTTTTTTTTTAATTATTATTAGTCTAATGCTATTCTATCTGATATTAGGGGCCCATCATACAGAGAAAGAGAAAGGAACTCATCTCCTAACACAATCCTTATTGGCCACTTGCCCTCACACAATAGACAGAGAGCTAAAACAGCAGAAACTGACCACTCCTGCTCAAGTCGAATTTGTGAAGGTGGATCTACCAGCTTGATCTACCAGACATTCCGGAATGAACTTTGATCAAATTTCCAAAGCAGAACCGACACCACTGTAGGAACAACCACAGTGGTGTGGGAGCAGAATGCCAGTCTAGCAGCTGCGCAGTCAGAACAGAGCTGGCAGACTGACCAATCAGAGCACACTCCGCTAACATAAAATTATGAACACTGAGCATTGGGAGTTTTACTGTTCACTCGCCTGACTTAATCCTGATCGTAACTGTCTCATAACAAATCGAAATGAGTCACCCACATTTTTACAGATTAATAACCTAAAATTTAGATCATCTTGTGTAAACTGCTATGTCAGCAATTTTTTCATAACCAAGGAAACACTAATATGCTGGGCTGCTCTGAGAACCACTGCTAAATTCACATTGAGACGGAATAAATCTAATACTTACCATCATGTTTATTACTAGCCATGGGAATAATAATAAATATGACTCCAACATGTTTCTCTGAGACATACAGCGAGAATATCGGGTATCCAATAGTGAAGATCTGTAGAAAGAAAGAGTGGATATGACAGAAATTAAAATGGCATCCTTATGTAAATATGTGGTGATTTAACTTTTGACACTTTCTGATTTGACAGTACCTTAATAAGGATTCCATCAATAAAGTCCCACAGTCTAACAGTGCCATCTGCTGAA
The DNA here is from genome assembly GCA_024036415.1 of Prochilodus magdalenae. Lineage (NCBI taxonomy): Eukaryota > Metazoa > Chordata > Actinopteri > Characiformes > Prochilodontidae > Prochilodus > Prochilodus magdalenae. The sequence continues at coordinate 387,696 of JAMWET010003446.1, read as the reverse complement.
CAGGAGTAGACCTGCAGAGAAGAAGCAAACAGGAAGGTTATAACCTGGATCCCTTTAGGGCTTCATCTGAGTCCATTAATTATGCATACATTAAATATGATGCAGATAAAATGGGGACAGTTATCAGCAAGACTGATGGCCGTCGTGACCCCCTGCACACCATTTAAGAGTCAGGTTTATTTGGATTTATGCACTTAGCCAACATAAAACAGCCACAGGCTGGTTTAACAGTTAAACAATGAAGATTGTGGAGTACAAACGTGAAACACCATTAAAGATCTTAAAGATTTACGGTCTACATGCATCGATTTACCACTTCTCCATGTAGCATGTAAACAACAGGGACTGAAACTGTAGAACTACAGCACCTACGGGACTGAGTGGGCTTTAGCCACACATTAAATATCAATGTTATATTATGATTAATACCAACTTTATTAAAGAATTAAAATGTGTGTTTTGACAAAGTGCATATTATGGCAGCTGTCGGTCTTTTCGAACCTCCAAACTTCTTCATATGCTGGATGGATACACCTCCTTTTGGAATGAAATGTCTTCACTTACAGCTTCTGTTCATCCTTGTGTCCAGCTGGTGTCACTTGTGTGCAAACATTTCAAAGTTTTGACCAACAGTTCCTTTCACTGCTTCAGACAGCCCAGTGTAGCCACCACAAGGAAATCGCAGTACTAGTGATCAGGGTGGTCCCTCGGTGCTGCACACAGGGTGTAGCAGCAAAGGCTGGGCCCTGTACACTCTCAATGTCAGTGGGCCCCTATCCATGCCAGTACACGAGGAACGTGAGCAAAAAAAAAAAAAAAAAAAAAATGGGCCCCTCTCCCTACTCGGGCCCTGGGTAGTCAGGTCCACTTTCCCCCCCCACTACCACGCCCATGGCTGCACAAGCTCAACAAACTAGGCTTGGTAACTCAGTAATGGTCGCGTTTCTGGATCTCACTGCTGTACTGCCGCCACTACTTTAATCTGAGGACCACCTGACATTTAGCGCAACATGAGGTTCTTTTATTTTTTTTTAACACTAATGAAGTGGAATGGGTAAAGAGCTACAGCATGTGCACTTGGTCAAATCTCATATGAGGTAAGAATTTTCGATGCCCAGTTTAATGTCTTCTCCGGTCCCTGACACCCATGTCAGATAATGAACATGGTAACAGACCTGCGTATTTATTGAAGTCTCTGAGCTACATAGTTGTTAATTAATCAGAACAGTCGGGTTTTGGAATACCTTTCCAGGTTTATTGCTGTGATTTAATGTAAGCTTGTCTGAAATTAAAGTACAGAATATATATAACAGCTGGACATGAAAATATGAATCACGGTTTTAGGTAAAACATTTTTTTCATATTTTGAAGTTTTATCCTAGTGATTACACTTCGCTGCAAAAAGCCCTGGGAGCCCTGTTTGGTTCAGTGACCGTTAGCCCCGTTTTCACCAATGTGGAAGGGGTTCCCTGCCAGTTCCTACACCTCATTTTGAACCATTTGGTGCATTACTACCAGTCAACAAATCAATTAATCAATCAACCAATAAACAAATCAGGTTTGGAACCACAAAAGGTTCTCTTTCCAGCTGGAACCTATGAAGACTTGGTTCCTCAACACCAACTGTGACAACACCTGTGGGCATGTCAGTTGTTGAGGACTGAGAAAGCAATAATGCGGACACCCAGTGAACTCTCCTATATCTTCTTATCAGCAGTAGTTAATTTGTGCCTTCTTTTTGAATATAAACAAACATCTGGAATATAAACAAACATCTGTGGTGGTAAAAGGGCTATCTGTGCATATCAAAAACTCTGGGCTTTACTCGTCCTCCTCTATGCTCAACAGCTGCTGAGGAACCATTCTGTCACCTAAGAAATGTTCAGGTTTTGATTCATTGGCCCGTTAACGCTTCCAGTCCACAGTCCTCAGTAACCCACTGACAGTACTGCATGGCCCTAGGAAGCCTCATTTCCTACAGTCTTTCTGATCTTTGCCAAGTCTCCTTACTGCCAGTCGACCAGTCTAACTTCAAAGTCTTCTTTTCACAGTGAAGACAGGGACAATGGTCAAAGGGACACTTTAACCAGTATTGAGCTGCTGTTCTGTGGGCCAAGCTGCTGACTCTCAGTAACTTGCCTTCTTGGTTCTGTTTGGGTCTACTAAATTTTAAAGTGCACGAAACTGGACAATATGTGTATGTATACATACATATACATTATATATTATTATATGAAAACAAGAGTAACTGACTTCAGACATCCCAGTATTACAGGGTGTTATTTGCCCTCGGCAACCAGACATGACTTTGTTATAGTCTTTGGTAAAGAAGGCAAGCTTTACATCTGACTTTTAAAGGACTGTAGAATGAGGCCAAACTCATCTGGTAGAGGTAAAAAAAAAATGTGACGTGCCATTTCCAACAAGTCCTGGACTACAGTGCTAACCTTGGATGTTATTAGTGTCAATCACATGATCAGTGATTAGTTGATGCGCAAGCTGAAAGCATCTTCACCAGGCAGTACATTTCCCAGTCTTATGTCAGTTGTGGGCCTTGAAACAGATCCAGAATCCAGAATCCAGAATGCAACAGAATCCTTCTGATGATGGACCAGCTCCTCCCGAGCTTATGGCAATGGTCAAGAGTCGATCTGTACCTCCAGCACTTCAAGTACAGCTCAGCTTGCGCAGCCATCCTTCAAGATGTATGAAGGACAAGCATCAGGACTCCTCAGGACTCCAGATGGAGGAAGGAACTTCTACTCGCTGTCCGAACAGCAGTTTAGATTCTAATCTATTTGTACTAGCGGTGATGCATACTCTGACTGAACACTCAGCACTTTTATAAGTGGCTCAGGATATAAGCTTCTGCTAAATGTCATGAATGTAAATGTTGCATGGAGTTAGACTGCATGTGGGAATACTGGAATATTGACTCTACCAACCTCATCTTCCTTGACTGCAGAGGTCTATAAGCTGATGATTTGTTTCAGACATGGTACAGCAGAGAAAACATTTTATTATGGGAACCAGTGAACTCCTCTCAGCCTAAACTCAGATCAAGCGTAAACCACAGCACAAAATGAGACGACAAGCGGAGGAGCAACAACCGTCATGGTCCAGCACAACACAATTGCTTATCAACAACGAACCTGCTGTCTGTGAGAGATAAGAGGTTAATACCTGAAGGTGGTTGGCTGGATTCAAGGCGACGCCGGTCACTTGGTCAGTGTGGCCCTGTAGCACATGGAGGCACTCCTCTGTACTGGTGCTAAACACTTTGACTGAGTCCCCTGAAGCGCATACCAGGAACCTATAAAAATAAAGATAATAATATTATTATTATAATAATTAACAAGAAAAACAATAGAGAAAAAAATCTGACGTCAGCTGAGATTCAGGGAGCCTTTTTCTTTTTTGCACGTCATATACACTGGGAGAAGTGTGCGAGACCAGACTCTGATGTTAGTGTAGCCTTAAAGTAGAGGTTAAAGAACTAACATCATGTATGAGTAAGCTCCAATCAATCATTTGTGGTTCTGCATACAATAATTCAGATTACATCTGCTGTGATATTGTGTATAGCTGATCACGTAACAGACTGCCAGTCTACATACAGAGTGCTTTCTGCCTTCCACCCAATGAGTACCGGGACAGGGTCCAGGACTAGTGTGATAGGATAGGATGCGAATAACAGAACTACACAGGCTTACAGCTCATAAGACTGTTACCATTTCATATTTTTGTTTGTTCCCAGGTTTCTTATGTACAGAAAGTTGCGACTGGTCCCCATTAACTTTGTTTCGGTGTTAGGTTAGTGTTAGGATAGTGTTAGGAGTCTTGCCCCAGGACTCTTATTGGTGTAGCACAGCATAGTCACCCCAGACCGGGATTTGAAACCCAGTCTCCCACACGTGGTGGTGGCTTTTTGCTGAGTAGTGGTGTTGTCCGCTGAGCTACACCAACCCAGAACATATGCGACACAGTCAGTGCTGAGTAGACGTCAAGTAGACTTCTGTACCTAGCTCTCCAGAAAAAAAGTTTACTGAACTTCTGAGAATTTTCTACAACTTTGGAGAAATTTTCATTCATCATCCATTTTAGAGAACTGTCTGGGACTGTCCAGACGTATACACAGCAGTGTTAACACCTAAAGCCATTTCAGCTAATGGTCCAGCAGAGTGAGTGGACAGTGGATACAAAGCTACATTTAATCTGGGGGGCATCAAGAGGCTACACCATCCGGCAGATGTAGTTTATTAAGACCAGAGTGAAGTACTTAGCATCTGCTAAGATGAGCCAGCCCTACAAAGCATCCCTCAACATGCCTGTCAGGGGTCAAGACAAACCGCGGGTACGCCATTTCATGTCCAAGCACTGCAAGAAGGTAAGGTGGACCGTTGCTGCTCACTTAGAAGGCAGAATTTATTTTGTAGGATTTTGAGGATTAAGTTTAAAGGTCTATACGTTCTAGCAAACACATATTACAGTACAGTATACATTCACAAAGACAAAATTAGATCACATACATAACCTTCCTTGTCCTGCTCACAGAAACTAGGCATGTGATGAATGTTGCTGTATTTGTTTACCAAAATCTTCAGCCCCCATCACATCAGGGCATGTGTGGAACCCTGGTTCCAAAACTTCAGTATGAAGAAACTAATTCATTTTGCTCATGAGGACGTACGCACAGATATGACATGTAGCTGTCACATACCATCCAGCATCTATAAGCATTTCCCGGTAAGTTAGGAGCTGGAGCTTAACTGCCAGCAATCACAGCTGGACTTACAAGGAAAGTTACAAGACAGCAAATCTAAATAACGTCCATCTTCACCATATTCAATCTATTATCTTCATCAGCATTTCCCACCTGGCTGTGTAAGCATCAGCGACCGCTTGCATACTTTGTTATGTGTAGTAAAACTCTTTATGGTAAGTGTATGCTTCAGTAGGCCTGGAATACTGACACACAACACGTTTCCTCTGAAATCTGAGGTATTAATAATGATCGTGCCACCCTGTTGCTCCAATAGTACCCTCCAGCTCCTCTGGAAGGGCTTTACACTAGATGCTGGAACACTGCTGTGAGGATTTGATAGCATTCCGCCACAAGAGCAGGTACTGATGTGGGATAATTAGTTCTGGATCACTAATACTAAAAGGACTTGTATGGAGCTCCACCACACACAGTTCTACTGCTCTACTTACGGCTTGGAGATCCTGTGCTCATGGATGCTGATCCAGAACATCACAACCTATTGATCAGTGCTCCTCTGTGAAGACTAGACTATATCAACTGTGTGCACGGTGCTGGACGTGTGTGTGTCAGCAATGGCTGCCACTCAGTTATTTAGAGTACATGTGAAGTCTAGTACCAGGTTTAAATCAGCTTATTATTCAAAAGTTCCCGTTCCACCTTAAATGAATGTAACGACTGAACCATTTAAGGTGGAACGGGGACATTTGAATAATAAGCTGGCAAATAAGATCCCCGGAATGTCTGTTATTCAGACAGAAGCACAACCAACACATGGTTCTTCACCACTGAGATGGTCCACTCAGGGGAGCTGTGAAAGAGCCGGAGGAGCTCCCGTTTCAGCCCGAACCGGAGCCGCTCCTCAGAACAGTCTCAGTATAAAGGGTTTAATATTGCTCTGCTCATACCTGCCGTCCTTAGAGATGATCGGAGGTCTAAAACTGATTTTATTGCCGCCGCAGCGAACCACGCGGAGCCCACTCTCCTCCACCATGTTGACGTTCTTCTTCTGCCGTAGCACCGAGGGCGCTGCTGCCGCCTAGAGGCTGGAGCGCCACACGCGGGGCAATGGGTTTAAAGAGCCAGTACCCTACATATTCCCTACCCTTTGAGGAGCCAATACATTACATGTACACCCCTTTAAAGTGTCAATAAATTACGTTTTCTATCCCCTTTAAAGAGCCAATACCATACCCATACACTCCCCTTAAAATGTCAATACAGTAAGGTTTCCTTTTCCCCCTTAAAGAGCCAATACCCTACACATACACCCCCTTTAAAGTGTCAATACATTACATATGCCTTCCCCTTTAAAGAGCCAATACCCTACACATACACTCCCTTTAAAGTGTCAATACATGACATATTCCTTTCTCTTTAAAAGGCCAATACCATACATATCCTTTTCCCTTTAAATAACCTATCCCCTATATGTTTTCCCTTTAAAGAGCCAAATATCCTATATATTTTGTCTCCTTTAAAGAGCCAATACCTTGCATAGTCCTTACAATTTTAAAAAGCCAATAACACTACCCATGCTTTCCATATTATAGAGCCAAAAACCTACATGTACACCCCCTTTAAAGTGTCAATACCTTACATATTCCTTCCCTATTAAAGAGCCATTACCATACACAGCTCTTTCCCTTTAACCAGCCTAGTCAATACCTTATGTATGTATTCTTTGCCTTCAAAGAACCAGTACCCTACATATCCCATTCCCTTTAATTTGCCAGTTCCTTACATATTCTACCCCTCTTAAAATGCCAATACCCTACATACTCAATTCCCATTAAAGAGACTATACCCTCCCCATACCTTCCCATTTAAAGATCCAATACCGTACATATTCCTTTCCATTTAAAAAACCAACAACCCTGCATAGATCTTAATCTTTAAACAGCCAATGCCCTACAGATTGTTTTCCCCTTTAAAGAACCCATGCCCCACATATTAATTTCTCTTTTAAAAAAGCAATGCCCAGCGTAATATATTCCCTTTAAAGAAGCCTATATCCTACATGTTCTTTTCACTTTAAAAAGCGGGTACCCTACATTTACCTTACTCTTTAAAGAGCCAATACCCTTCATATCACTCATAGAGGGATACTAAACAGAACCATGAATTACATGAGCCACTCACATATGACGTCATCAAAGCAAGTAAAAGTATCAACAAGACACACACAAAGGGTATTGGTGAAAAGCTCAGATGCTGTCTCACAATATCAAAAAGGTTTTTTTGTTACTGTGCCCTTACACTGATATATGTAAATGAGCGATTTTCCGATTGGCTGCCCTATTGCGCCCTCCTTCCAATCTGCTGAAGCTATTTTCTTCACAGGAGAATGAATGAAATAGACATTCTAACAGAAACAGTGCAGCATCGCCATCTAGTGAGCACAAGCAGAGCTGCAGAGGAGGAGGCAAGAAGCCGAAAGCTGTTTTATAAATCTGCACACGGTCATCCCTCCCAGAGTTCAGCACATCATCTACACTTACTATTAATTTGGAACATAATGGCAGAACAAAATGAGTTGTGATTTGGCACAGGCCACATTTTGTGTTGATTATTTTTTTCCTATGCTCAGAGGAACTAGCAATTACACTGTACAATGAAACTTACACTGCTTCCCACACTACATACACTAACAATCACAATATAAATACTAAGTACTAAAAAAAGAAGCACAAAAAGAAGATGTCTATGTGTGTACTATAGAGTCAGTGTGCACTATGACACAGGAGGGCACAGGAAAGGGCTTAGGAGTAGATCGTAGGTAGGGTATGTAGTGTTAGTGCAGTGCACTCTAGTGGTCCTAGATTTCATGCTCCTGAATCGTCTGCTGAATGGAAGAAGAGTGAAGAGGCTGCATTTTCGGAGGGGCGGGGGGGTTATATTCAGCCTATAAACAAAAACTTTGTTTTAAAATGTTCAGAAGTGCTTATTAACACCCATCCAATCAACAAAGCCATTTGATCAGAGCTGGGTAGAGTAGCCCAAACCAATACCCAGGTAATACTATCAATATCGGGTTAAGATACTGACACAAGTAAGAGTGAACATGCTTTTATATAAAGCAAATGGAGCACAAGTACCAAAGTTAGTGATGGGCAGATCAATACCTGAATATCAATACGTCTGATACTGGTGCAGAAATTCATCATCGGTTGTTTGTTTATTTAGCTGGGTGGATGTGTAAACCATCTCTCAAACGAAATGCTGCTGTAACTGATGGTGTAGAATAGGAACATTGACATTTAAGGCATTTAGCAGATGCTCTTATCCAGAGCGACCTACAACCATGCCTAGTGTCCCACTGGATAATGTGTCCCAGCTAGTACAGGAAGGTCAGAATCTAAAACTCGCCATGAGCTCAGACACTGCCCGAACAAGGGTCAGTGCTAAAACCTAGAGAGATCAATACACAGACATAAATAAGCATAAGTGCACTACCTGGCAACCCCAGCCCTGTACTCATACCTAGAGAGAAGAAACGTTATGGTGAGTATAAGGGCAAAAACATATACACATCTAGGAACTGCTTTCCTCCCACCTTCCTTCCCTGTAACTATTCAAAACGTAACTATTTAAAGGTTAGTCTAATCAATACTCATTTAGTTACTGGATTTTCAGTGGACATAGGACACCAGTTCAAGTGAACACAGCATTTGAACCTTGTGATGACTGAGCAGGAAGAGAAGCTGGATGTATAAGCGAGGTTAGTTTATTAAAGTCCATATTAACATTACCAGAAGTTAAAGTGTGGGCTGAAACTGCAAGAGCTGGACAGTCCACTAAGAAACAAAACCGAGAACACCAAACAGGAACCGACCACACAGCACAACCAAATGACTTAACACATGATGATCACAATGACAGACCAAGGCTGGGAGCAAACAGAGGGGTGTATATACGAAATGGCAGACAAGGCGCACCTGGGGAAAGGTGAGGAGCGTGGCAAGAGGGCAGAGAAGAGGAGGACCTGGAAACCAAAACAAACAGAAGCACAAGGAAGCGGCAGGAACAGGAGGCAAAGTAAATAAAGACAGAAAGAGGCAAGGGCGGGAAACAGGGCAAGGGTTTGTTGTTCTGTGGACTTATTAAAAATGAAGTAAAGAATTAATATTTATTAATAGCCGCAGTAATAACTGATGACTAGAAAAGTGTATTAGCTGAAGAAAATGCAGAGTGGTCACGCAGCTTATTCTTGCTGCTAGCCCACTGCTAGGTGTTGCTAGAAATAAATGGGAGTCAATAAGAAGAACGAGCGATGTATAAACGACACATAGAGGAATGCAGGTCAGTGTAGCTGAGGATTATAGTTTGGGGATCTGTCCTGAGCGAGTGCATGCTGTGTGGTAGATGTAGGTTAAAGCAGACAAGAGGGTTTGAATGGGGGTGGAAATGAATGAGAGGAACAATTGATGAGGAAAAAAAGACAAACTGCATGGGGGTCCGCAGAAGCATGGCTGATGAGTGTGCATTTGCAGCCCATTAATGGGAAAAAGGTTTGGAATTTAATGAAGCTTTTCAGAAAACTGGAGGTAAAAAAGTAGAGGTAGAACGGTGTCCATAAAATGTGAACCAAGAAGAAGAAGACGGATATACTAGAGAACAGTAGTGTTGCATGTTGGGCAGTTTCATCGGGATATTAGCTTTCGCATTACCTGGTATCGGATCAGTTGGAAAACCAATGGTATCGCCCACCCCTAACAAAAGTGTCAGGTTTAAAAGAAATTCTCATGATCTTTTTTCTTATGTTTCTTATGATTTTGGCCAGAGCTCCGTAGTCCAATCACACAACAGTACAGATGTTGTCGACAACAAAGCAGAATTATATAAACACAAAAAATTATATGTTACTAATTATGAATAGCTAAAAGTGGGACTGAATGAAAGTAGACTCTGCTATCCACCTTCTAAGCCTTGTATCTGGTGTTGACCCGAGGAGGATGGGTTCCCCTTTTGAGTCTTGGTTCCTCTCAAGGTTTCTTGCTTCCTAACTGAGGGAGTTTTTCCTTGCTGCTGTGGCCCTCGGCTTGCTCACTGGGGGCTCGGACACCAGATTCTTTGCAAAGCTGCTTTGTGACCACATCTGTCGTTAAAAGCACTATATAAATAAATGTTGACTTGATTTGACTTGTATCTTCCTGGGTCGTGGGGTGGTAGGGGGGATGCTGGAACCTATCCCAGCATTCAATGGGTGGAAACAGGAAACACCCTCGACAGGCCACCAGTCCATCACAGCGCAGACATATACATTCACTCACAGCAGCCAGGAGCAATTTAGCATGTCCAGTTCACCTGGCTGCATGTCTTTGGACTGTGGAAGGAAACCAGAGCACCCGGAGGAAGCCCATGCAGTCATGGGGGAACATGCAAACACCACACAGAATGCCCCAGTGGTGCAGCGGGTGACAGTGCCACCCGCTGCACCACCATGACCCCCCAAAAATAACTATTATACTCGAGTAGAAGTGGAAGTACTACTATTAGTAAATACTCAGCAGAGCACAAGCCCTTCATTACTCTACTGAGGTACATGTACTAGAGTAAATGGAACTAGTTCCTACCCTGCTCTGCATTTGAACACTCTTTTATGGCATCACTGAAGTTACAAGGCTCATGTGCAAGCCTGTGCATCCTGTCCATGCTGAAATCATCACACGTTTGCTTCAAACCACGGTGTGTGGTTGTCTGAAATAGATTTGCTTATGTGGTTTCTGACACTGTAGATCTGCGTATTGTTATCTACACTGCATCACCAAAACACCAGAGCAGTAGCAACCAGAGTCGCTCAGCAGTAGTAGGAGCTCTCACGGTTAGATATCTGTGTAGACAGTAGATAGGACACCTTCGATTTTTAGAACAGCGGTTCCCTGTCCTACCTTGCACATTCCCTCATCCCGCCAAAACGTGCACACTTCATCTCTGGAAGGGCTTCCGGTGTGTTGGAATGGGGCATATGCTAAACTGTGAATGAGACTGGGTCCTCCAGAGTAGGGTTGGGATCCACTGCTTTAGGAGACTATCAAATGCATCAAGAATAAGTCTCCTGTTAAGCCAGTAGAGGTAACTGCTTGGGGCCCCAGCCCAGTTGGGGGGCCCCCAATGGTACAGTTATAATTTTGTATTACAGGTTTTTGTATTATTGTTTATATTTATATTTTTAGAAAAACAGAAAAACCTCTGAAGCATCAAAGCATGTGAAACAATTACCGTTTTTTGGTTGGAGTCAGATTAGGATGTCAGAGAGCATCTGTAATGAAGAACACCTCCCACCCATTACAGGAGATGGTCTCAGTACTGGGCAGCTCCTTCAGTAACAGGCTCCTCCACTTGCAGTATGTAAAGGGGAGATACCAGTAGGGCTCTACAACTGGCATCTCCCCCAAGCAGAGCACCAAACATTCTCTATTATAAACACACTCTATGGACTCGTACCTCACTCAATGCAACCTATATACATCTATCATCAAAAGAATAGTCCCACCCAGAAGGACGTGTGGGATTACAGTGCTATTAGGAAGGAAGATCAGATTTACATCAGAACCCCCAGAGTGGATAGAGGCACCTGAGCATCAGCGCCACTGTGTGTCTCCTGTCCTGTTTCATCACCCGGCATGACCACCACTGACCAGCGTCTGGCCATGCTTATTATGGTCGGCTCCAACTTGCAGTTACTCCCTCCTGGACTAATCAGACTGGATCTAATCAGACTGGATCTAATCAGACTGGATCTAATCAGACTGGATCTAATCAGACTGGATCTAATAGATGTTCCTCTCCTGTTAGTTCTGTCTTTCTCGTCTCATCCGTGTTGACCTCTCGAGGTTTCTTCCTTACCCAAGGGAGTTTTTCCTCGCCACTGTTGCCTCTGGTTTGCTCAAGGGGGGCTTGGACCCGGTTTTTTCCACCCCCCACCCCCCCTCACATGTCTGTACATTAACCTTGTGGTTCTTTTCTTTTTTATAACAAATTGATTTTCTGTGAAGCTGCTTTGAGACAACGTTGGTTGTAAAAAGCGCTATATAAATAAATATTGATTGATTGATTGAAGATAAAGATTAAAGGCTGATAAATTTAGACTGATATGGGCGATATTTATTGAGCCACACATACAGACATAGTGTCTCTCAGTGTGGCGTCAGACCGCCATGTTGTAGAGGCCCCTAATGGAGTTCTAATATTCTCACACAGTTCCTGCAGATGTTGTGGTAGAGGTGGAGGTGCGGGTGCTGCCACTAAAAGGATGACTCATGCTTCTGTCACATGCGTGGTCAAGTGTGAAACTTAAATCATTTGCATGTCTCATGATGTCAAACCCACCCACAAAGTTTCATTCCTGTCGGTGGGAAGCTTTCTGGGTGCCACTGCTGGTAGACCCATATGACCGTACGCTTCAATACACCTGCAGATTCAGCTACTTTCTTCACATTATGGTCTTTGGCCACGCCCACATGCAGTCACTCCTTTTAGCTAATCACTAACATCTGCTTTGGAGCCATTTTCCACACATAAAATGAGATGTTCACGGCACTGTACCACCTCCTCTCAACCTATGAGTCTTGTTACTCACACCCTGGAGGTTTCAGAATCAGATTTATTGGCCATGTATGTTGACAGATGTGTTTGGCTTCGGCAATTTGTGTCTCTCTACTACTGTACCAATATACACGTAACTGACTGACAATCCACAACATGCACAACAACTCCACATATACACAACTCATACAGACACTGTACAATATACACTCCACACAGTATACACCATATACACACCGACTACACATATACACAACTCATACAGATACTGTACAATATACACTCCACACAGTATACACAAAATGCAAGAAATAAACAAACTACTGCACATATGGACAAATTACACATTATTTATAAACACTGCGTAAGGAGATGTTTGAGTGTTGAGGTAGAGGCAGTAGTGTTGAGGTAGGGGCAGCAGTGTTGAGTTAGAGGGAGTAGTGCTGAGGTAAAGGCAGTAGGGTTGAGGTAGGGGCAGTAGTGTTGAGGTAAAAGCATTAGTGTTGGGGTAAAGGCGGTAGTGTTAAGGTAAAGGCAGTAGTGTTAAGGTAAAGGCAATAGGGTTGAGGAAAGGCAGTAGTGTTGAGGTAGGGGAAGTAGGGTTGGGGTAGAGGCAGAAGTGTTGAGGCAGAAGCATTAGTGTTGGGATAAAGGCAGTAGTGTTAAGGTAAAGGCAACAGGGTTGAGGTAGGGGCAGTAGTGTTGAGGTAGAAGCATTAGTATTGAGGTAAAGGCAGTAGCGTTAAGGTAAAGGCAACTGGGTTGAGGTAGGGGCAGTAGTGTTAATGTAAAGGCAATTGGGTTGAGGTAGGGGCAGTAGTGTTGAGGTAGGGCCAGTAGTGTTGAGGTAAAGGCAGTAGGGTTGAGGTAAAGGCAATCGGGTTGAGGTAGGGGCAGTAGTGTTGAGGTAAGGGCAGTAGTGTTGAAGTAGAGGCAGTAGTGTTGAGGTAGGGGCAGTAGTGTTGAGGTAGGGACAGTAGTGTTGAAGTAGAGGCAGTAGTGTTGAGGTAGGGGCAGTAGTGTTGAAGTAGAGGCAGTAGTGTTGAGGTAGGGGCAGTAGTGTTGAGGTAAGGGCAGTAGTGTTGAAGTAGAGGCAGTAGTGTTGAAGTAGAGGCAGTAGTGTTGAAGTAGAGGCAGTAGTGTTGAAGTAGAGGCAGTAGTGTTGAGGTAAGGGCAGTAGTGTTGAAGTAGAGGCAGTAGTGTTGAGGTAGGGGCAGTAGTGTTGAGGTAAGGGCAGTAGTGTTGAGGTAGGGGCAGTAGTGTTGAGGTAGTGCACCAGTATTAATATACCTGAATGGGGAAGAGACTGTAGTGTATAGTGTATAATCAACACCATGGAGGAACAGGAGGAACTATGGTCCAGCAGATGATGTGAGTGGTCAGCTGTGTATGATGGCTTGAGAAGAGAGGTGTCTTGGTGTACAGGGCACAGGGGAGGAGTTGGAATATGTTGTCTCCAGGGTGGAATAGATGCGTAATGACTTTCCCAGCCAGGTATTATGTGGGTGGTGGATTATTCTCACCACTGTAGTGTTACTGATGTGGTGGTGGTGTGCTAGTGTGTGTTGCACGCTCTGTGGTGGTCCTATAGGGGTCCTCATCACTGAAGAACAGGGTGAAAGCATGCAGAGTATGGGTGGACTGTAGTGCTACACAGTGGTACCATGTGGTAATAGGAGATGAGGATATGGACAGTGAGTGAGAAAACAAGGAGGTGTACCTAATAAAATGACAATAACATATACTATATACATATATACAGTGTTGTACAAAAGGCGTCACAGCACGTAGATACACAAGATGATAAGCTGTTGTCTTATGAGCTGTTTTGAAAAACTAAGGCTCCAGATTCCTCCTGGTTTAGCATCAATGCTGACTGCTGTCATTAGTTACAGTTATGAACAGGAAAACATTCCTGCTGTTCTTGAACGCGATAAGATCTCTTCGATGGAAGCAGTAGCTGTAAACGCCTGGTCTGTAAGGCAGCTCTACTGATTCATCTCCAGTCACGAGGGAATTCCCCTTTCTCAAAAAAGGTTTCCTTGTTCATGAAAACAGCCCTCCACCATTTCCTTGAAAACATCACCTGCTGATGATCAGGTTTGTGATATGAGTAGCCTTTACCTACAGTACCTTTAGTACCCGTATCAGTCAGGCTCAGTTCCTTCACACTCTATAGTGTTGACTTACAGCCGCTATACCTGGGGGACCTAGAGGGGCCATTCAGCCACTGATCCAGCCCTACATCTGTCCAGATCTTCACATCACTAACAAGTTATAGGTACAGAGATGGGGTGATAGGAGTAAACAGAGAGAGAGAGACAGAGAGAGAGAGAGAGAGAGAGAGAGAGAGAGAGAGAGAGAGAGAGAGAGAGAGAGAGAGAGAGAGAGACAGAGAGACAGAGACAGAGAGAGAGAGAGAGAGAGAGAGACAGAGAGAGAGAGAGAGAGAGAGAGAGAGACAGAGACAGAGAGAGACAGAGAGAGATTGTGATAATGAATAAATGAATAAATTAATTAATTAAAAAAGAGAGAAAGATGATGAATAAATAAAATCTTAAGAGACGGATGAAAAGAAAAACAAACTGATAAACTAATGTAACAATAAAAGGTACAAATAAAAGAAAGAAAGAAAGAAAGAATTCATTTTAAGAAAGGGTGAGTAAGTAAAAATAATAAATTCATTAATTAAAGACAGCAAGAAAAAGAGAAAAATGACAAAGAGATAGAAAAATGGATGAATAAATGAAATAAAATGAAATGAAAGAAAGAGAAAAAGCAAAAGAAAAAAAACACATGAATTAAAGGAGTAAACAAATGAATACTTGAAAGAATAAAATATACAAAGCAGAGATGGTTGAATTAAAAGGAGAGAAACAGGGAGAAAAAGACCAAAAATAGAAGAGATAGAAAAACGGAATAAAAGAATGAAAGAAAGGAAAAATAATGAATGAGTGAAAAAAAACACTGATTAATAATTAAATTAAAGAAATGAATCAATAAAAGCATGAAAGAAAGAAAGAAAGAAAGAAAGAAAGAAAGAAGGAAGAAAGGAAGAAAGAAAGAAAGAAAGAAAGAAAGACAGACAGACAGACAGAAAGAAAGAAAGAAAGACAGAAAGACAGAAAGAAAGAAAGAAAGAAAGAAAGAAAGACAGACAGACAGACAGACAGACAGAAAGAAAGACAGAAAGACAGAAAGACAGAAAGAAAGAAATAAAGAAGGAAGGATGGAAGAAAGGAAGGAGGAAGTGAAGTTTTGAATTTAAACACTTTTATTAACCGAATAAACAACTTTTAAGATCGATTGAAAGATAAAACGAAAGGACGAGAGAAGCAGCAGCCAATCACGGAAGAGTGGGCGTGCCCTGTCTGAATACGGGTGGGATTGGAAACTCCCGCTTGTCGTCACTGCGCTGCAGCCAAGCGCAGCAGTAGTAGTGCAGAGACAGCGCAGGTCGTGTATCCTCAGTGTCCGGCTCCGAACAGGGTTAATCAGCTCACCTGCCCGGTCAGGACAGTTACAGGGGTCCGTTCACGAACAGGGGGTCTCAGCGCCTCAGCAAGTCTACAGTAACACCTGAAGCCATTTCAGAAAGGACCAGACGGACAAAAGAGGCGCAGCGCTTTGGATTCAAGAGGCCAGTAACTCTCGAAGGTAGGAGTTCACACCGACACTCTGGAGGAGTCGATCTGTAGCGGTGCGTGTTCACAGCGTGCTGAGGTCTAATATTAGCCCTGACCTCCTCAGGGTCTGAGCTCACTGTTACTCTCTTCTTCTTCTTCTGCAGCAACATGAGTCAATGGAAGCAAATCCAGCAGTTAGACATGAAGTTCCTGGAGCAGGTGGACTACTTCTACGATGATAACTTTCCCATGGAGCTCAGACAGGTGCTGGCCAACTGGATCGAAAGCCAGGACTGGTATGGAGGCTTTGGGTTTTTGGGGTCATCATGCTTCATAACAGGGTTATACAATATTCATATTCAGCATCATTACAGTTTCATATACATCACAGTGTTTATTTAAATTACAGGATATTTAAATGATCAGTAATAAAACTGGTCTAGTTAAGGACCCCATGTTCCTAGGTATCTGTACACCCACAGACACCGCTCTCGTACCGCTGTGTCTGTTCATAACTGGTTGATCATAAGATTAGGTTTTCTCAGTAAAAGTTAATAAGACTGAAATGATGTTTCCAAAAAGGAAATTGACTAGTCTTTCAACTTGTTTGGATCTTAAACTCAAATCAGCTCACAAGCTGCTCGTTCCTAGGGATGGGAATCACCCAAGGAGCCAGTGTTCAATATAATCACAATACATCACAATATGATATTACTGTGGTTTTAATAGTATGGCTAAAATATTCAGCAATAATATATGTGACCAGTCAAAAGTTTAGATACGCCTTACTTAATGGGTGTTGCTGGTGATCTTAGAGACTCTACAGTCTTACACTTACCAGCTCCAACTGATGAGAGTCTGAACCAGTACACGTCCTGGTATACCACATACTCTCTTGATGGATCATGACATTATAATTTGACATTATAATCACAAGTCTATTAAATATTATTTTATTCCTACAGTTTAAAAAAGTTCTTCTTACTTTTTCAGCTTAGCGAATTATCATGATGGACAGACCCATAGAACTGGCCCAAAACACCATAGAATATTATTATCCTCCACTGCAGGTTTAGAAAGCGGTTTTATCCTCCCTTCTGGAGGTGTTTAAGGTGGACTGTATAATTCCATGAGTGATATTTTATAGTCTGATGTCTTTACTTTTATTCTGAAGTAACGCTTTAAGATAAACAAAAAGAGAACCTTCTATAAGTAGCCTTGCCCAAAACTTTTAACCAGTATTGTATATTATGTTGTATATTCTATTGTATTAATATTCAATATAATATTATTTATATGTTGTAATGTAATATTTCTCACCAAAGAAAAAAAACCTTAGTTTTGTCTAGTCTGCTCATTTAACTTAAAATACTGATGGGATCTGTGTATAGATACAGTATTGCAGTGTGAAATATTGTGATACTATACTGTTTAATTTATTTCACCACATCCCTCCTGTTTTCACAATGATTAACTGAACCATTTTAAAAAGTAGCATCTATACAATCTAACTTCACCTGGACCCTGAGATACAGTCTCATATTATATAACTACAGTATGTATTTTATACGTAACAGTTATAAAAGTGATGCAACCCAGCAGCCAATAATTTGCTGTACATTTGCATAAGAAAATATGTTTTTACCAGGTAAATAAAGATGCAGTAAATACTTGTAAAATATTTTAAGACTTTACCATGTCATGATAAATATAGTGTTTGGTAACACTGTACATTAAGTACTGATAAATTAACATGAACTAATGCATTAATTAACATCAAGTAATACATTAACCACATTAAACTAATGTTAAATATACATGTAACAACTGTTACATCTTTACTTAATATGTAAACATGTAGTTGTTATATGTTTACTTAACATGTAAACATGTAGTTGTTAAATGTCTACTTAACATGTAAACATGTAGTTGTTATATGTTTACTTAACTTGTAAACATGTAGTTGTTAAATGTTTACTTGTAAACATGTAGTTGTTATATGCTTACTTAACATGCAAACACGTAGTTGTTAAATGTTTACTTAACTTGTAAACATATAGATGTTATATGTTTACTTAACATGTAAACATGTAGTTGTTAAATGTTTACTTAACTTGTAGATGTTATATGTTTACTTAACATGTAAACATGTAGTTGTTAAATGTTTACTTAACATGTAAACATGTAGTTGTTAAATGTTTACTTAACATGTAAACATGTAGTTGTTAAATGTTTACTTAACTTGTAAACATGTAGTTGTTAAATGTTTACTTAACTTGTAAACATGTAGTTGTTAAATGTTTACTTAACATGTAAACATGTAGTTGTTAAATGTTTACTTAACATGTAAACATGTAGTTGTTAAATGTTTACTTAACTTGTAAACATGTAGTTGTTAAATGTTTACTTAACTTGTAAACATGTAGTTGTTATATGCTTACTTAACTTGTAAACATGTAGTTGATAAATGTATACTTAACTTGTAAACATGTAGTTGTTAAATGTTTACTTAACATGTAAACATGTAGTTGTTATATGCTTACCTAACTTGTAAACATGTAGTTGTTATATGTTTACTTAACTTGTAAACATGTAGTTGTTAAATGTTTACTTAACATGTAAACATGTAGTTTTTATATGCTTACCTAACTTGTAAACATGTAGTTGTTATATGTTTACTGAAGATGTAAACATGTCGTTGTTATATGTTTACTTAACATGTAAACATGTAGTTGTTGTATGTTTACTTAACATGTAAACAATCAATAACATCAATAAGTCTCTATATGGACTGAATTAATGTATTACGTTATAGTAATTACTGCTTTACTTTATGTTAATGAGTTGACACTGTAATATTTTGCACAGAATTTAAAATATAATAAATAGTGTTGTAAAAAGTGTTGTAGTAAAAAGTCTTGTAAATTCTTGCCAGTAATTAACATTGAACAGTGACCATCAACAGGAACCTTTATGGGTGTTATATCTTAGATTTCATATTTATTATGACAACCAATATAACTGAATGCCACTAAAATTGACAAACAGTCTCACACAACGTCACTACAGCATCAGCACTACTATAAGTCACCCAGATCTCCTTTATAGACAGGTGGGTTTTAAGCTTTAAACAGGGTTTGTAGTAAATGAAGATGTCAGAGAGCCATTTTCTGAAGAACTGGGTCAAGCAGGGAGGGTAGCAGGATGTGGTGGCAGAGGGGCTGCACTTTGTGTGTTATAGAAACTTGTGGGTCTTTAATGGGGCTGATTTGCAAAGGTTCAGGAATAGATGTAAGAGAAGCCTGAGTAAACGTCTAAACAGAAGACCTGATGGGAGGAGAGACTGACTGGTGATGTTTTCCATTCAAAGGGAAACAGCCACAAACCATGAGGCCATGGCCACAGTGCTCTTCAACAATTTCCTGATCCAGCTGGAGAGACAGTGCACCCAGGAGCAGAACTTTCTGCACAGACACAACCTGAAGCGGATTTTCCATCAGATACAGGTGAGTGCTGGGCGAAGGAGACCTGTTTAGAACTGGACAATATGACTAGGCAATATATATTATTATACATATACATAACTGCATGTTTCAGTTGATCCCAAGCAAAGTTAGTCCCACTTGAAGTAGATTTAGTGCAATATATACAGTATAATGATGTATATATATATATATATATATATATATATATATATATATATATATATATATATATATATATAATAATTTTACAACAATATTAAAAATAATAAAAAATAGGTATGTCATCTAAATATAAGAGAACTGATCTTGGCAATATTGCATTCTTGCAGTGTAGTTTTAATATAACGATACTAATTTACAATCCTAAATAATTCCGAAATTTTAGTCATGATGAAGAACGGAACTGTCAGTGCTTCCAGAATCTGTAGAACATTAAAAATACATAGCGCTGTATAATATTTACTATTCACTAATAATGCATTAGAATTATCCACATTGTACAAATTGCTATTAAATAAAATGTAAAAAAATGAAATAAAATAACAAAAATGAAGTAAATTTTAAATCTAAATGTACGAATTATGTACCGTACTTATGGGACTTCTTTTCCTAAAGTGCAGTTTTAAAAATCAAAAGTCCCTTAAAAGTTTAATGTTTAAGCTCTAACAGTAAGGGTCAAATAGGGCCCACACTTCTCACCCTTCTAACAGCCGGACCACACGTTAACGGCTCCCTTACACAACCGCTTCTTTCAAAGACGTGTTCTTTAGGGGAACAAAGTGATTCCTCAGCTGCATCAATCAAAGAAGACGACCATATCAGCCCAAGCTCATAGAGGTGTAGCGCTCTGACTAAGTGGATTGGAAATCTGAACTGGTGATTTTGGGAAATGAGGCCAAAAGCTGTTTATCCTCCCAGAGGAATGGCTGAAGTGCGTGGGTGGGCGGTGAGAAGTGAAATTGAGACTACTTTCTTTTACTGCTTTACTGTAAACCTGACGAGTCGAGGGTTTAGGTCAGGGGAACACCTCCTCATGTCACCATTCTTTCTTCCATTCATGCCTGTCTAACCGGCACTGGCCTAAATGCGCACATTCCCCCGGCACGTGCTTGTTATGCCTCTCTATCTATGTAGGGCTCGGCTAACTCTCACCACTTCCTGCGTATTTAGGGGAGGCCTCATGTGTTTGTACATGTTGTGCTGTTTTGGTGTCACACATGGGGAAGTGGGAAGGCAGCCTGTGTGCAAAATAAATGGCCCTCTGGGGTTAACATGGTTGTCAGCGGTACTTGGGCACCAAAGCATGGAGAGAGGGTGTTCTGGTAATGTCAGATTCTGGCTTTGGGTGATCTTATCTTAAGGCCTTGTGATCTATGCAGTTTGGCCTCTGTGGAGGAATGTAGTTCTGTTATTAACCATATTGTTATTATGTCTTTGATGTTTGCAGCTAAATCGACTCAGGTGGTCTTTTACTCTGCAAGCTCATTTGATTGTACCTGCCAGGTACATGTTTTTAAATATAATGGGATGAATTCCAGTATGTACTATCTACTTAATAGATTTATTAGTTTATTTGTGTTTATTTGTATGTTATGGGTCAAATTTGACCCTTATTTCATAAAAAAAAAAAAAACTTTATTTTGTTTTTCTTGAGGGTTTTAGTCAGACTAGCCTCAGTCTGATAATGATTTGAGGTGCCAATCCAGCCGCGGTTCGGTTTGGGGGTGGGGTTATCATGCTATTTGGCCCCCCTTGCAGCATTTAGCCAGACATACGCCAAAGAACAGCCCCCCATGCTCTGTACTGAGTTCAACACTGTCCTTTATTTCCCTCTTCAGTAAATTACCGCCACATTCTTTAGCCATTATGATAGCAGTAGACTGAAATACGCAAACAGAAATGGGGGCTTTGTTCTGTGCAGGACCCCTCATATCATATCTTTTGCCACCTCCCCATCTGGATCATAATTTCCCCCCCAAAAAACCCAAGTAGTCGCCAGCCTACCAAATTCCAGACTCCCATTCTGAGCTACAGGATCAAGTTTGACCCTGAACGGTCTCTTTGTGCCCACACGGACTAGAAACTCTTCCGAAAAACATCAACCTGGTCCTCTACACCTTTATACAGTCATGTCATCGCGGTTGAGGGCATCGTCAAGTTTCATGAAGTAGGCATTTTAGAGACACGGAAACCCAGAAAGGGTCAGTTTTGACCCAAAGCATAATTCTAACTGCTCACAAATGATTGCATGAATCTGAAACCGTAATGCACATCAGTATGTTTCCACCAGAAGGATTAGACCTTCATTTAGACCTATATTTAGATCTCTGTAGTTATTTGGAAGGACATTAGTGGAAGCTTTTTCTCAGCGATCAGTGGAAATGCGCCTCAGCAGATCTGAACTGTGGTTTCCTGCCCTCTGTTGACGTTAAGTTTACCTGTTTTTCATCTGAACCCCGAACTTCATCAGCGAGGAAGATTGTCAGGCCGCATGTAGTTTCCTTTACCCGACTGACAATAACAACAACGTCAACAACAACAACAGCAGCAACAATAAAACAAACAAACTACAGCGAATGAACACCGGAGTGCGTCTGGTGGAGGCACAGCTGCGATAGTTTAGTAAACCACAGACAGAGATAGTGACGGCAGGTTAGTCGAGGTGTCTGTCTTTAATTAGTTCCTGAAAAGCCGTGTAACGCGAGATCATAACTGAACTGATGTTTATCAGATATACTGGACCGGAGGGTGGTACATTACTCAGAGAGAGGCCCTGTTTTGTTTGTGGTGGGTAGATGTGGGGATTTCTCAATGGATAACTGTAAACTTAGAGGAGGCAAATGTCAGGGGTTTTGCTCGATGCAGATCATTTGCATGCAGGAGCTAGGTGTTGTGTTGCCATGCCTGCTCAGCAGCAGACAGCAAAGTGAAAGGGCAAAGCGTGGGGCGACCAAAACACTGTGTCTTTTTTTTTTTTTTGGGTCAGAACTTTCCCCTCACGTCTGGAAGGAAAATGTCTGGCCATTTCTTTGGGGTTTTTATGCTTCTCTCAGAATGGCTTTCCCCTGATGTTTAGGACAGGTGTGCATGATGTTGATATCTGAATGAGGAAAGGACTGTTCTGTTTTACTTTCGCTTATGGATTACATCTATCCTGTTAAACTGCATTCCTTGTTGGTGTCGATTACTGGAACTGCGCGGACGGTTCCCGGTGGTCCTTTAGTAAATATGCATTTGCGTCATTTAAAGTTCTGCTTCTGTGTACATCAGGCAAAAGTGCTCGGAACTCAGAGCTCTGCTGCTCCACAGTTAGAATACGTGGTACTGTTAAAGGGAATCCTGAATGTTATGGCAAAGAGGCCCCAGTATGGTGAACATGTCCAACGCCATTCAAAACACTCCACTGCTGACTGCGCAATGCACAACACTGTTGTTACCTGAATTCAATTCTCCTTCTTCTTCTTGGATTTTTGTCTGATAATTAGTCTTGCCGTTTCTGAGATATCGACACCATTCCAACACCGGAATGTTCAGTCTGATCGGGAATGGGAAGTTTTTTCCCCCATTAAGAATGAATGGGAAAAAGCCCATTTACTGTACTTCTGCTCAACTGACAGACACGCTCACATTTCGCCCCTTACTGTGGGCAACATGTTGGTTCTGACGATGATATCACCGCGGACGACGCAAAAAGTCACACTGTCGAGTTGGTACTGACGCACAACCTCGCTTCCTCCGTGCTTCTCTGCATATTTGTATACCCAAAGCAGATTTTTACACGCCAACACTATTTGCCATGTACACTGGGGTTTATTCTAATTCCCGTTTTCAACATCAACTCTAATAGCAGAAGTACCCTCCTGTATGTGGCGGTGTATCTTCACTTGTGTCACCCCTACGTTATTACCGAGTTTTTTTAGAACAAGGTGCTGGTCCTTTTTATTTAGAATCCATTAGACGTTCACCATGACACATTTTTCCACAGCTTAGCAGAATGTATGTGTTATATTACTGTCATGTAATAACGCTTTGTAGGGTGCTCCAGGAGATAGCATCATGTTATCTCTATGGTTCCTACATACTATACTATAAAACACGACAACAGTTCCTCTTATTACTCGTTAGCGCTCGATAAATAGAACGACCCTGGTTCTTTATTTATTCTACCAGCATTCATATAATGGTTGCTCTTCACTTTTGGACTATCGCTCTTCATCTTCAATCTTCACTTAGGTGTAAGTCCGACACAAACCAACGTAAAGTCTATACTATACAATGGCCATTTAAACAGCTCAGATGCGGACTATTGACGTCTGAGCTGTGAGTCTGTAGCCGCATCAACTATGACAATCACAATCAACGAGTCAAACTCACAAATGGTGGACCTTACCCCGTAGGTAGCATTTACCAATAAACAACAGCGATTATATAGTCATTATGATTGAAAGGTGTAGTTGGACATATATACACGTAGTGAGTGATTGCACAGACGTAGACGGCAGCAGGCCGCTGGGAGTTGGCAATTACAGTGTGTGTCTGCCGTTTTAGGGAGTGGGTGAGCGCGGTTTAAAATTCTACTACGTACGTTCGCTGCATTGCTTGCTCATTAGTGTGGAAAGACATACTCAGTTGCACCATACAACTACACATGTTGATTCAATATGCGGATGTGAATTCTCCGAAATGTTTCTACCTAAGTCTAGGCTCACCTATAGGCGTGGACAGACTCTGAATTGGCAGAGATACGACTGTAAGAGAATTCAATCAGTTCCATAAGATTCTAGGAGCTTTAATAAGTGGGTTTTTAATATATAGGGATGCACCAGTATAGGAATTGTGGGACGAACACATCCGGCAAAGATGGTTTATTGTGTAAAATTATTTTTTCCTGAATAGCTCTATTCGTCTTAATGTACTATTCTCGGTTGGGTACGTAACCTCCAGACATCCATCGAAACCTGGTTGAGCCGCTGATCGCCAATTGGACATCGCCCTGATAATCACAATGGAATTTCTCACATGCCACACTTACTGACAGTTACTGTACACCAACACACTACACACTACACTCTACAGCACACTAACCGCAAGTACATCTTAGTGAGTTACAGTACACCAACACACTACTTACAGCAAACTTAAGCATTACACTGACTGAGTTACTGAACACCTAACCACACACTTACAGTCTACCACTAAAACACATTACACGTTACTGAGGTAATGTACACCAACACACTACTGTACAGTACACTCTAACACATTAACACTTACTAGTTACTGTACACCAACTTTCACATTACAACTTACCTCGTAAACTAACGCCATTAATAGCTTACTGAGTTACTGCACATCCATAGCAACACTACTTACAGTAACAGCTATAACTATCATTACACATTTTACGAGTTACTGTACACCAACAACACTAACGTACAGTAACACTAAGCATTACACTTACTGAGTTACTGTACACCACCACACTACTTTACAGTACACTAACGCCATCATACACTTTATCGAGTTACTGATAACCACCAACACACCACTTTTACAGTACACCCAACACATTACACTATCTGAGTTACTGCACAGTAACACACTACCTATCATGCTCACTAAACCACTTACATGAACTATTTC
Source organism: Prochilodus magdalenae (assembly GCA_024036415.1). NCBI lineage: Eukaryota > Metazoa > Chordata > Actinopteri > Characiformes > Prochilodontidae > Prochilodus > Prochilodus magdalenae. The sequence goes on along the minus strand of JAMWET010003446.1, from coordinate 362,632 downwards.
CTGTGTTTACTGTTACCGTTGTTTGTATGTAAATTATTTCTTACAATTGTTATTCTGAACTGCTGTTTGGGCGGAGGGCATAAAGATTAGAATCTCCCACTTCTCTCTCTGGTCGTAATGATTTTTTTTTTTGCGGTCTGGGGAGGCCTGTTGGTAGGTGAATTCCAGTACTTAGTGGTGGTGGATCAACAGTGAGTGTGGGTGTTAGGGTGCGTGCTGTATTAATCACTAAGTGCGCAGTTTAATCCGTGATTTTTGAGATTTTTTCTTATAACTACTGAATAATATAATCCATAACGGGTCTCCAATAGTTTGGATAAATGGCTCGGGGCTGGTTGTGGGGTGGGGGGGTGTGATTTTTTTTTTCTTGATTGTTCTTTCGACTTATTTTTTTGTGTAGTGGGGGTGGGGGTGCTTGCGTTATTGTGATTGATTTGGTGGGGTATTGTGATGTTGGTGTGCTGTTGGTGTGTGATTTCTACACCTGTTGTGAGAATTTTTTCTTACATTACGAGTGGTTCTGGATTGCGCGGTCTTCCACAGTGGTGTTCGCGCACTGTGATCTGTTTGTGGATTTTCTTATTACTCTAATAATCCATGTGAATGTGGAAAAAAGGCCTTTCTATTTTGACCTCAGAAATCAGGATAAGACTGTGTCTACCCAGTCATCTATCAATCATCAACTTCAAAAACAAGGCATCCTAAACAGTGAGTTGTCTTGGTGATAATTCTCTGTGATTGTTCAATAACAGCCTCAGAGATTAGAAGCAATGTTTCCAAACCTGAATGTAGGAGAAGGAGCCACAATGTCTGATTCAAACCAACAGCCACAGCCATGTTAACCCAAAGCTGCCCTGGGGGCATCCCCTTTGTTGTATATCATGCGCTGATGTATGGGGAATGTAAGTCATTTGGTGAAAATGCTGCGGCTTCAGATTCTCGCTGTTTTTGAATGATGGACTGCAGATCTTCCAGAAGCCATCAGCAGAATCATCTGAGCTGCGGCAAATTAGATTCCTGATAAACACGCGTGACTAACAAGAGCCAAACCTTGTTTGTTTCTTCTGCAGCTGAGATACAAGGCCAATCCCCAGCACCTGTCCGCCGTCATCTCCAACTGCCTGAGAGAGGAGAGACGCATCATCTCTGCCGCCAGTATGCAGGAGCAGGTACCTGCATGCACTGTGTAAACAGGCTTAGTCAATTTCCAGTCAACACAGACCAGTTTATACTGAACATATTTACACACGGCTGCTCACCAGGGCTCATTCACTCATGTGAAGGGATGTTAAGAGAGAGCCTATCCATCTATAGCCCAGCATTCCCCTCGGCTCCATGTCCAAAATACATTTCTTTAAATGATTGGAAATATTAAGAATGATCAAAACAAAATTCAATAGTCCAAATGTCCAAAGAATAGCCCAATAAGGTGTGGGAGTCACGGTTAATCTTGAATATGGGAACTCTTTTTCTGACACATGGTCATAGGAGAACATGGTGTGAGAAGAAGGAAAAATTATTTGGTCTAGTAATCTTATTTAAAATGAATCGAACTGTAAATCAAATATACATGTGCGCATGTATGTGCGCGTGTGTGTGTGTGCGTGTGCGTGTGTGTGTGAGTATGTGTGTGAGTGTGGGTGTGTGTGTGTGTATGCGCATGTGTGTGCGTGTGAGTGTGTGTGTGCATGCGTGTGTGTGTGCATGCGTGTGTGTGCGTGTATGCGCGTGTGTGTGCGTGTGAGTGTGTGTGTGCATGCGTGTGTGTGCGTGTGCATGTGTGTGTGTGCATGTATGCGTATGTGTGTGTGAGTGTGTGTGCATGCGTGTGCGTGTGTGTGTGTGTGTGTGTGTGCGTGTATGCGCGTGTATGTATGTATGTGAGTGTGCGTGCATGCATCTGTGTGTGTGCATGCATGTGTGTGTGTGCGAGTGTGTGTGTGAGTGTGTGTGTGCATGTGAGTGTGCGTGTGTGCGTGTGTGTGCGTGTGTGTGTGTGTGCGTGCATGCCTGTGTGTGTGTGTGTGTGTGTGTGTGTGAGTGTGTGTGCGTGCATGCCTGTGTGTGTGTGTGAGTGTGTGTGAGTGTGTGTGAGTGTGTGTGTGAGTGTGTGTGAGTGTGTGTGTGAGTGTGTGTGAGTGTGTGTGAGTGTGTGTGAGTGTGTGTGAGTGTGTGTGTGTGTGTGTGTGCGTGTGTAGAGAAGCCTTTTATCAGGTCTTATAAAGTTAATTCGGTTTTGCATGTTCAGAAATTCAGTTTTCATGTTGTTGCCTCAGGGCAACACGGTGCAAAACGGAATATTATTAAAGGACATGTTTGCTGACAGAGTGTTTGGATGTTATCACATATTTAACCATGAATTTATGCACAGTATATGATAACATATATCTGTGTTTTATTTGATTTCACCTCTTGTAACACATTTTGCCAAAAATAAAATGGATAAGGACAGTTCTATGTGATAAAAGCAGGTTTAGCAAATCCCATAGACCGTATATGCATTACATGGAAAAGTTGGGCACCCCTGGTCAAATGACATTTTTATTGAAGTGAAAATAACAAAACCACACATAATTACTGTTTATTTGAAAAAAAAAAAATTATTTGAAACAAAAAACAGTAGTATTAAATAGGTCTTGGTTAAAAAGATAAGGCACATTTTAAATGCTTATGTTTTTCTATATGTATTGTGTTCAAATATGCATTTTCCTGTATTTTCTACATTAACATTTGCTGAGAAATCCTTCATTTTAGTTTGTTCCCAACAGAGATATGTAATTTGAATCAGTGACACGTGTCATTTGATTGTGGCATGTAGCAGTAGTGAGTTACATACTTACTGTTCCTTTCATTATATTTATTATTTTTAAAGTTAGAAAAAGTAGTAAAACATTGTAAAATTTATTGTTAAAAACTTTTACAATTTTGTAATTTTACTGGAGTTTTGCCGGTTCAATTCCCTGAACTGAGAGTAATGACTGAGGTGCTCTTGAGCAAGGCACCTAACCCCCAACTGCTCCCCAGGCGCTGTGGGTAGGGTTCTGGGCAAGTATGCTCACTGCCCCCTAGTGTGTGTGTTCACTAGTGAAATTTTAGTAAGATTATATTAAAAAATCAACAAAAAAAACTATTGTTGTTACTGTATTTATGTTTATATGTAGGTCAAACAACAGTTAAGTACTTTAAAGCACAAAAACAAAAAACTCAAATTATCAAAACACAAGAGAAAAATGGTTATGTGTGAGGAATGGTGGAATATAAAACATGACCTTTCAAAAATCTGTTATTTTGATAGGTATATAGGTATTGTAAGCTTATTACTATATACAATAATAATGTATTAATATATAAAAAATAATTAATAGTGTATTTATTTTTAGATTGTTGAAGTAAATTTAAGAAGTCAGGTTATCTAATTAGAGTGGTAGGTAATTTAGCTTGTTTCAAGGACATTTAAGCATATTAAGCAAAGTTACAAATTCATAAAATCACGTACAACAAGTACAAATGCCTATGAATAAGTGAAATAGTCATATAATAAGCTTATAACACTATCACAATGAGAAAAAGAAGATCTGACCATGCCTGGCTACCAAATCCTGTGCAGCAAATAAACCTACACTGTAAAAAGTACAACCTAAATACGACTTTGTGTTGTTACATGAACAAACTTAATTCATTTGCTTGTAACGACATAAAGTCATTTTTTAAAGTTGGACCAATAAAGCACTTTTAACCGTGTAAATGAATTTTATGTGTAAATTTTAACTCTTTGTTTAAAAATAAATCAAATAAATAAAATTTTACATGTTGGGGGAAAAATACTTCTATAAAATGTAATAACTTTATTTCTATTTTCCAGTTTATTAAATTTAGAAAATAAAGAGTGCTTGATATTAAATAGTGCAGTTCTCTGTAGAGGATGTGTTCACTTGGACATTCACACAATATGTCATTGGTTAGGGGTGCCAAAACTTTTGGATACTTTTAAATCGTCACTGTCAGAGAAAAACTGTATTTCCTTTTCTCTTGTGTTTTTATTTATTGCTTATTTATTTCCATAATTGAATATCAAATACACAGTTCAGTACCACCTGCTCTTCATGTCCTGTATGAGCATGTCATGATGAATGGAGCAGCGGAGCTAATCCTAAATTAGTCCTATACATCTTTATATTGATTTACATTAAAAGACTGTAGACCTCCTTCACTGAGGTCTGGTGCCTCTCTTACCCGTCTCTGTCCTGAATGCTCATGTCCCTGCCCTCGTGTCACTGGCAGGGTCCACTGGAGAAGTCCATGCAAAACTCTGCAGCTTTGGAGAAGCAGAAGAACCTGGACAACAGAGTGGCCGTGATCCGCAGCAGTGTGCAGGTGAGGACACTTCGGCCCTAAAGCCCCTCTAGAAGAAGCCACTCATGGATAAGTGGACTTTCCACAGTGTTTATTTGGGCAGTTCCAGTAAACAACTCCAGCCTAATCCAAAATCTTTACAGTGGTGTTTGAAAACCTCAGATTAAACCACAGCGGTGTGGATTTATATTAACAGAGGGGAAAAAACTAAACATCAAATATCAAGTCAGGTCAAGTAGTTTTCACTGTCAATACTTCAATATGTACACACATACAGAGGACTGAGGTCGCGTTACTCTCGGACCCGAGCTGCAGCACATAAACATTTAACGATAAATAGATCACAACTAAACAAGAACAGGAGTCTACTGAATATATTAAACAGTAAACGGAAAATAGATGAACGCAACACATACAATAAAATAAAACATGGGCCCTGAGATAGACATAATGAGACACTGAAGACAATAAGGGTGATGAAGTGACGTGTGCACTAGCAGAATTTAGATGTAGGATTAAAGTGGTATGACAGGGCCATATAAACAGTAGTGCAAATTGAGAAGCATTAAGGCTGTTATTAAAGTGATGAGTGCAGAGGAGTCACAGGTTTTTAAAGAACTGCTCTGCACTCATCACTTTAATAACAGCCTTAATACTTTTCAGTATGTTTAGAAAATAAACAGAAGCTGTGTGTTAAAACATGCAGTTCTCTGGGAAATGTTCACTTCTTTACACTTTAGATACTAAGAGAATACAAGTCAGCCTTTATTCTTTTTACACACTTTATTTATTTATTTTTATTTATATTTTTTTATATTTTGAACCAGTTGAAAATGAGTGATGTGCATGAAAATGTTTAATTTTAATTAATTTAATTTAATTTAATTTAATTTAATTTAATTTAATTTAATTTAATTTAATTTAATTTAATTTAATTTACCATTTTCCTGCACATTACTCATTTGTATTTAACTTACAAGCAGTTTTTTTTCATATTGTCTGTGTTTTCTTCAGCTCCTGGACCAGGCAGTGAAGCATTTAGAGGACATGCAGGACGATTTTGACTTTCGCTACAAAACCCTCCAGCTTCGAGGTGAGTGAGCCACCGTATAAAAACTCAGCAGGAAAGCCCCATGTTAATTCTCTCTCATGTTTATAGTCTTCACTTCTCACCTGCACATCCTTGAAACAAGCTGGGAAAATATGCAGACTGAGCAAATCTTTGAAGAAAAGTTTCAGCATTCTTATGCAGATTAAAAGCTCCAGTTCTCCTTTCAGTTTAGTGAATATATTAATGATGGAAGGACCAATAGAATTGTCATATCCGCCTCCATTGCAGGTTAAGAAAGCTGCTTTATTCTCCTGTAAAGTTCCATTGTGGAGGTGTTTCAGGTGGACTGCATAATTCCATGAGTTCTATTTTAAAGTCTGGTGTCTTCACTTTTATTCTTAAGTAAAGCTTTAAGATACAATTGACTATGAGTAGACATCTAGAATAGGTCTTTTGAGTGTATCTGTAGGATTACCCCTAATCAAAATACACGTTCTGCCAAGTGAAAATAAGTGAACACACAACAGAACAAACCCAAAACAGAGCTTCTTATGTATTTCTGTAATATATCAAATATAAAACACGCTATAACTTTCAGACATGCCAGCTTTCATGTTCTATTCTTCTTCCTGGTATGTTGAACATCAGTTGTGCAGAGGTGTAGAGGATGTGTTTACTTATTTTCGCAGAGAAAATCAACAAAACATCCCAAATTCAACCTGCTGGTGAGTGTGTCTTCATCTACTGCTGACCAGTTTGCAGGCTCCTGAAGCCAAGAATGAACTGAAATGAATGGGAACCCTTTAGCTTTAGCAGTTCAGTAGAGCTTTCACAGCTTGGGGAGCTATAATTTGATCCCCTTGTTTAATAAAGGAAGGCTGTGTAGAGCAGGCTGCAGACGTATCATCCAGTTATTGGTCAAAAGGAGTAAATTTGGCAATAAATCTTCAAGGCAAGCGAACATGCGGGCCAGGCATAGGCATTATCGAGCCCTGATATTCAGCCTTGTTATCAAGTGGCTGCTCTGAGTTACTCTGTTGCTGTCTTGAACTCTAACGTACTATGCTAGGTATGTTTATTGTGCTGTATGTGTACCGTGTGTGTGTTTAATCTCGGTGTGTCAGGAGTCATACTGTCAAACCAAGTGATGTTTATGATAAACAAGCCACGTCATTTTTGGTAAAATATTTTTCTTGGAAGTCACTACAGGTCGCTGTCATTTGAGCAGGACCCAAGCTCAGCAACACCATTCTCCTCTGTGCTTTACAGTAGGGCAGTCTGGTTGAAGTTCTCCTCCAGGATTTGTCCACCCAAGGAGTCCAGCATTAGTTTTATGTTCAAAGTATTATAAGAGTGTTATACTCATAAGGCTACATAAGACCTACAATGACTTGCCATGGCAACCGACATAACCCTACATAAATATTTATACCTGCTTCTTCCAATTGATGTCATTCACTGTGGTTACTTTCACCAATGTTGATGAAGTCAGCTAATGCGGCCCTTTGATGGATGGCTCCTATTGGAATAAGCATTTACAAATATTTCTATAGGGTTAAGTCAGCAGTCATGACAAGCTTATGGCTGTGCCATGTAGCCTTATGATCTGTACCCCACAGTAAAGTCTTATAAGTGTCTTTCTCTGTATTACCATAAATGGGCCACCGAGTTCTCAGCTGGCGTGTTTCAGGAGCGATTTGACTAGACTAAAAGGCGGCAGCTTGTACCCTTGAAACTGTGCACTCATTTCACTTTCAAATCCGACTGTGATTGTGTTGGAGAAGGAGCCCTCGGTGTGTTATCGGTACCAAAGCCAGTGAAGCATGATGAAATCCTCCCAAGCTCATTGTTCTGTATGCAGCATTAGCACCATGAGATCTGAAACACTGTACGGAGTTAGTTTAGCATCACGCTGCTCTCTATGTGTTACTGCAGATCCAGTGGAGCGGAACTCTCAGAACATGAAACAAGAAGTCATGGCTCTTCAGGAAATACTCAACCGTTTGGACTACAAAAGGAAGGTGAGCTGAGGCCATTCAGTAACACCCGCCCCTCCACACACACGCACACCCAAACAGCCTATATGCATACTGCTGAGTTACACAATGCACTTGCACCTTACATACCCGCGCATGGTTCCTGCTCTAGAATATAATTCTGATGAAATGATATAAGTGTGGTTTTCACACTTCAGTCCTGTCTTATTTTGTTCTGTACGACACCTCTCTGCACTTGGCCATAGTTTCCATGTGAGACCTGCTCAATGATTTCCTGTCATAAACAGGTGCTACTAGTCCCACTAATTTCAATTTCGTTTCACAAGGCTTTGTTTGAGGCTTGTATGTTTAGATGCAGATCTACTAACAGCGTGTGCCGTTGCTATCCGCCTCGTCGTGTAAAAAAGCGGCAGGCGCAATATGCTAAACAGCTGCGACAGCTCTTTCATAACCGTAATAAGATCAAAGTACCTTATAATGTATTAGTCCAGTATTGTAAATGGTTCTCTCATGTTCTAGATAGATAGATAGTAGTAGTCGAAGTAAAAAATGCCAGATCCAGTTTTACACGCCCATTCATGCTCTATGATTTGGCTCTAGAATGAAACAAGCAGTTTTCCCTTTTTTGGATGAGCTCATGAATAATCTGATGAGCTCTGCTCTGATTGGCTGGTGAGACACCATGATGACAATACAGAAGCAACAAAGAAATAGACACTAACAGCATCATAAAATGAGCCCCCTATGTAAATATGCTCCGCCCTCAGCTGTACTATACAGCTATGCTCATGCTAGTTACTTAGACCTTGTTAGTAGTTAATGCTACCTATACGAACTACCCACTTTCCATCCGGACATCAACACACAGTGAATTAAAGCTGTTACTCATCATTCACCATCATTTTCTTTCTTTAAACTCTTGAGTACATTGAGCGTGCCCCATATTAACAGCTAAAGTGCATCCTAAAATTAATAATTTGGTACCAGGAACTGAATTTAAAAGATTGTCTTGTCTTAAAAAAACTAGTATGATTAAAAGAATCGTTAATTTAAAGTCCTTTTATAGATTAAATAAACCTAATTTATTTGCTTGTAACAAATTAGAGTCATTTTTATAGGTTGGACCGACAAAACACTTTATACAGTAAATAAAGTGGAGCTGATACATAAAATATAGAACATTAAAAAAATAGAAAAAATATATATATATAAAAGAAAAATTCAAACTAATCACATGGTTCATTTGTCCAACCTAGAGAACATAACTATAATTTGTTACAGGTAAATTAATGAGGTTTATTCAACATCAAAACAAGACTCTGAATGAACAATACTTTCAATTTTCAAATTTCAAGTCATTTTGAAAAAAAGGAATTGAGTAAAAATGGTTCATCTGCTTGTAACAAACTGAAGTCACTTTTAAAGGATGTACTTCAGAGATAAGATAAAGATAATAAAACATCAAAGAGCCACCACCACATGTGAGAGACTGGGGTTCGAATCGTGGTCTGGGTGACTATGCTGTGCTACACCAATAAGAGTCCTTGGGCAAGACTCCTAACACTACACTGGCCTACCTGTAATATGATTAACCTTGTAAGTTGCTCTGGATAAGAGCGTCAGCATCAGCTAATGAAAGTATAAAACTATAGAGACAATAGTTCAGCAGTAACTAATAAAAATAAGGATAGATAAAAGAATAATAAAAGTAAAATGAAAGGTAAAAAAAATCTAAATTATGCAAAATCATATAGAAGCTCAGTTATCGTCACGTAAAACCGTGGCAGTGGCTGCTTCACTATGAAACGTTCAGTTCAAGATGATAGTGCCAGAGTCGCTGTACACTGGTGTCAGTGTTTCACTGGGGTATAACGTAAGCAAATTTAGGGGGTGTAAATATTAAAGAGCAATCAATCAATCAATCAGCATTTTTTTTTCTATAGTGCTTTTTACATCAGATGTTGTCACAAAGCAGCTTTACAAAGAATCTGGTGTTCGAGCCCCCAATGAGCAAGCCGAGGGCGACAGTGGCAAGAAAAAAACTCCCTTAGTTAGAAAGGAAGAAACCTCAAGAGGAACCAAGACTCAAAGGGGGAACCCATCCTCCTCGGCTCAACACCAGAGGAAGACTGTTAGCTAACAGTTTAAGATTTTGCCGCCCGCTTTGGTTAAGGCAGGACTTGTATTTGAATGAGGAGCAGCTTGTTTGAGGTGCTTGCGGTATAAAGGAGCCCCTCCTACACCTGGGACAGTGAAAGTGACAACCTGCTGGAAAACTCTCCACAAAGTGTGAGACGATTCATCGGAGGTGTTGTTTGCTTCTTTCACCATAGGAGGAAGCTGTGCCCCTGAGATATCTCAGAGCAAACATTCACTCTCACGCCTGGCATGCCTGTAGAGAGCTTGTGTTTGACACTGACGTGGCTGCCTGTGTTATTGCTCTGTGCCTTGGCTAAAGTTGAAGTTCTTCAGATTTTAACATTAATATTGGCTTACTTTCTTAAAATCTGAGAATCAAAAGAGTCTTCTAAGAGTCAAAGGGCACAACTGTGAAGGAAGTAAGTCAGTACAATACCTGGGCAGCATCCTGAATGACAAAATGAATTCAGATGCCAACGCTGACTCTAATGAGGCTGATTACAGACGCTGAGGTTTTAGCGTTGATAGGTCACTCCTGGAAATGTGTTAGTTACCATTTATTGAGTCAGCTTGCCTTTTGCAATGATCTGTTGGTTTGGCAGCCTCAATGGACCAAATATAACCCCAGCTTCTAATAAACTCATTGCCACTGAAAGATCTCAGCCAACTTTTTCAAGCCGGAGTGGACAGAGGCCATTCTGGCTGACCATTTTCTCAGAGAGTTTTATCTTCTGCCATCAGATTTCCTTAGAACTGCTAAAACAAGAAGCAGTTTGGGTTCATGTTTGGTCCATCTGCCACTGGGCTTTAAACAAGCTGTAGGTCTATTGGCTAAGGACTTAACATCGCTTGGGCCTGCCAGTGTGATGGCACCCATTGTACATGTATATGTTTCTGTGCTCTCTTGATGAAACAGAGGAAAACAGGGTAAGACTGAGGTCTGGCATTGCAGAGGTTGCAGTACAGAACTGGTTTATGGGGCATTTCATGCCTTTTCTATGACATTCCTTAAATGACGGGGACCTGAATGTTATCTCACACTGAACGTGGGTGTTGTGCTCTCTTGTTAGGAGATTTTGTCCAAGATGGCAGATGTGATAAAGGAGATAGACGCACTGGTTGCCTCTCAGCTAATGCCTGAGCTGCAGGAGTGGAAGCGCAGACAGCAGATCGCGTGCATCGGAGGCCCCGTCCTTACCGGCTTGGACCAGCTACAGAACTGGTACTGCAAGTCCCTTCCCAGAACTGATCTCACTAAGCTTACACCCAGAGGAGTGTCAAGCATGTTTGGTTACTCTGTCATCTCATGTATAGTTATGTTTGAGGCAATTGCATTCAGAAGCAGTGTATCTGTGTGGTGAGCTTATATATTTACTGAACATAATTTCAGAATAAACATAAATAGCATTAATATGCAGGGGTTTTATGCGTATTAATGTGTGTTTACTACAAACCCAGATACATAAGTTGGGCCAGGTACAGTATGTGAAATGTCGTGATCATTAAATTCTATTTGGTTTGTATCGAATTGAAAACAGTGCATGACAGAGTATGTTAAATCTTACCTTATGAACGTTATTTATTTTTTTTGTAATTAGTAAATATATGCTAATGCCACATATGATGCCTGCATCACATTCCAACATGTTGGGACAGGAGGATGTTTGACACTGTGTTGCATCACCTTTGCCTGTGGCAGCATTAAAGCTCAGCGAACAAAAACTACAAATATCTGCAGGATGTGTGACAAGATTCAAGGAAGTGTAGGATTGCGGTGCTGTTGGGAAGGAAGATAAAGCTTACCCGGAACAATACATGATACTAAATTTAGACTGATATGATCAATATTAATTGAGCTACACATACAGAAGTCTGTCCCTCAGTATGGCGTCATCCCACCATGTTGCTAACACAGCATACGTACATCTTGGCATTGAATCGTAGAGGTTCCTAATGATGTCCTCTGACAATCCGCCCCATGCAGCTTGAATATTCTCACACAGTTCCTGCAGACTGTTCGGTAGGGGTGAAGTTGGAGTGACGTCGGGCCTTCTGGATGTGTGACAACCAACCATTGATCTTGGCCCTGACCACAGTGCCTCCACACACAGATTTGTTGGTCCACTGCCACTAAATGACAGTCTGGCATGACATCTTGGGATGGTGGCATGGTGTTAAGGGCAGTCATTGTAACTGTCTGTGCGCAAGTAGTCCTGCTTTGTGCAACCGTCTGCCAATGGTGCAGGAACTACAGCAATGAGGAGTGTCCTTGCTTGCATCACATGCGCGACCAGGTGTGAAACTTGAATCATTTGCATCTATCACATATATGCCCAACCTAGCCACCATGTTCCATTCCTGTCGGACATTTCTTCTGGCTGCAGCTATATTTTTGACAATGAGTGAAAAAAGTTTAAACACCCCAGTAAAAACAGAAGTGAACACATCCGCTGGTGTAGCTCAGCAGATAACACCACTACCCACCATGGTGCCACCACCACATGTGGGAGACTGGTCGAATCCCGGTATGGGTGACTATGCTGTGCTACACCAATAAGAGTCCTTGGGCAAGACTCCTAACACAACACGGGCCTACCTGTAATATGAATATCCCAGTATATATATATATATATATATATATATACTGTTAATGTGTGTGAATTAGAAATTGATAAATGAGCAGTGAAGCAGTGATACTGTAACACATCATGCAGTTAACCCCTGAAATTCACTTCTAGAGCTGAATATTTGACTCTTGCTCTTCGCCTGTCTCCAGGTTTACCATGACTGCCCAGAGTCTGTTCCAGATCAAACGGCAGCTGGACAAACTGGGTGAGCTCATAGTCAAGGTGACCTACGAGAGTGACCCCATCCCTCTGCAGAGACCTCAGATGGAGGAACAAGTCAAATATCTCATATACCATCTTATCAAGAGGTAAGAGTTCTCCACCAGCCGGGCTCAGCTTATTCAGCACTCACACTAAGGTTCACTAAGGGCAGTTGGTCTGACTGAAAGGAAAATGGAGAAGTGGAAAGGGAAGCGCCGTGCTCACGTGGGCGGGGTGTAAAACGAAATAAGGAGACGCAGCAACTAATAGGTATACAGGCTAGTATTTTTATCTGGTTTTGTATCTACGGTATTTATACGTAGAGAAATCAAACTGCATGTTTCAATGGATTTGCTTCTCGTTCAGAAAGCAGGCGAGGCAGAAACATAACTTATAACTTCAGTGTGAGTGGGCGGGGCTAAACTGCTCGTTTATCGGACACAAAACGAGCCACCCATAATACCTCCACGAGCACCAGTAACAGCTGTGACTTGACTTGGCATGGACTGCACACGTTTTTAGATGACGGCCGCATCAATGTTCAGATATTCTTTCATCAAAGAATTGCGCAGTTGAGCCAGATTTGGTGGATGCCTTCCCTGGCGTTTGACTTGTTCCAGGTAGTCGTGCAGATTTTTAAGAGGATTCAAATCAGGGGAATTTTGCGCGCCAGTGCAGATGTCTGAATGCTCCTCTTGAATGTTCCTTATGCCAATCAGTCACGCTTGCAGCCCGGTGAGCTTGAGGATTGTCATGTTGGAATACAGGGATGGTAATGTTGTGTTTCTCAGTAAAGTGATGAGCAAAAGACAAAACCTGGTTGTCCAGCAGTTCGGTGAAGGCACTGTGGTTCACTGTGGAGGCAATTTACTTTTACCTCAATCAAAGAACGAATTTTCTTGTAACTGAAACATAGGTGACTCTGGGGAGCTCTTGTTTGTCTAGGGAGCTTATATAAATGTACTGTATAGATAGATAGATAGATAGATAGATAGATAGATAGATAGATAGATAGATAGATAGATGGATGGATGGATGGATGGATGGATGGATGGATGGATGGATGGATGGATAGATAGATAGATAGTTGGATGGATGGATGGATGGATGGATAGATAGATAGGTAGGTAGGTAGGTAGATAGATAGATAGATAGATAGATAGATAGATGTGCAGAAAAACACCCCAAAGCATGATGCTTCCACCCCCCTGCTTCACAGTAGGGATGGTGTTTTTGGGATGGCACTCATCATTCTTCATCCTCCAAACACGGCGAGTGGAATTAAGACCATCTGATAGATAGATAGATAGATAGATAGATAGATAGATAGAGAGAGAGAGAGAGAGAGAGAGAGAGAGAGAGAGAGAGAGAGAGAGATAGATAGAGAGAGAGAGAGAGAGAGAGAGAGAGATAGATAGATAGATAGATAGATAGATAGATAGATAGATAGATAGATAGATAGATAGATAGATAGAGAGGGAGAGAGAGAGATAGATAGATAGATAGATAGATAGATAGATAGATAGATAGATAGATAGATAGATAGATAGATAGATAGATAGATAGATAGATAGATAGATAGATAGATAGATAGTAGGGTGCTTGCCCAGGGTGGGGAGAGAACCCCAGTCTACAGAATGGGAGATGGAAGTCACCCACTCCACCATACCAACCAGTTGCACACAACTATGGATCCAAACAGCATGGCCACAGAAAACAATCCATGTGTAGGTGCAGATGTGGAAAAAGGGCCTGTAGGTGTGCAAGTGACCTGCTTTCATGCACCTACATCCCGGGACGTTTCAGAAACATGCAGTGAAACTTTTACATTTGCACGGTTGCATTTCTTACCATCACGCTGCACAGTGTCCTGTGATGGTAGACACTCTTATTACAGTCATGCACACCCTGTGGAGAATCACCGCTGTTGAAATACCTCAGCTGCTGCTGGTCTGGTATTGTTGCCGTGTGGGCTGTGTGCATGTGCCTGGTGGTTTATTTAGTACCTGGACTTTTTTTTCCGCTTTGTAAGTCTCGAAGTGATTTGGTAGGTATTTTGGTGCATATGAAATCTGGCAGGCGCGATGGCCTCTTAACCTCTTTTACTATCTGATTATTGGTTTGCAGCTCGTTTGTGGTGGAGAAGCAGCCGTGCATGCCAACACATCCGCAGAAACCTCTTATCATTAAGACCCAAGTACAGTTCACCACCAAAGTCAGGTATGTTTTTCTTAATTAGCCCTGCTGCTTGTCAGTTAGCTCAGTTTGCAAGGTCAGAAAGCATGTATCAATGAGGCCAGCAGGCTTCTACGGTCCAGTTCTAGTTTCAGAGTGGTTGAAGCTATTTGAAGAATGACCCCAAATGAGCCCACCCCAAAAGAAAATACTAAAACACATGAAATCAAAAATGATTTGATGTTCTATATAAAAAAGTGGGGCGTCAAATTTTAACTTTAGTGAACTTTAAATAAGATGACAGAATGTAAGACTGAAAAATGGTTATTATAAATGGTTACCATAATTTTACCATACGTTTTTTTAACATATTACATACAATATATTTTTTTATTTAACCCGTGTACAGTAAGACTATCCCTAAAGAGGTTTGGTATGGTTTAATATTAGTTTATTAATGCTATTATTTAAGTCATAAATTATAAATCATTAATAAGCAGGTAAACACTTTAATAACACATTAAAAATGGCTGGTGTGGCACAACGGATAAAACCACTACTCACCAGGAAGCTAATGTCCCATGTGGGAGACTGGGGTTCGATTCCCCGTCTGGGTGACTATGCTGTGCTACACCAATAAGAGTCCTTGGGCAAGACTCCTAACACTACACTGGCCCACCTGTAATACGATTAACCCTGTAAGTCGCTCTGGATAAGAGCGTCAGCTAAATGCCGTAGATGTAGATGTAACATAAAAGGCAACAATGAGCATTTGTATCTGATAAGTTAGTAATGAAGCTGACAGGTTTATTGATGACTGATGGACAAGACAAAGTAACTTTAATACCTAGCAAGGTCTTAACATTAGTAGTTGTGGGACATCTATTTGGCAAACAACAGGTGTTATAACGACTTATTAATAATTAATAAGAATGCATGGGCTAATTAATAGCATTACTAAACAAACACTTGTTAAATAACTTCAACAATTTATAAACAATGGTTATTCATTTTAAATGGGCAAATAGTTTTTAAGGTTATTTAAAATTCATTGCCATATGGCTTCCCACAATTTCCTGTTTTTGCATTTTGAAATATTTATTTATATATTCTTAGATGTTTTCTTGGGTGTATTTCAGATTGTTGGTTAAGCTTCCTGAGGTAGACTATCAGCTGAAAGTGAAGACCACATTTGACAAGTGAGTCATTTATTTATTTATTTATTTATATATTTATTGTTGATCTCTAATTAATCATTTCTCTATTGTAAAAATGTCTATATAATTTGCTGAACAAAACTGCTGTGTGCTAATCACAGATTTGCCTGACCATTTTTGAACAAATTGAACATTTCTGTCTAATAAAAAAGTATCTCCATTTTTATTCATTTTCATATTGGATCATTTTATTCTATGGACCAATAGAAGTGCTCCAACATCACTTAAACCAATTTGACCTTAAGAGTTAAGGACGTTTTTGGAGATGAGCGCTGTAGTGGCGATGTGAGGAGAAGCTCGCTCGGCCTGTATTCAGCACCACAGACTTCAGCAGTATTTCTGCTTTTATACCTCAGTAGATATTAGACGCAGATATGCCGCTCATGTCGTTCACAAAGTGAATTGTTTTGTTGACCTGTCTTCTTCTCTCACTGTTTATGTACGCAGGGACCTCCCAAGTGGCAAAGTGTAAGTATACCCAAACCTCAGTGAGAACAGCAGCTTCCTGTTGTTTCTAGGCCAAGCCTCAGTGTTATAAAGCGAGAGTGTGGGGGAGGGGACACAGCTATAGAAACATAGGAGCCTGAAGTTACCATCACCTTAAACACACAAGGTGACTCATTTGTGGCCTGGTGAGCTTATAAACTCAAGATATAGTTTCAGGCACTGTATCAAAATCAATTTCATCTGTCGGTGCACCTCAAGTGTAATCGGGTACAATCATCTCCTTGTATTTAGTGATCTTATATTATGGATCTTATCTACCAAATTGGTGCATCTTACAACCACGGTGTAGATGCAGTACAACAGCGTACCGCATAACAACTGTACCATAACCATTGAGGCAGATGTCATGGCAGTTGCCTGTAATGATAACTCGTCTACGTTATTGCACCAGACAAAATCTGTCATAACAGCATATGACATCCACCATGACATGTTTATAGCATGGTTATATCAGTCTTGTGTAGCAGCGTTCAAGTGTTACTGTTATCTATAGCCCGTGTGTATGACGTTGTGACAGTATTGTTTCTCCTGTAGTACCAGGCAGTTCTTCATCCCCACCAACAACACCAAAGTAATGGACGTGGAGGAGTCTTCAAATGGATGCCTGTCAGTGGAGTTCAGACATCTGGTAGGCTATTCAACAGTGTCTTCTATCATTTCCGTTATTCACTAGTAGTGATGTGACCAGATGTGATATACATTAAACCGTTTAGTTGAATCTTGTTATTGCCATAACAGGTGTATTCCTGCATCTGCCTTTAACCTCATTCGTATAAGCTGGACAAAACTGCCCCTGGCTGCTGCATTTATCTGCTTAATGAATTTTAATTTAATTTAATTTAATTTAATTTAATTTAATTTAATTTAATTTAATTTAATTTAATTTAATTTAATTTAATTTAATTTAATTTAATTTAATTACACCAATACAGGAATGTTCAGTATAATGAAACACAGTTAGAATATATGTGTATATGTACATATATAAATAGTGTTGTGCAAATGTAGTAGAAGCAGCTTAATGTTCATCATCAATGTACAAAATGCTGGATCAAAATGAACCCCAGATTGGTCTAAAAGCTCTTGAATAGTTTCGAGGGACAATCTGACCTCTGTTTTGCTGTCATTCAGTCAGTAAAAGATAGCTACTGGTCATCAAAATCTTAATAGCCACTCACTGAGTCTGTCTGGAGAGTAATGATTCCCAAGGCTCAAAGCTAAGTACAGTTGTACCATCAGCCATAACATTAAAACCACCTCCTTGTTTCCACGTGCACTGTCCATTTATCAGCTCCACTGACCATAGAGGGCCACTTTGTAGTTCTACAGTTACAGGCTGTAGTCCATCTGATTCTCTGTACAGTGTATTACCTTGTTCTTCAACGGTCACTGCAGTGCTAAGGATGATCCACCACCCACTTAATACCTGCTCTGTGGTGGTCCTGTGGGGGTCCTGATCATTGAAGAACAGGTTAATAACGTATACAGCCAAACAGATGCACTACAGTCTGTAACTGTAGACCTACAAGCTGCACCTTTATGGTAAGTGGAGCTGATCAAATGAACAAAGAGTGTAGATACATTGAGGCAGTTTTAATGTTATGGTCGTTTGGTGTATAATGAAAAAAGACTGGGCCTAAAATGGGTCCTTGTGACCGCAGATGTCATAATCGCTGATATTAACTGAAAAGGTTTTCTGTTTAATATGAGCAATAGACCAATTAAGAGCCAGACTCCTGACTCCAACTCAAAATCAGTAAATCATAAACTACAGTATTAAATGCAGCTCCTAAGTCCAGTAAAACTAGGACACAGCAATCACCAGAATCCACATTACGTAAAGGGTCATTAGTGACCTTTAAAAGAGCAGACTCACTTCCATGAAACACCCTAAAGCCTGATTGGAAAGTCATACATGTTTTTGATGCAGAAATGTAGAAAACGTGCATCATTCTTCAGAAGTAGTTTCCTGTCCAGGGGCTAGTTCGCTTGCCCAGAGAATCTGAAGTGTAAGGCAGTAGATCCCTGTAACTTAGACTCAGTGTCACTATAGTAAATAAGCTCTTCTTCTCAACAGCAGCTGAAAGAGAAGAAATGCATGAGTGGAGCCAAAGGAAATGAGGTGAGAATACAGCCAATTTCCATCTGCTATTTATTGTAGGTTATTACGACTGCAGCACTTTGAGAAAGTGCTAATCTTGTATTACTGTCAGTTCCGTTGTAACTTCACACATAGTCTCTACTATTGGAGTGATGTTGCTTTCGGTGATGATGTACTGGATGCACTGAAAGGCTGCTCGTCTGTTGCAGGGTCCGCTAACAGTGACGGAGGAGCTGCACTCCCTCAGCTTTGAGGCCATGCTCTGCTTGCAGGGACTGGACATTGACCTGGAGGTCTGTTTCAGCGGTTTGAATTCAGAGAACACACGTTCCTTTAATCCTTTGTCTCTGTGTCTGCTATATCTAGCATAGCTTTAGCGAAGGCCAGGCCTGTTTCCGTTATGACGTCATCGTCTAATTGCAGTTTCATTTAAGATAGAGGCAGTTATTTAAGGCAACTGCTGTGAATTTCTGCAGTTGTTAGATTTCACAGCCATATTAGGCCAAAATAAGTGGAAAGTGAGTTAGGAGCATTGGGTTGAGGCAAGGCAAGGCAAGGCAAGGCAAGTTTATTTGTATAGTGCCTTTCATACACAAGGGCAATTCAAGGGCAATTCAAAGTGCTATAGAGGCAAACGTAAAAAAAAATGATAGTAGTAAATGCATTAATTGAGACGTTCTAACTTTTAATTTGGTGCTCTATTGTGTGTGGAGGACAGCATTAGCTCTGTCTGTTAGCCATGTAGCTAATGTTTTTAGCAGGTATGCCCTGATAGCAAGAGGATAGCAGACCACTGTGGGACCATCTAAGGCGTTTTCTGGGTGGTGAGGATAGTATTAGACCATTTATCATTGCTCACCCACAGTCCAATTAGACATTGGACAATAATCTGGGTGGGGGGATACTTTGTTATACCCACTTTTATCTTATTTGTAATAGTCAGAACCCCCAACAGGACCACCACAGAGCAGGTATTATGTGGATGCTGGATCATTTACGGCATTTAGCTGACGCTCTTATCCAGAGCGACTTACAGGTAGGTCAATGTGGTGTTAGGAGTCTTGCCCAAGGACTCTTATTGGTGTAGCACAGCATAGTCACCTAGATCTGGAATCGAACCCTAGTCTCCCACATGTGGTGGTGGTGGTTCCCTGGAGGGTAGTGGTGTTATCCGCTGAGCTACACCAACCACACTCATTCTCAGCACTGCAGTGACACTAACGTGGTGGTGTGTTAGTGTGTGTTGTGCTGGTGTGAGTGGATCAGACACAGCAGTGCTGCTGGAGTGTTTAGACACTGTGTCCACTCACTGTCCACTCTATTAGACACTCCTACCTTGCTGCTCCACCTTGTAGATACGCAGTCAGAGACGATAGCGCATCTGTTCTTGCATAGTTTGACCGGTGAGCGGTGGCTGGGGTGAGGTGTGCAGCGAGCATGGTTCTAAAAACAGGCTTCTGGAGGTCATTAGTGATTTTCTAAATAAACAGATCCAATACAATATCTGATCTGGAATTTGGGAGACACGTCTCCACTAGTGTATGGAAACAGAACTGCTCGTTTTGGTCAAACACAAACCCAGAATCTGTACAACTAGAGAAACTAATCATTCTGAGGTGGTCTCTTAAATTTTTCCAGAGCCATAGACAGTATAGCCGATGTTAGCTGCTAAGTGAACACAGTAAGGAAGGCTAATCAGCCAAACTGCAATTTATATTTAGGGTGGCACAGTGGGTAGCACTGCCACCTCCCGCCAGGAGTGGC
>JAMWET010003446.1:292500-337500 GCA_024036415.1 Prochilodus magdalenae | reverse complement strand
TCTGACACTTATAACTGTGGAGTGATTTTAATCCAGTATGAATCTACAGCATGTGTGGAGTTCACAGTCTGACAGTAATAATTGTGGAGTGATTTTAAACCAGTATGAATCTGCAGTGTATGTAGAGTTTACAGTCTTACAGTAATAACTGTGGAGTGATTTTAAACCAGTATGAATCTGCAGTGTGTGTAGTGTGTACAGTCTGACGGTAATAACCATGGGCGTGGTGGTGGGGGGAAAAGTGGACCTGACTACCCAGGGCCCGAGTAGGGAGAGGGGCCCATTTTTTTTGCTCATGTTCCTCGTGTACTGGCATGGATAGGGGCCCATTGACATTGAGAGTGTACAGGGCTCAGAATTTGCTGCTACGCCCCTGGTAATAACTGTGGAGTGATTATAATCCAGTATAAATCTGCAGTGTGTGTAGTGTCTACAGTCTTACTGTAATAACTGTGGAGCGATTTAAATCCAGTGTGAATCTGCAGTGTGTGTAGTGTCTACAGTCTGACAGTAATAACTGTGGAGTGATTATAATCCAGTATGAATCTGCAGTGTGTGTAGTGTCTACAGTCTGACAGTAATAACTGTGGAGTGATTATAATCCAGTATGAATCTGCAGTGTGTGTAGTGTCTACAGTCTTACAGTAATAACTGTGGAGCGATTTTAATCCAGTGTGAATCTGCAGTGTGTGTAGTGTCTACAGTCTGACAGTAATAACTGTGGAGTGATTATAATCCAGTATGAATCTGCAGTGTGTGTAGTGTCTACAGTCTGACAGTAATAACTGTCGAGTGATTATAATCCAGTATGAACCTGCAGTGTGTGTAGTGTTTACAGTCTGACTGTAATAACTGTTAGTGTAAGTGTGTAATTCATACAGTCTGACTGTAGTAATTGTGGATCTACAGTCTATACACATGCTTGTAAAATAATCGAGTAAAAAATACACATTATAATTAGGGAAACAAGTCAGACAGAGGTGAAGTGTGGTAACCATTTAGCCATTAGAGAACCATGCAGAATTACAGCAACTGTATCTAAAACACTGTGCCGAAGCCTAGCTATCTAAAGAAACCCAACAGAAACTTACAGATATGTTCGTAATTGGTGGCTGCATTGACTAGTTTGTTGGGCACCAGTAGCATGTGTGTCAAGTGCATTATTATTCATTCATTTCGCCTACTAGGAAGAATGTCAAGAGGCTTTTTTTCGGAAGAGATGAGGATGTACGGAAAACCCCAGACTAGACCTGTTTAAGCATGATGCAATGCTGTGCCTACCACGCAGTGGGATTAGTCACGTCTGACTGTACTTCACTGCTGGGATAAGGACAGGATTACAGTGCAGTATAAACTAATGAAGTCATTTTGGACCTTTCTACAGGGGAGGCAAAGTTCATCTCTGTGGAGCCATACACCAAAAACCGCCTCAGCGCTCTTCCCATCGCGGATATCATCCGGGACTATAAAGTTATTGCCGATGGCATTGTCCCTGAGAACCCACTTAAGTTCCTTTACCCTGACATCCCTAAGGACGAAGCATTTGGGAAGCATTACAACAGTCAACCAAACAGAGGCAAGTCAAGCAGACTATAAAGCTTCACTATGTCTTGTGGTAACGATCGATATCAATGTAATATCGAGTCTGTTATACACAAGGACAGTTTGGAATCTTTTTGTGATGTCACAAAAACCAGCACCATGTATTTGACTTTATTGTCTCTTTAGGCAACAGAGGTTTAGCTCCACCCATACAGGTTAAATTAACTGTTTGTTGTAAGAAGTTTTGATGAGATATGTAAACATGGTGGAAGTTTTTAAACACAGGTTTATTTGTCAGTCTATATGGTCAAGTTACAGAAATGAAGTTGCAAAAACAAACAATGTTCTTTGGTACATAACCCCACACAAACATAAGTAAAGGAAAACAGTAAAAATAAAAAAAATATGCAAAAAATGAATAAATAAAGAATTTTCTTTTTTATAATTTTTAAATAACATTTATTTATTTAAAAAAAAAAAAAAAAAAAAAAAAAATATATATATATATATATATATATATATATATATATATATATATATATATATATATATATATATATATATATATATAATTCATTTTAAATAAATAAATGTTATTTAATAATAAATAAATAAATGTTATATATATACATACATATATATATATATATACAGTATATATATATATATATATATATATATACAGGGAATGGCCCTTTAAAGTGAATGATGGTTTGGTGTGTTCTAGTCCACATCATAACATTAACTCTTCATCTCTTTTTACAGTTTGTCCATACATACCAACAATTTTGATTCCCATCTCACTGAAGTGAGTATATTATATTTGTATAGTCATATTTGATTGTATTTCTTCTTATCCTCAGATTCTCTTTCTTATACATGTTTTTTTTTATCTATCTGTGTCCCGACAAAGTGAGCTGAATCTTTATTTTTATTTTGGTTCCACTGTTTCTCTGTTAATGCCTTTGTTTTCCTGTGTTCCTTCAGCACCACTCCTCCACCCTGCTCTTCTCCAGAGCCACCTCTGTCCCCAGGGATGTCCCACATGCTCAGCGAGCACATCAGTGCCTATGAGATTGAAAGTGTTGTAAGTTTGCTTTCTTCTTCGTTGCAGTGATATTTCTAAAGCTGCCTGGTTCCAGCAGGGTGTGCTAGTGAGCAGCTTTTGCTAGTGCAGCAGTGTCAGGTTTGCAGGCCTGGTCTTCTGAATGGATGACTGTTTAAAGTTCCGAAGTGGTTCGACGGCTGAATTATGCCTCTGGGTCTGGTTTTGGACATTGTGTACAAACAAGACTGTGCAGAAAATTAAGAAGAATGGTCGCTTGTTCTCCAAGAATAAAAACTCACATTTTTGTAGATCAGACGTTTCCAAAAACCAGCCCTGATTTCACGCTGGCCCTGGTTGTCTTGCCCCCAGTGCTACAGGCTAATCAGCATTGCTAGTTCTCATTTTACACGTTGTGGCTTCTGTGAGCTTCTCTGCTTCTGACACAGATATGTTATACATGTCCGAACTTCTTCTATTTTGGCATATTTCTTTCACGGAAGGTTTTTTTTTCCCATCCTACAAAATTTATTATAAGACAAGCAGAACACAAGGTACAGTAAGTGTCCACTAAGCTTATAACCTGGGGCTCAGTGTTTCACATCGCTGTGCAGGAATGTTGGCCCACTCTTCTTTGGAGAACTACTTTAGTTCAGCCACCATCACACTACCACCACCATGTGGAAACCTGTGTTTGGTTCACGTCAGGTGTTCACCAATGTTTTTTTTTTTTTTGCCAAATGTGAGAGGAGCCTTTATGTTCCTTTTAGTAAGCAGTGCTTTTCACTTCGCAACTCTGCCACTGAGAGCATTTCTGTAATAGTGGAATCATTAACACTGAGCTTTCCCGAGGTGAGTGAACCTTGCGGTTCCTTGAATGTTGGCCTGGGATATAGATAGCCTTTGGCAGACCAGACATAATAATAGACCATGCCGACACTTTCATTCTTCGTGAAGATAAACGAGACTCAAAGGCATTGCATTCACTTCTATCTCTTTGTTTTCATTGCAGATGAGTTCACTGTAGACGTTCCCGAAGGCCAGACTCCTCTTGTGAAACCTTTGCCCCAGCAACAGCGTTACCACTGATTGCTGCCAGAATTACTGAGACATGCCAGAGCGACTGTGTCCCAATGTATGAGCCGTGTAGGCACATTCATGTGTATGCTTTGCATGTGTGTAGACATCATTCATGATAGCTTCTCTTTGCGGAGTCATCTCATTCCAAACGAACCTACTCTGCTACAGGCACATCTATTAACTGTCTATTGTATATATTAAGCGTTCTGACTTATTGAATTATTCAGCACTAAAACAGAAAACATTAACATGAAACCGACCACATGACTTCAGAAAGCACTTCTACCTTGTAATATGTCCCGACAAACATGGCAGGCTATGACTTTCCAAGTGTTCTTGCTAAAAGACTTTGTGTAATGTTGTTTCTCCAGGAGTGAACGAAACCTTGTGTGTTGTACTGTATTATGTTTTGTTTCAATTTTCCATTTAGTGCAATTTTGCGTGCTTATTCATTATGTCCTTTTTTTAAGAATAATAAAATGTATCCTGTTTCTGAAATAGGGTGTGACGCAATGGCTGCCCACAAACTGTCATAGCAAGGCAAGGGATCCGGGAAGGGAAGTTGGGGTGCTGAAATTTCAGGCAGCATGTATGTGGCATGCAAAATTATTTCCTTTATTTATTTTATTATTAAATATTCATGCAATTATTCATCTGCTAAGCCACTTGGGGAAGAGTCTATCCGAGCACCCTGGACACCACTAGTCCATTACATACACACACACACACACAGACATACACATTCACATACACCTATGGGCAATTTAGCATCTCCACTATATTTGACAGCATGTCTTCGGACTACAGGAGGAAACCCACATACCCACATAGACACAGTGAGAACATACGAACACCACTCAGAAAGCACGCCCTACCCCGGACGGGCCAAACCTCAATCAAACCCAGGCACTGTGTATGTATGTATATGTTTGTATATATGTATATATATATATATATATATATATACACACACATATATATATATATATATATATATATATATATATATATATATATATATATATATATATATATATATATATATATATATATATATATCTATATCTATATTTATATATATATATATACACATATACACTGTGAAACAAACCCAGGCCCAAGGCACTGTGTGTATATTTATATATATATATTTATATATATATATATATATATATATATATATATATATATAATATATAATTATATATATATATATATATTGACATTTTATTAAGGCTATATATATATATGTGTGTGTGTGTATGTATGTGTATATATATATATATATATATATATATATATATACATATATATATTGACATTTTATTAAGGCTATATACATATGTGTGTGTGTGTGTGTGTATGTATGTGTGTGTATATATATATATATTTATATATATATATGTATATATAGCCTTAATAAAATGTCAATGTCACCAAAGACTGTAATAGTGTCATGCCAGACTGTGATGAGTTGGCTCAGAATGGCAGCTTGGTGGAGACGACCAACGAATCCGTGTGTGGTGGATGGTCAGCACCATTGTCAGACCTATCCCTGAATGAAAATGTGTGGGATGCTATTGGACACGTTATCAGCACATCATCCCTACCCTAAAATCTGCAGGGACTGTGTGAGAATTTCCGGATTATCACAGGGCACCGTTAGGAACCCCTTAAACTCCATGAGCAGACATGGTGGCCCGACACCGTACGGAGAGACACTACTTCTCTTCCCATTAAATATTGCTCATATCAGTCTCGCTTTATCATCCTTTATTGCGTTTGTGAATGATGTTTATAACACTTACTCTAAATGAATAATGCTCAAAGGCGGTGCTGCATCCTGGTGCCATTTCCTTTCCTCTGGGAATCTCATTATTCAAGAGCAACTTCATGACTTGAAACAAAGGTTAACAGCCAGGATGAGGAGGAAGAGCTGAAGACAGCTTCATTCAGAGTTACTTTAAACAACGCCGACTCCAGCTTTATTAGAGGTTTAGCAGTTTATTGATATTGCGCAAGCAGTCTGCCCTATCAAAGCTCTGCCGCCGCAGTGTTAAACTCCTATGCTGGTTAATGCTGTTGCCTGACATCTGTGATTAGCCAGTTTGGTGCAGAATCACCGCTGCCACAGCTCTCTCTCTCTCTGCGCTCCGAGCTTAGGCCCGTACTTTGTGAGGTCGTTGTTCTTCCTTGTTGCTCTGTACGAACTGGCCCTCACTCAGGGGCGTAGCAGCAAATTCTGGGCCCTGTACACTCTCAATGTCAGTGGGCCCCTATCCATGACAGTACACGAGGAACGTGAGCAAAAAATATGGGCCCCTCTCCCTACTCTGGCCCTGGGTAGTCAGGTCCACTTTTCCCCCCACTACCACGCCCTCACTATCACCTCCTCATTCACAACGTTTGAAACTACACATGTAAGAATAACTAATAAATATATAAAATAAAATAAATACATACATATTAAAACAAGCCAGTAATTTCCAGTCAGGTGGCTAAGTTAACTGACCAGGCTAGCCATGTTCCGGGATCATTCCTGTATTCTAAGAACATGCTTTATTCTTTATGGCTGTGTTTCTCAATCCTGGTCTTGGAGGCACCCTGCCCTGGATGTGTTAAAGATCCTCTTGCTCCTAACTTAATTCAACTTATCAGCTCATTAACAAGGTCTTTAGAGTCGCAGGGGGCATGTTACATCAGGGAGTCCACTAACATATCCAGGGCACTCCAGGACCAAGGTTGAGAAACATAGCTTTATGATATGTGTTGTGGGTGCATATTCTATCAGTTCATATATTATCGCAATAGATGTCAAATCATTAGTTTCCTTGAGAGGCTGACTTTACATTTACGGCATCTAGCTGACTAACAAAGTTAATCATATTACAGGCAGGCCAATGTAGTGTTAGGAGTTTTTCTCTTATTGGTGTAGCACAACATAGTCACCCATACCGGTATTCAAACCCCTGTCTCCCACATGCGGTAATGGCTCCCTGGCAGGCGGTGGTGTTACCTGCTGAGCTACATCAACCACCAAGTTTAAAATAAATAAATAAATAAATAAATAAAATAAAAATAATAATACGTTTTTTACCAGCTAAACAGTAAACATATGTTTTTTCCATCCACACTGTATATCTGTAGTGTATGTATATACATATATAATGTAATATTCTATGCCCTGTATATACCCTGCATCTCTCATCTACTTACCATCTATCTATCTCAGCCTTACCATAGTGCTATATCTGCATGTATGTACATCTGCATAAATCATAGTTTTTATTTATAACTTTTATTCATAACTGTAAATTAGTGTAAACAGAGATTTTAGTGCTTAGTATTGTATATATTTATTGTCTAATTTATATGTTTGTATTGTAGTACTGTAAGGGACTACGCAGTGATCATTAGCACTGCCCTCAACACCATGTCAGTGTCACTAAAGGCTGCACTGATGTTGTGCCAGACTGTCAAGGAGTGACTAAGAATGGCAGTGGGTCATCTTCAACCCCCACCAAACCCCCCCCCCCCCCCCCTTTGGAAACTATGTGGGACTAAGATTTTAATACCTTGTTGAAGTTTTGTCTCCGCATTTAACCCATCTGTGAAGTGAAACACCCACATACACACTCACTAGTGAACACACACACTAGGGGGCAGTGAGCACACTTACCCGGAGCAGTGGGCAGCCCTATCCACGGCGCCCGGGGAGCAGTTGACAGTTAGGTGCCTTGCTCAAGGGCACCTCAGTCGTTACTGTCAGTTCTGTTACTGTGAGTAGGATGGGTTATCAAAGGACACCATTAGGAACCTCTACAACTCCATGCAGAGACGCCTGGCATGTTGCGTTAGCAAACATGGTGGCCCGACGCCATACTGAGAGACTTCTGTATGTGTAGCTCAGTAAGTATTGGCCATATCCGTCTAAATTTATCACAATTTCCCAACAGCACTGCAATCCCACACTTCCTTATGGGTGCAACTATTCTTTTGATGATGAGTGTACACGTGCGCGCACACACACACACACGCGCACGCACGCACGCACGCACGCACGCACACACACACACACACACACACACACACACACACACACAATGTAAGCAAGCAAAGTTACACAAGTGCATGGAGATACGTGGAGACACGTGAGGAAGCAACATTTGAACAGGAAATCTATGCAAACGTGGAAAAGTGTGCGCCTGATCGTGTTAGGGGAGGTTTAAAGAGGAACAGCTGTGCCTGTTTAAACAGGAAGAGGGGAACCGAGAGTGTTCCTCTAAACTGCGTGAGAAAAGCATGATGAATGAACAGCAGTGAAATGCAGAAGAATGAAACTCGCTCGGTGACTACAGGGTCTTCTTCTTTTCGCTCAGGAGCTGCAGCGTTAGGAAAATATGGATTTGGCTCTCGCTTCAGTTTCGTTTCTCCGTTCTTTTGCTTTTGCCCGGACAGGTCAGTTTCGCTTTCTTGAAAATCACGTGGTTTACTCGGCTGTTCCGTCAGCTCTGGCCCACACCCTCCGCGCCTTCCCGCCTCTGCAGGACTCGTCTGCCACACACGGCTAAACGCACAGCTGCTGTCACACCTTCTAGACCTGGTACGATCACAGACCCGATAAGATCATAGACTGAGAGGACGAGTCAGCTTCGTTACAGCGGAGGAAATCACCAAGCTGTGCCGGACCTCTGCTTTCAGGACTGGAGTTCTGTTCAGCAGTGGTGCTCCCTACACCCTCACCCTGCTTCTTCCCCAGGCCAAATGAGAATGGGCTGCAAAGCTTAGGAGCTTAATCAAAGCCTATATAAAACACTCTAGAGTCCCTCCACAGCTTCCCTTCAGAGCACACTCTAACCACTACGTCTCCAACATTGTTATGCAGTGGAAGATTCAAATGTGTCTATCAGAACAAAACGCATTACAAGGCAAGGCAGGGCAAGTTTATTTGTATAGCATCTTTCATACACAAGGCCAATTCAAAGTGCTTTACATAAAAGAGAGAAAATATAAAGAACTAAAAATTAAAATAAAGCAAAAGAAATCATTTAAAAACCATTAAAATATCAGATAATCTTAAACATACTTTTTAAAAGAAATAAAAGTAAGCCTGAGAATAAGAAAAAGGTGCCGTACCAGGAAAACAGCAGAGCTATCTGTCTATCAGCACCTGTCTATCTGTCTACTGATTTGAGTCGGCCGTTGTGCAACATTCCTGGGTTTTCCCCTCACAATATCACAGTGGCACCATGCACTGCTACACCCATAATGAAAAAGGGATGTTTTATTTAACGCTATGTCTTTATTTTGGTTGTTATGCTCATCACCAAAACAATAGCTGCACCCCGGAGGAAGGGTCTGATTGCAGTGCTGTTGGGAAGGAAGATAAAGGTGACCAGGATCAATAACCGATGATACATTTAGACGGATAAGATCAATATTTACTGAGCTACACATACAGAAGTCTGTCTCTCAGTATGGCATCAGGCTGCTAACCCACATGGCAGGCGTCTCAGCATGGAGTTGTAGAAGTTCCTAATGGCGTCCTGTGATGATCCATTCCAGGCATCTTGGATATTCTCACACAGTTCCTGCAGACTGTGCAGTAGGGGTGGGGTGTTGATAGCATGTCCAAGCATGACAATGTAGCCTCTAGTAAAGGGGGCACATGGTGGCCATGCTTTCTTACAAAGGGGGTGCCATGTTCTTGACATCATTTGAAAATGCCCATCGCCCTTTACTTGGTGTGTTAACTTGAATGGACCAAAAGAAGTGGCCCCAAAATATGACTTGGAGGAAAGTCTGGCTCCATTGATCCTCAGTAAGGCAGGTTTTTCCATCTCTCCTGTAAAGTTCTCAGTTTGGAGATACAAGGTTTTTTCAGCAGCAGAGACATGCTGCCATTCTGAGTTCATCAGCTGGTTTCGTTTAGGCTTCTTAGAACCTTGGTGCCATTCGAGGAACCAGCCTGCGATTGCACCAGCTAGTATTGTAGCCAAAGGACGTCAAAGGACCCAACATCAGCTTCAACAGAAGGCATTGCACTGTGGTAGTAAACAGCAGAAAGAACATGGTGGAGCTTATAGGTGACCTGCAGTGCTTGTACTGGTTCTCTGCATGGTTCACTGGTTCTTTGCATGGTTCACTGGTTCTATGCTAAAGTGGTTCTTCAAACTGATGGAGGATGTGTTCTATTCTGCACCAAAAAGGGTTCTGCTATGGGCTAATTTCACATGATCGCCATTCTGAAAAGTCCCTGCTTGGAAAACAAGGCTGTGGTGGGAGGAACACTGTATTCTAAGTGTAAGAACAACACAGGGCTGTTTAAATGAAAGAGGAAAGCTGGGATGAGGCTAGAATGGAATGATGTTGTGTACTAGGCTGTATATTCCAAAGACTGGGATGTGATTACGGCTTGCGTTTCCAATGACATCCGTTTAATTAGCCAGTGGATTGTCAGGACAAACAGAGACGAAGGATCTTATTTTCAGATCATTTATCACAAGCTAGCGATAGCTAAGCTAGCAAAATCATGCATGTGTGTCTAATTTACCAAACTTCATGTTAGCATACCCAGTTAATAACTTTCAAAAGTCCTTAAGACTAATTACACATCAAGACTCATGATAGCACATGTCACAACTAGGATCACAATGGGAGTGTGCAGCCTCGGTTTACACGCTGCCAGCCAAAAACCAGGAGGACAATACAGCACATCCAGAGGTGATGGTCATCGGATATTAGCCAACTTATCTGCTTATCAGCATGTTAGGGTTTGGAGTTTATTGTCAGGGTAAGCTAACCTTATGTTGGCTCTGTTTATCCTGGTGATCCACTGGCGACGGGTGTCTGGATTATTCAGAAATCGATGAGGAGACAAGCCCTGATCCTGGTCTATGATAAGATCTACAGCCTGGTGCACCATAATGTCATCACCGCCTTAACTTGGGTTTCTGCTTCATTTTAGCACTGCTCTGCACAGCTCTTTCAACACTTTCATTATTCCTACCACCCCAGCCTCCTTATCATGCAGGAAATTTCAAAATATCAGCCTTGTAACAATAGGAGAACTGCTATATGCAACCCAAAAAGGGCATGTATAGAGCCACATACAATACACTTATCCTTAATCTGAATAACTGTTTCACCGGGGACCCTTTAAATTCATTAAAGGAGCTGTTTTTAGCATGACCCAAACTGACAAGTTATAACCCAAACAGTATGGGGCAGTAAATTACAGGAAGCTGCACAGTCCCTCCTCCTCCTTCTTCATGCCTTACCAGTCTAGAAGAAACACTGTGAACTCCGCTTCAGACTTCATCCCTTTACTCCCCAGTCTCCAGCAGAGGAAAGCAGCCCCAGTGTTAACTCTTGATCTGCTTCGATTTACTGCACCTCATTTCTGTTGTTGGCTGCTGAACGTGGTTTCTTTCCGAGAGTGGTTGTCATTAGAATAATTGCTTACCAGGAGCTTTAGCCATCAGTCTGTTTTTGTACCTTCCGTTGGCTAACGCTTCTTAAATCATCTAACCGGGAGCGGCACCTTCAACATGACTGATAAGAGGTTAGAATACGCCGTCAGGACAGCAGGACCACAATGTGCTACAATGACTCACCATCACCTCTTCTGGTACAAAGTGGTATTACAAGACAGAATGGTCCAGGGCTAGCTAGTCAGCATGCTAACTTTAGTAGATATCTCTAGAACAGTGTGCATAGACGTCTTTGTACTAGCATCAAAACTGTTATTTATTCACACTCTGTTTATAATTGAATTAAATTTTGAAATGTTGTAAAGTGAAAAATATTACATATTGCACCTTTAAAGATCACACATATTTGTTTTCTATTTAAATGTATTTATTTTTCGCCCTGTTTCGGTCTAGCTATAAAACACCCTGATGTTTATGCCAAACTGTTACAAAATGCATCTGGGTTAGGCAAGACACAACAGAAGTCTGTTAGGATGAGTTAACTCTTAAGGTGTTTGGAATTTTAAACATTTTAAGTTTCGTCATCCAGGCAGCCTCCTGATTCCAATTCAGCCCAGTGAGAGATCCGCCTACTGCAGGTCTGCTTAAGTTTCTATTCACTCCTGGGTTGCAGTTTTTCACTCCTGGTACAGGGAGGGCGCACAGTGAATGGAACAGCCCTATGCAACCGGGGTGTGGCCAGCACACGCGCATTCGCCGGTGATTGGCTGTAGACGGACAGACAGCCCAGTATGAAAACCGCTGCGTGCTGATTGGTGGAAGCGTCCTGTGGGCGGAGCCTCAAGGTAGCTGCGTTTATGTCTACTCTCAGGCAGTCTAGCAGAAGAAGCGTGTAGATAAGCACTGCAGAAAAGAAGAATCTCAAACAGCTGGATCCTTTTCCCAGGGGCACGTTTTAGCCCGGTTACTGCATTTTTACCCCGGACTAAAGTCTACCTTACCGCTGAGGGAGGTGAGTATCTGTGGAGGTGTGTTATTAGAGTTAGCAGGGTATGGAATGAGTTGCTAAATGCTGGAATATGAGCTGGGCATCTTTTACTTTACTGCTTTACTTGGCTGAATGGTTCTATATATAAGAGTATTCAAGATGTTTTGGCTGATACTACACTGCAGGAATTGTTTTATGACAGTTAATTAGCATATGGTGCATTAATAACGGTTTATGGGGAGATATTATTTACATATGTATTAATTACAATAAAGATGACTGGGTCACTATATCACTATAAACGCAAAACCAAAGAACCAGTTCAGTCCGGTTCTGATGGGACTTTATGTGGTAACTACGTAGCTGCGCTGGGTACTGCTAATACAGTACATGCTCAGGAGCTGTTCCTCTAGCCGTTAACATATATGGAAAACGGCGCACGGTGTGCTCTAAATGAACCACTGGAGTTAAGAACAAAGAAAAAAAAAAACATCAAACGATTTAATCATTTATATCGACCAGAAACATAAAAAATTAAAATAATTTAGTTATTGAGATATTAATATTGATGTGAAATGGTTCACTGTAGGGAAACTTCTTTACAGTGGTGGTGATGGGAACCAGGGGCCACCATGTCTACAGCATGCATA
Organism: Prochilodus magdalenae; assembly: GCA_024036415.1. NCBI lineage: Eukaryota > Metazoa > Chordata > Actinopteri > Characiformes > Prochilodontidae > Prochilodus > Prochilodus magdalenae. The sequence goes on along the minus strand of JAMWET010003446.1, from coordinate 324,762 downwards.
TAGCCAGTGTATTAAAAAAATAAAAAAATAAAAAATTTTATATATATATATATATATATATATATATATATATATATATATATATATATATATCTTTAAAGGTGCAATATATATATATATATATATATATATATATATATATATATATATCTCAAAATGAGCAGTGAACCGATATATGCCTTATATATAATGTTGAGGTTGGTAAAATATCATATACCCCAAAACCAAAAAAGTTTCCTTTGGTGGAATTTTTTAAAGGAAGCATTTCCCATCGACCCAGTGACCTTGTTTATAGCATGGTGGTTTAACAATGCACAGAGTTTGCTGGAATTCCCCTTTAACTTGGACATGTATATAAACCTCAGTGCACGTTCGGGGATACTTGCAAACCTAATGGCGGGCACGTATAATAGCCATCATGCTTCTCTTATGTGTAATACTCAGGAGAGTTGTATGCTGCATGGATATCATCATATTTGTAATGCAAACAGACTGGGCTAGACGCTTGCAGATAAAACCAGAGCCAAAACACAGTCCCAAAGTCAGCACCGAACAATAACCAAAAAGAGATTAGAGCCAACCCAGAAATCACAAACAGAAAAACAGGCAGTGGTCAACCAAAAGAAAGACAATCCAAGCCCCCCAAAAAACATACATAGGGGCAGCAGCAGGTGACAGAAATGAATCATCACATGATCTTTAGAAAGATTCTGGGAGTTGGAGTCCAAGTTGTGATCAGTAAGAGAAGGGTTGTAGAGGACGGACGGGCAGCGTGACAGTATTGTACATCAGGCTGAATCAATATCGGCCAGGAAGCTTGTCTGTTCGATTAATTCTGCTTTCCTTCCTCTTGTATGCTCAATGATCACTTAAGGCCTTTTACGAAGGCCAGCAAATCTGTCCCCATCTCTACAATTTTCAGTTTCAGCATATCGTATTCATAACGGCATACAGCTACAGATGCACCTGACAACTTACACAAGCTGTCTGCATTGGGTACAGTATAAAACAGCAAAGTGATGTGTGTTGGGAGCAATTGACGTTTCCTAGTGACTGGATATAAGCCCCTTGGACAAATAATTAGTCACCTGTGACTGAAACATACATGACTGCATGTAATACCTCCGATAGCAGCAGTAGCTCGTGTGATTGGATTAGGCATGTTTCTGGATATGGGCCACATCAAGCTTTAGACACCCTGGCTTGAAAGGAATTCAGACTGCATTGTGCAGTTGGACCAGATTTGGTGGATGACTTCATTTGAGTTTGACTCATTGTTCCAGTTAGTCCTATAGCTTTCTAAGAAGACTGAAACCTGGGGATTATGTCAGCCGTTCCAGAGGAAATACCAGACAGTCCTGAAAGTTCTCAACCATGCAAATTAGTCACATTTGCAGCCGTGTGAAAATTGTGAAAATCTTGGAATACAGGAATAGAAGTGTTATGGCAAAACCTGGTGGTCCAGCAGCACATTGTAAGCACTGTGGTTCAAATTTACTGTCCCCTTAACCAAAGAACCAATTTCCACATAATTAAAACACCCCCAGAACATCACAGAGGGGGCTCAATTTTGGTCCAGGGAGCTCATTGTATAGTGAAGTGTATAGTTGGCGTGGTGCAGCGGATAACACCACTAGCCACCAGGAAGCTACCGTCCCATGTGGGAGACTGGGGTTGGTTCCTGGTCTGGGTGACTATGCTGTGCTACACCAATAAAGTCCTTTGGCAAGACTCCTAACACTACACTGGCCAACCTGTAATATGCTTAACCGTGTTAGTCGCTCTGGAAAGGGGCGCCAGCTAAATGCCATAAATGTAAGATGTAGATGAAGCTAAACAACAAACATCTGTATTTTGTATGAGCCGGTTCGTACCAAGTTAATTTGTTCACCCCAAGCCCAAATCGAACATGGTACACTCCAACCCTAATGAAAAGTTTGAGCCATGCAGTCCTACCACACCTACTTCTGAAGCGATGAAACAGAGCGGCTGTTTATTATTTGAATCATGCTTTCTAAAGTGAATAATGAGTTAAGAAGTGTATGAGCTGCTTGTGAAAAGCTCGTTTGTTCTGTGTGTAATTGAGTCTTGCATCAAAGCATTCTAGAGCCATGCAGATATTTATCCTCTTATATCCGGGATGCCCAAACCTGGTCCTAGTGCTCAACTGTCCTGGAGAGTTTAGTCCTGTGTAAACTCCTGTGCAAAAGTCAGAGACCAGTCTTAATTCATTTAAAGAAGGACATTATGTACAAGTCCCTCGTTTTTAACATCTAAAAGAAGCTGGAAACATTTACCACTACTGTCCCATGAAAAACAAGTATCTTCTAAATGGCAGTTTTACAGGAGAGGGTAAAAAGTCAATAGCGCCAGACACGTGGCCAAGCTATTTTGAGCCATTTCTGTCGGTCCATTTATCATAAAATTTGCATCTGCTGTGTTTAAATGATGTATAAAGGTAGAGAAACAACAAAAATGGAGATACGTGTTCTTCACTGGACAGCGATGAAATGTTACAAGCTTTCTTTTTTTTCCCTTGTAGGTTTAGTGTGGTTTAGTCCTCCCACAAAATCTGCAGGAATTTTCCGCTGTATGAAATCTTCCATAGTTCAAACTTTGAAGCTGGTTGCATTTGTCAGCTTCTCATGAAATATCAAACATATTCAGTGATGTTGAGGTTTGGACTCTGGGGTGGTCCGTCCTCAGAAGTTTCTTTGTTTGATTTGCAAGGCAGCCCAAGCCCCAATACATCACCCTCAACACATCATTTAGCGTTTTGATTCGATTGCATTTGGTATACAGGTGTTATGTGGGTGGTGGATCATTCTCAGCACTGCAGTGACACTGACGTGTTGGTGTGAGCGGATCAAACACAGCAGTGCTGCTGGAGTGTTTAAACACTGGGTCCACTCACTGTACACTCTATTAGACACTCCTACCTTGCTGGTCCACCTTGTAGATGTATAGTCAGAGACGATAGCTCATCTGCTGCTGCACAGATCAGTGTTGGTCATCCTGTAGTCTTTTATCAGTGGTCGCAGGATGTTGTTGGCTGGATTGTTTTGGTTGGTGGAGTATTCTCAGTCTAGTAGTGCCACTGAGGTGTTTGAAATCTCCAGCAGCACTGATACCAGGTTTAAAGTTGCACTTGTTTGTTTGCACTACACCTACCTATGTTTAACCAGGGTTGCCAGACGTCAGGATTTCCATTGCCCAGCGTCTCGTTGGTGCTGCCAAACAAAAATTAAAATGTCGCTTAGAGTCTCATTCAACAATTTTACCCGGCAGTGACAAAGCAATTCACCCCAACCACAAGTCAGTTTACAACTGAAATACAGTTAATTAACAACCCAGATGTTTCCAGGTGTTGTAGCCCTGTATTGATAATACAGTGGGATAATGAGACTCAGATATGGGCTAGTAATGGAAAACGATCTAGGCTTATAGTAGAAATACTGTGGTGGGGATTTGATGAAATACTAAAACAGTAAAAACAGTCATTCCAATAGAGAAGTAGGTCATGAAACTGTAAACTGATTACACAGTTGCTAGTCCTCAATGCACTGCATTACAAATGCTTATTGTTTCCATCTTCCCAGGTGCTAAGTGGGTTTTCTTAGTTCCTCAGGTCTAAAATGTACAGAAAATGGCTACTGGTCCACATACACTTTGCTTCTGTGGTCAGGACAATGATGATCTGAAAAGTTTTCAATTATCCTGAACATCTGTGATCCATTCAGTGCTGGGTAGACTTCAAGTAGCTCCTGGTACTTTGAGAACTTCCCAGACATTCATAGAGCTGTCTGGAACTTTCTAGAACTTTGGAGAATTGTTTTGAACTTTCTAGAACTGTCTGGGACTGTCCAGTAGTACACATAGGAGTATAAGTACAGGTGCATTAAAACCACTCAGTTGATGTTTCAGCCAAGTAAGTCAATAGTGGATACAGGGCTACTTTCAATTTAGAAGGCATGAAGAGGCTGCAGCGTTCGGCAGATGCATTCTGCTACGTCTGTTTTCAGTTCATCAAGGCCAGATTGAAAAAGTACTCAGTGAAAGCATCTGCTAAGATGTGCCAGGCCTACAAAGCATACTTCAGCATGCCCGCTGGAGCTCATAACAAACTGTGGCCGCCCTATTCGGTGGACGATTGCTGCATTTAGATGGCAGAATTTTGAGGTTTTGAGCATTCATTGAAGTTTGAAAGCTGTTATTTAGAATTTGTAGTGTTTTTTTGTGGGGTTCTAGCAAAATATACACCACATTACAGTATATATTTATGCTTTATGAGATAACAAAACTCTTGTTATGTAACATAGGATTTATGGACTGTCTTGCTAGTACCACTGCTGTACCACTATTCTAAAGCTTTGATACTGATACTAATCTATCATTCTAATCATAGCTGAAATAAGGTTAAAGCATTGTCTACAGGAAACCTGAAACAAACCCACGTTTTATGTTACTGACAATATAAGGAGCATTTAAATGCAAAATGAGATGAACAGACCAAACACATCCAATGCTTTCTTTGATTAAAACGGTTTCAGTCGCAAATATTGGAGCTCTGAAAAAGGAATTAAATAATCCAGTGGAAAAGAAGACTTATAACACTATACTGGCAGAGCTGTTCCTTCAGTTAAACTGTCTTTTTCCCCCTTCCTTTGTTGGTAGATGGCACTTTGGCACCAGCTTCAGCAGCTGGATTCTAGATATCTAGAGCAAGTCGACCAGCTCTATGATGACACATTCCCCATGGAGATTCGCCAGTACCTCAGCCAGTGGATAGAGAGCCATGACTGGTGAGATATGATCTAAAGACTTTCCCTTTGCTGATGTTCATACAGCACAAACTATGATATAATTTCAGTTTCCCTTCTGAAGTGTTGCAAACGATATTCTGGGTGTTGAGGAAGAAGAAATGGGGAAAAGAAGAGCAAAGAGAAAAAAAATAGAGGAAGCAGAGGAAGAAAATGTTTATCTGATTTTAACTCCTCTGCAAAAACGATAAGAGGTTCTAACTGTCTTGTGCTACCTCAGATCAGTTTTGACATACCTAGCCTGTTTCACCGGTTTTCTCCAAGTTGAAACCTGGAGATAATAGTACAGCTTATCAGCACGTGCACAAAAAGTCTCTCACTGTCAGAGTTGTACTGTGTTTTCTTTACAGTAATTCTCTCTGATTCACTTGTATACAATTTGAAAGATCATCACTATACTCTAAGCATTAGTGTCTTTACTATACTCTAAGCTTTAGTGTCTTCACTATACTCTAAGCATAAGTGTTTTCACTATACTCTAAGCTTTAGTGTCATAACTATACTCTAAGCATTAGTGTCATCAATATACTCTAAGCATTAATGTCTTTACTATACTCTAAGCTTTAGTGTCATCACTATACTCGAAAATGTAGTGTCAATACTATTCTCTAAGCTTTGTCATCACTATACTCTAAGCTTTAGTGTCTTTACTATACTCTAAGCATTAGTGTTTTCACTATACTCTAAGCTTTAGTGTCATAACTATACTCTAAAATGTAGTGTCAATACTATTCTCTAAGCTTTAATGTCATCACTATACTCTAAGCATTAGTGTCTTTACTATAATCTAAGCTTTAGTGTCTTCACTATACTCTAAGCGTTAGTGTCTTTACTATAATCTAAGCTTTAGTGTCTTCACTATACTCTAAGCATTAGTGTCTTTACTATACTCTAAGCTTTAGTGTCTTTACTATACTCTAAGCTTTAGTGTCTTTACTATACTCTAAGCTTTAGTGTCTTTACTATACTCTAAGCTTTAGTGTCATTACTATACTCTAAGCTTTAATGCCATCACTATACTCTAAGCATTAGTGTCATCACTATACTCTAAGCTTTAGTGTCATTACTATTTTCTAAGCTTTAATGTCATCACTATACTCTAAGCATTAATAATTCACTATACTCTAAGCTTTAGTACCTTTACTATATTCTAAGCTTTAGTTTCATCACTATACTCTTAGCTTTAGTGTCATTACTATACTCTAAGCATTAGTGTCTTCACTAGATAGATAGATAGATAGATAGATAGATAGATAGATAGATAGATAGATAGATAGATTTAAGAAGCTTTAGTGTCATCACTATACTCTAAGCATTAATAATTCACTATACTCTAAGCTTTAGTATCTTTATTATATTCTAAGCTTTAGTTTCATCACTATACTCTTAGCTTTAGTGTCATTACTATACTCTAAGCATTAGTGTCTTCACTATACTCTAAGCATTAGTGTCATCACTATACTCTAAGCTTTAGTGTCATTACTATTCTCTAAGCTTTAATGTCATCACTACAGTCTGAGCGTTAATGTTAAAGAATATCTTTAGGTTTAAGATTAAGCATAAGTGACTTGTAGTTGTTGACTGTATTAATATCTGGTGCAGGGATGGCGTGGCTTCTGACGTGTCCTTAGCTACAGTGCGCTTCCATGAACTCCTGAGTAAGCTGGATGAGCATTACAGTCGTCTCAGTGTGGGCAACAACTTTCTGTTTCAGCACAACATTCGGAAGATAAAGCGTAACCTACAGGTGCGGAATCACATCTACCTTTACCACATTTTTACCCCTGATGAATGGCTTCCTCAGTCATGCAGCTAATGGTTCCATAATGAAAGCACTTTAATGTAAGCCTCTTTTGAATGTACCAATCAATTAAAATGAAATGATCTCTTCTGTAGGCACACTTCCAAGAGTTTCCAGTGTACATGGCCATGATTATATCCAACTCCCTGAAGGAAGAGAGGAAGATTCTGGAAATGGCCTTAAAGACACAGGTAGAGTACCCTGCCAGCAGAGGCATGGTCAGCTGCCATCTGTGAGATGGAGAGTTGGATTGTGAGAGGGCGTGGGCTGAATGGTAAACATGTGCACTTGCTGATAATGGTTTGGCATAGTAGTAGAGAGAGAGACCATTATCCACAAGTGCACACGCTTACCAATCATAAAGATTATGAACATAAACATAACGGGCGTGTTTCGTGTTGTTTTTGATGCTAGGAGAATGCAGGATCATCAGAGACAAGTGTTGCACTGGAAAAGCAGAAGCAACTGGACAACCAAGTGAATGACCTAAAGAAGAGAGTGCAGGTAAAACTAGGATTGTACTTCACATGGAGCTTACAAAAGAGAAGACTCTCTGAAATGGAGCATTACCATATGTGTTATAATGTGTGTTTAGAATATACAGAGGCATGCAAAAGATTGGGCACTGTTTGTCAAAATGTCTATTACTGTGAATGGTTATGACAGTAGAATAATCTGATTTCCAAAAAGCACAAAGACGAAAGTTTCTTCCTTAACATTTTAGGTGAGATGTTCAACGTTCATTTTGTGCTGTACAATTTTAGAGTGAAAAACAGAGCACCATGCTAAAGTTTGGGCATCCCAAGAGATTGTTAGTGCTTATTCACAGTCATCATTACGAAAGACCACATCATGTAAATTGCATGGCTTCTCAAATCTCCTCCCAACAGTCAACAGCCATGGACTCTTCTAAGCATCTGCCTAGAAAACAGTGATGAAGGTGGAGGTGAAGGTTTTGATATAAACGTTTGCAGGATGGCAAGAAATGCCATTCTACACCCCCAAAATTGATTTAGCAAATTCTGGAGTGGTGGTGCACTATTCCATTGTGCAGCAACACTTGCACAAATATGACCTTCATGGAAGAGTTATCAAAGGAAAGCCTGCATGCTCACCTCATGTTTGCAATAGAACTAAACTAACCTGATGCATTCTGGAAACAGGTCCTGTAGACTGATTAATTTACATAGAGCACACAATAAGCAAAATGTCATGGAAAGAACACGCCTGTAACTGTTAGGCACGGGGATAAATCATTCATGCTTTGAGCTTGTGTTGCAGCCATTGGTACTGGGAACAGTTCACTGGTAGAGGGAAGAATGGATTCATTTACTCCCAGACCATTTGGAAGAAAACATCACACTGCCTGTAAAAAAGCTGGATAGGAAAAGAAGATTTTTCAACAGGATAATGATCCTAAACACACCTCAAAATCTACAGTGGACTACATAAAGAAAAGCAACTTGAAGGTTTAGCCATGGCCTTGATATTTACTAGAACATCTTTGAAAGCCTGTAGATAGACTCAAAAAGAGCAGTGCATGCAAGACGGCCCAAGTATCTCACCAAACTGTGTGAAATTATTCTCTTTGATGGCTACAAAAAGCATTTGCAAGCTGTGACACTCACCAAAGATAAGATAAGATAATCCTTCATTAATCCAACAGTGGGGAAATCATAAGAGATATTACATAACACCGACCTTGCAGGGTGCCCATTCTTTTGCTTGTTTGCTGTTTTGAAACTGTTAAAAGAGGAAATATTGCATAAAATCATAAAGAAATTTGGTAACTTTATGCCTTTGGAAATCAAGCTTCACAGTATCAGAAGTTTTGGCCCAGGGGTGCCCAAACTTGTGCATGCCACTGTGGAGTAAACAACCTGTTCAAAATGTGCCTGAAGGTCAACTTTCCCTGCTCGTAAATTCACATCAGTATCATCACTGTCAGAACAAATCCTTGCCTCTCCGTGTCACTTTTAAATTTTATCCAGTTCACAAGGCAACACCAGCTGTTCTTGAAGGATGGAGTTCAAAAAATAGTCCTGCATTATCTCATTAGGTTGATATGGATTGAAATTAGGAATGTATTTCCTTCCCCTCTCAATTAACGGTCTGAAAATACAAGGCTTTGTCCAATGAGTTACATTTCCTTGATTTATGCTTATAAAGTCATTTTATATCAGTGACAACCGCAGTTCTCAGTGGCATTCACTTCCTCTTCTGACCTCAGACTGCAATGCAGCAGAGGTAGCTTTTTAAATCCATCCTTGATACGCGAGTAAATAAGCACTTCAATTCCACAGGAGTCAGAACAGGACATTCAAGTTCTGGAGGATCTACAAGACGAGCATGACTTCAGGAAGAAAACTCTACAGAGTCGAAGTAAGAGTCATATTTCAAGTAGCTCTTGGAGAGATTTGGCACAATGCAAAATATGGATTAAGTTACATGTGTTTTTGTGTATGATATGACTCTCGTTTTCTCAACAGAACTGGCAGGAAGCCAAATATTTTTGGCAACCTTTCTTCATAGCATTGACATAAACATGCCATACACATGTTATAGCAGATGTCATATGCTGTAGTAGGACATGACCTATGACCAGTAATATAGCAGTATCATGTTACCATTAACTTGTTTGATGTTCTGATGGCTAACACAACACAACACAACACAACACAACACAACACAACACAACACAACACAACACAACACAACACAACACACAATTAGCCTGTGTTAGCTCATTTAACAGCATATGACATGTTTATGGCATGGTTATGTCAGTCTTATGCTGCAGCAGTTTTAGTGTTAGCTTTTTTAAAACTGACAGAGGAATATTGTCTGATTTCAGTGGAGGCAGAAATTAATGGTCAAACAGCGAAAGAGATCCAGAGAGAGGAGATGGTGATTAAGGAGATGTTCTTCAGGCTGAGCAAAATGAGAGAGGTAGGCCAATGCTAAGCACAGCAACACGTCCACTTTCACCTAGTCACTGTTTTCAGGAGTTATAAACCAGTTTAATAAAACCAGTAGATAAATAATGAAATGGTAGATGTGCCCAGAACGAAGAGCAGAGTTATGGAAGATCCTGTAATGATGGAGGGGCTAAAGAACATGATCTCAAATGTGAATTAACTCACAAAAAAAGAATGTTAATTGAAAATTACAGGCCATTGCTAATCATTTTATAACTTAATATAATTTTTAGGAATCTGACATTTTTGAATGTAACATAATATACACACAAAACACATTTTCATGAGTAGTTTGTTATATTTAAGTTAACATTGTATACACAATCATATGAAAACCGTTTAGAGTCAAATTATATGTGAAGACCTCTGTTTATTTTAAGGCCCGAGTACTATTTATTTTTTATGACATATTTTCTCTTAGAGCATCAATAAAATATGTAGAAATTGCATACAATTTTGAAATGTCAAAGTTTATTGCCAAATCTGTCATTGAATGCATTTATTCTCTGATACAGAACCTTAAAAATGTATATGCCTTTGTTCAGATGGAATAATGCCCAGATGTGGTATTATTTACATCCTATAATTTGGTTCCAGAATAAAAGCAAGCTGTTTCCGCTTTTGTGGTGAAGTCATAAATGCACTGATTTCGGTTTGCATGCAGGTTGTAGTGAACGAGCTTGTGAATTCACTGAAATTAGCTGAGCACACCCAGTTCCTGCTAATATCAGAGGAAGTTCCGGAGTGGAAACAGCGGCAGCAAATGGCCTGCATTGGAGGGCCGCCAAATGCCTGTCTGGACCAGTTACAGAGCTGGTGAGGACCCCTGCTGACAGTGAATAATAATTCTTAATATAATTGTATTTATTTTGTGCAGATTTAATTAGCAACTGGGTAATCTGCATCCTGAACACACATTCGAAAAAGCTATTTCAAGACTTCTCAAAATTCAGAGTTAGCTATGTAAACTTAAATTCTAAACAAATTCTAAACAAATTAGTTCACAGTTAAAATTTTTATCATATTGCGGCTTTTAGACAACTGTGTAACACTTGTGACAAGCCTAGGATACTGCCACCTCAGTTAATGAACCAAGGCCATCCCTAACTGTTGTTAAAACATACATTACATTATATAGACATTGGCTGTATTCAAAATGGTACACTGATGGTACTATGAACTATGCAGTATGCAACCAAACTCTAAATCTGTAGTGCACTGAAGATACCTGGATGGTGTTGTACTCTACTCCAGAGTTTTTAGTATACAGGTATCCCATCATGCACCGCAGCCTCATCAACACAGCCCGAAAAAAAAAGGCTGGTAACACTGAGGAGCAAAACAAAACCAACTCTGAGTATTAATGTGGGTGTAGTGATTGTAGTGGGGTGTGTTTTCATCAGATTGAGCCTTAGAAAGTTAAAATATACAGGTCTGAAGATAAACAAAAGATAAGCTCGCTTTAGAGGATCAGATTTAGAATGAAATAGCCGAGGGGAGCTAACAGCTAGGCTAAACATAGTTCAGGTGAACTGAGCAGCGTTAGCAGCAGCTAGCTCTAAACAGTGGATCCAGTAATAACAGCTCTGAGGTAAATGTGGGTGTAGTGATTGTAGTGGAGCGTGTGTTTATCAGAATGAGCCTCAGAAAGTTAAAATATACAGATCTGAAGATTAATAAAATATGAACTCGCTTTAGAGGGTTAGGCATAGAGTGAAATAGCTGAGAGTAGGCTAAACATAGTTCAGGTGAACTGAGCAGCGTTAGCAGCAGCTAGCTCTAAACAGTGGATACAGTAATAACAGCTCTGAGGTAAATGTGAGGTAACTGGTCATGTGACTGTATTAGTATACTGCACTGTAGGTCAGAACTTGTTACTGTACGGTATACCACACACAGGGGGCGTATACAGTGTGCGGTACATACTACTGTAGTATGAAGTGTGCAGAAAAAGATGGCTCCCCCTCTATATTAGAACATCTGACTGGAGTAGTAAACCATCCAGGTATCTTCAGTGCACTCCAGATTTAGGTTGCTTGCTGCATACTACTTTCAGGTAGGTTAAGTCTGAGAGTAATATAAAGTACGCCATTTTAAATACAGCCATAGTGTCTTCCCTGTCTTCTAAAGCCAGACTTTAATTCTTAAATAAAGACTAAGTCAGTTAACTGCTTGAGAATCCGTATGTATGTCTAGAAATCACATGTATAAAACAGGAGGTATAGTCTTTGTGGGGTCCTGATAGTGTCGTCGTAACCCATGAAACTCCATTATGCAATGAATACTCTAAAGCTTATTACTCTGTAACTACTAATATTAATTATGTAACTATTAGGAGTCATTCAGTAACTACGGTGTATAAGTTCCGCAGTTATGAGAACGAGGAACCGACGTGTTGACCTATCAGTGAGTCCTTCGAATTTGGGGAGGTAATAATTAGGTATATGCTTTACTGTAGGCCAGAGCTCATAGGGCTATGTGACACATTCATTACAACTGTCACAGACATTCATTAACATTCATAAACAATTTTTATCAGCGGGTGTCATCTGGCATAAAAGTTACATTTGCAAACTTGTAACGTCAAGTAGACATAACATGTTATGCGAGATGGTGTTCTGGGGTGGCACAGACATAGCTTAGTGTATGCCACAGTGACATAATGCTGATAATAACACCTATATAGTCAGATTTGTACTATCATCAGCATTATGTCACTGGGACATACACAAAGCTAAAAAGTCAGTTGTGGTAACACATGATGTCATTTTACCTAAATAAAACTGTTCACTGTTAGAAAGCATTGACAAAGGTGTTATGCCAACTAAGCATCAAAGTAGAATTCATGACCAAGTTTGTATAGCTTATGTAGCAAACGATGAGCTATGCAGGCATCATGTAGGCCTATGAACATAAACCTACATTCGTATCATAACATTGGTGTCTTCCTCAGGTTCACTGCACTGGCAGAGTGTTTGCAGCAGACTCGGCAGCAGCTGACCAAGCTTCAGGAGCTGGTGCTGAAGTTCTCATTTGACAATGACCCCATCAGTATGGCCATGAGCAGTCTGCAGGAACAGGTCCTGATGCTCTTCCAAAACCTGCTAGTAAAGTATGTCACATTTGTGGGTTGCAGAATTAGACTCTGGAATCGCTGACTACGCTTTGTGGTCAGCGTCACTTCTGAGAGATCATATAGTAGTACGGGATGGAAGAGCTTGTGATGTGTCTTTCAGTTCCATTGTGGTGGAGAGGCAGCCCTGCATGCCCACGCATCCCCAAAGACCCCTAGTGATAAAGACCACCTCGCAGTTCACAGTCAAACTCAGGTACAGCATTGAAGCAGTTTCCTTATTTATTCTCTACCCTCAGGGCTTCTTGTAATTTCAGTCACACAAGCGTAATAAGCACTTGTGGTTTGAACCTTTAAGACTTTCTAGCCACACTGAAGGAATGATGACATATGTGGGCAGATTCATTAAAATAGGTGCTAATAAAATAATGTTGGGAAAGCACATACAGTCATATGCAAGTTTCATCATTCGGCAGTCAAAAGACATGTTATTTTTTTATGAGTGGAAATAGTCCGTACTACGTCCTCTACAGGGAACACATAAAAATATGCTTTTTTATGACAATTATTTTAGTCAGCAATTTATATTTAGTTAGTTGAACATATTGGAAAAAATAAAACTGAAATAAAGTCCACATATAAATATGCCACATATTATTTCACAGGCTACATTTTATGTCGAGCAAAGAAATAAAAAGGCAGCATTACATTGGGTGAACGTGTTATACGTTAGCATATGCCATTATTTTTATATTTTTTATTTAAATTTAATTTAAAAAGTTTTCATGTCGCTATCACAACACATACAGTTTTAGACTCTCTCTCTATATATATAAAAATATAAATATATAAATAATATTCAAACTATATATATATATATATATGTATATGTATAGAGAGAGAGAGAGAGAGAGAGAGAGAGAGAGAAAGAGAGAGAGAGATTTTTAAGACTACTCATAGAAGTTGACTACTCATACTACTTTAGAATAAAAGTGAAGACATCAAACTATAAAAAAAGAATTGATGGAATTATACCATCCAACTTAAAAGTCTTCAAAATGGAAATTTACAGGAACTTTACTGCTTTCTTAACCTGCAGTGGATGCTGATATAAGAAGCAGCTTTGGATCAACTCCAGAAATTTTTACACAACTACACCACTAAATTCATCTGGGCTCATCAGACCACATGACCTTCTTCCTTTGCTCCAGAGTCCAGTCTTTACGCTTCGTAGCAAATTGAAGTTGTTTTTGCCGGATAGCCTCACTGACAAGTGGTTTTCTTAAGGCTACACATCTGGTTACTCCCAATCCCTTGAGTGCCCTTCGCATTGTGTGTGTGAAATGCTCTTATTTTCACTATTTAACATTCTAGTTCACTCAGTGCTGTTTTTCTACCATTTGCTTTCAACAACGTATAAGTAATCGCCAATCACGATCCTTTAAGGTTTTATTCTGACCACATTCCTTCCTCAAAGATGATGTTTCCTCTGCCGTCCTTCCACTTGTTAATAATGCTTTTTAGTAGATTCAGCATCTTCTTAGATGTTTTCACGGCTTGATGCCTTCACAGGAAGCCTTCGACTGGTGTATATATATATATATATATATATATATATACTGTTTTCTGTCCACAGACTGCTGGTCAAGCTACCAGAGTTGAACTGCCAACTTAAAGTCAAGGTCTCTTTTGACAAGTAAGTTAAAGCACCATCTATAAACATTTACATGTTATTATTAAGAGTAAATGATGAAGTATTTATATTTGAATCTTTCTTCACAGGGATTTAAATGACACAAACACAGTAAAGGGGTATGTCCTTACTATTAAAAATAAAATTAATAAAAATAGAAAATATATAAAAAGAAAATAAGTCTCGTGCTTATTGAAGCACAATAAGTTATGTGCTTATGCAGATCCCGGAAGTTCAATATTTTGGGCACCAGCACTAAAGTCATGAACATGGAGGAATCAAACGGATGCTTGGCTGCTGAGTTCCGGCATTTGGTATGTGTCACACTCGTGTGGTTAATTTGATGATTTATGAATGAATGAATAAACACTCAACTGTAATGATTTTTATATTATTTTTTTTATAGCAACTTAAAGAAACGAAGTCAAGTGGAAGCAGAACAAACGAGGTTGGGAACTTTTCATGTTTTCATATATACTTTTATAAATGCAACAATACATCAGCCTGAACACCACATTACAGCATATCTCTATATCAAAACAGCCTTATACATGGAGCTGAAACCGACTCAGTACCAGAGATTTCCTCTAAAAGGCAAGGAGGAACATTTATATCTACTTATCTACTTCCTCCAAATCATCATACCCAGATAGCATGTGGATGTGGGCCATATCTGACTGCTCTGGCAATCTGCAGTGAGCCAAACCTGGCCTACGTGTTCCAAAACAGATCCGGTCCGTTTTGCCACAGATACGTCAGAGTTGCCTACTTTTGGCTCTTGCGTGGCCCTAATGTAATGCCTATGTGGTCCACATATTGAAACCGGGAGCGGTCCACCTAAGTGCTGTCAATACATGTGACAATTCAGTTCAGTTTAACTTAATGCCATCAGTTACGTATGTGGTTGTCAACAGTATAGATATATAAAGTGTACAGTGCAGGAAGGAGAGTAGCAGATTAATGTTCAGTTAAACAGCTTAGCAACAGATTAGCACGGATGTTCAGTATATAGATAATAAATACACAGCTGAGATGTTCAAGTATACAGGTTAAAGTGCAGTGCAAACAGTTTTGTGAGGTAGTGGAGCACAGTGTGTGGTGGGGGGATCCGGCAACAGTCTTTAGTGGCATAGTCATGTTCTGTCATGTTCTCGCTGCCAGTGTGACCGGTTTGACAGCTCTAGGGTAACAAGTGAACCAGATGAAAATGGGGAATGTGGGCCAGATTTTGGTCAGAATAGATTTGCTATCTGGATTATGTCTGTACTTTGTACTTCATTACTGCTAAGAACCTTTAAAACGAAAAGTCAAAAACGCTGCACAGAATGGTTAACTGTATTGTAATTCAAATTGTCTGTAGGAACCAGATACCTGCTTTCTAAAAAAAAGAAGACAACTCAACGCTATGGGTCTGAAAATATGTGTAGATGTTCAAGAACAACCTCACTGAGAAGAAAATGTGTATTGTCTGGAACTGACCAGAGTGATTGGTTCTTGTTTAGGCCCCTCTGCTCATTATGGAGGAGCTCCACTTCATCAACTTTGAAACGCAGCTGAGTCAGCCTGGACTGTGCATTGACCTGAAGGTGAGAATGAAGCACAGCGCAACATACATGTCTGCAGCTCAGCACATACTCCACTTCTGTGTTCAGCTCTGCTTTTGCAGTACTGACAACTACAGCTAACACATCAAACTTTCTTGATAGTGGAAGTATTTACTTTTGTCCATTAAAGGGTAATCTGTAAAAGAGCAGGATGCATTTGTTTACCCTTGGCGGCTTTGGGTCATTTCTGTTGATCCATTCACCATAAAAATTTTCACACAGTGTAAACAGCAACTGCTGTATTCAAATGATCCATAAAAGTAAAAATAAATAAACATATATATGTGTATATATATATATATATATATATATATATATATATATATATATATATATATATATATATAGAGGTTTACATATATATATATATATATACATACATATATAGATGTTTGTTTATTTTTTACATATATATAGGCCACTTTATTAGGTTCACTTTGTTACCGTCCTCGCATCTACGCTCATTATCCATTATATCAGCTCCACTGACCATATAGGAGCATTTTGTAGTTCTACGGTTACAGACTGTAGTCCATCTGTTTCTGTGTATACTGTATTACCCTGTTCTTCAGTAGTCAGGTGGTGTATTGGTGTGTGTTGTGATGGTATGAGTGGATTTAACACAGCAGTACAGCTGGAGTGTTTAGACACTGTGTCCACTCACTGTCCACTCTATTAAACACTCTGACCTTGCTGCTCCATCTTGTAGCTGTAGTGTCAGAGGCAGTAGCTCATCTGCTGGTGTACAGTTTGTGTTGGTTGTCTAGTCCTTCATCAGAGATCACAAGTTGCTGCCCACAGGGCGCTGCCCACACATGTACATGGTAAGTGGATATGAGGGAGTGGACATTGAGTGTAGATCCGAGGAGGTGGCTGGTGTACCTAAAAGTGAATCTAAAGAAGTTGCTGGTTGGTGTATGTGTGTTTGCATGTCCAGTTATGATGTTTGCCTTTATGCAGGCTTTATGCACCTTTATAACTGATGTATCTAAATGAGTTCTGTTTTGATTGGCTGTTTTGTATAGAGCCTTTGTTCAAAAATCAGTTAGGGCGAAAACACTCCTAACAACTCACGCCACCCACGTCATGCAGAATTCATGTATGTGGAACTGTACACTGTAAAGGTGTAGAAGTTCTAAGCCAGTCGTTTCAGGAAGATTCCGTTATTGCACTGCATGCAGTGTACTGAGCGTCTTTTCATGTTTCCTAACCTAGACGACGTCGCTTCCTGTAGTGGTGATCTCTCACCTCAGCCAGCTGCCGAGTGCGTGGGCCTCCATCCTATGGTATAACATGCTCTGCACTGACAACCAGGTAGGGTCTGCTTTCCAGCAGGTTTCTTCCTAACCTACATACAACACCTCCAACGTTTTTTTAACATCCTCTTTTTAGCCTTTGATTGTCAGAAGGTTTATCCTAAATAAATGCTGTTTCAGAACCTGCCCTTTTTCCTGAACCCTCCGTCAGTGAAGTGGGGTGAACTGGCCAAAGTTCTGAGCTGGCAGTTTTCATCTGTCACTAAGAGAGGCCTGAACGCTGATCAGATGAGCATGCTTGCTGACAAACTGCTTGGTAGGTCTCACATACTGGACTGTGCTGGTGTCCAACATGAGCTTGTTTAGTCTTGCACTGGAGGTGAGAGACAAATGTACTACTGAGAAAATAGCGCAGTATTGCATTTTATATATTATTATATATAATTATTTATATGTATATATATATATATATATATATATATGTGTATATATATATATATATATATATATATATATATATATATATAAAATTCAGACCAATACTGTGGATTCTGCAGTAGGGATGGAGGTGGAGTGACAACAAACCGTTCATCTTGGTGCTGACCATGGTGCCTCCATACACTGATTTGTTGGTTGTCCCCACCAAGACAAAAGCGAGTCTGACAACTTAATTACCTCTAGATTTTTCATTACTGTCGTCTGAACTGCACTGACAGCATTTTAAAAATATTCTAGGAGATCTGTTCTGGAAGTTCTGTAGTAAGAAACCTCATATACACCATTTGTTGATGCATCTGTGTACATTGGCATTTTGGGTAGTGGTGTATATATGTATTATTCCCATTTATGTTTTTGGACTATCAGAATAGATTTCAAAAGGTATATAGCCAGTATTAGTCATGGTATATATATATTTATAATAAAAAGGTACGTATATTTTAAAATGCGGATAATTGCTGATTCTGGTTGTATGGTTTGATTGTCCGCAGGCCCCGAGGCTCAAGGAAATCCTGAAGAGCTCGTCTCCTGGCATCAGTTCAGTAAAGTGAGTGAAGGAAATGACTCAGATTACTAAATCACTGCTACGGTGGCAAAGCTAAGCTCTTCTCGTTTCACTAAATCAACATACCTATGTTTCACTTCTGTCAGTCTGGAGAGGTTACTGCTAAAACGAAACTTAGCGAGCCACACTGACTGACTGAACCTGATACGGTTGTGATAACAGATGAGAGGGAAATCAGGTGTGTGGAGCAGCAAATGTCAACAGGCTCAAATGGTACACAGGAATTTGGTATGAGGTAACAATTATAATTCATGGAGCAGTCATCGAATTTCCAGTCAGGAGCACAGTCACAAGGGAGAAACAGGATCCTGTGCAGGATTGGAGCTCAGCAGGGCTGTATAATAGCAGGGCAGTGCTGTGCCAGTAGCTTTGTCAGAAAGTGAAGCGGAGAGTGATTTCATCCATAATCATTATGCTTTCTTTCAGCCTACCAGTGACAAGAAAATCGCTTTCTGGTTGTGGATAGATAGCATACTGGACCTCATTAAACGATGCCTACTCGGCATTTGGAACGATGGGTAAGGAAAAAACCCTGTGTCCACTCACTGTCCATTTTGTTAGACACTACTACCTTGCTGGTCCACCCTGTAGATGTACAGTCGGAGACAATAGCTATCTGCCGCTGCACAGTTTGAGTTGGTCATCCTCTAGTCCTTCATCAGTGATCACAGGATGCTGCCCATGGGACACTGCACACAGGACACTGTGGGCTGGGTGGTTCTGGTATATACATAGACAGCAAGTAAAAACCTCATGCAAGATTAGAAATTAGATAGTTTTTTTTTTTTGTGCATCAGTGGTGTGTAAACTTCATGATGAACGGACTAACAGAAATGACCCAAAATTGCTTGGACGAAAGTCTGGTTCCATTGACTTACACACACTGAGGTTTTTGCTCTCTCCTTTAAAGCTGCCATTTTAGAGATAGTTGTTTTTTATTTGGACCGCAACAATGTACTTTTCTTAGGTGCATAAACATTTGCACAGTACTTCACACATGCTCAGCATTTTTTCAGCATTCAGAGTTTTTTCAGTTTTTGTATTGTTTTGTAATGAATGTATTTGTGCTAAACAAACAAACAAACAAACAAACAGGAAAAAAAAACAGAAACATGAACGATATATATCAGTTTCTAATTTTAAAGTTTTAAAAACATTTGCTTTTATTCTTTTATTGACATTAAAGTGAAACATTTTACCTAGATTTTCAGCTACATAAATTTAATCTGAGGTTTTCAGTTCAGCTTCTCATTATCAGAACAGTGAATGTGGTCAAAATACTGCAAATGTTGATCTCTGCCTCTTTCTTGTGGTGTCCATGTGCAGGCTTATCATGGGCTTTATTACTAGGGAGAAAGAGAAGATGCTGTTACAGGATAAACAGACAGGCACTTTTCTATTGCGCTTCAGTGAGACATGTAGAGAGGGGGGCATCACCATCACATGGGTGGAGCAGACACAGAACGGTAGGTCCTTTTGTGGTGAGTGGAGCCATAAATCTGTAAGCAAGTCAAATTTGGTTGATTTCTGAAGTGAAAAGAAGTAAAAACAACCTTAAAAGACTGAAGCTAAGTGTCATGTGAAATGTGATTAAGGGATGGCAGTTCAGAGGAACTGTGGTCAGGTCTGGATGACCCAGAGAAACCTGAAACCCGCTGGTCAGAAACTGAACCCCAAATTCCTAAAACTTTAGAAACATTTAGCTGACACAGGGTCGGTGCTGCACCATCCAACACTGCAGCACTGCTCATACAAATGTGATCTACTTGGTAGAGCCATCAGAAGGAAGCTTCACCTGCACTCTCACTCCAAATGTCAACTTCTGAAGTACGCAAAACAATGCCTAGATAAACCGGACGCATTTCAGAAGCTAGCGCTGACTGAGACACCCTCATATGTATGTCTGGAGATGAATGAAGTAGCATCTGATGAAAAGAACACTGTGCCAACTCTTAAGCATATAGATATATGTGTAATGGCTTAGGGTTATGTGGCAACCAGGGTCACGGAAACATTGCCTAGAGATGATAGAATGGCCAAGCATGAAATATTTTTGTAAGCTGGGCAGGTCTGTGTTATGTTGACTTATTTTATCATTTCAAGTTTCCTGTTCAGCAGTCACCCGGAGTAAGCATGAGAGGGATAAAACCTATTTTAACCTAGCGAGTGACTTATGCATTTGATATCCCGCTTGATATTTGGGAAATTGACCCAGTACTATGACTGGTCAAACTCTTCTTTTGTTGTTGTCAGGTAGGCTATACACTGCTGCCTCTTGCTGACAGACTTGTGTATTGCACATGCACAACTGAACTCACAGGTGTCACCAGCTTTTTAAGGAATTTAGAGTGACAAATCCAAGCAGAGTGCTGTGATGTTAAAACATTTAAGGTCTAAACATTTACAAAAAATCTATTTTTTTTTTAAAGCAGTTTACTGCTGAGGTTGAGTTTACTTCATTTCACTTATTAAAATCAACTAAATAAGTCATTTGTCAATGGGAGCCAAACATTTACATACAACCGTACACCTGTACATTTAAGAATAATAATAATAAGACGATTTATGTGTATCAATTAATTTGCTACAGAGCAAAGCATAATTTAAGGCATTAAAAAGGAGCAAAAAACATTTTTCTTTAAATAGCAGTAGCTGACAGGATGTTTATGAGTCACAAGCTCTGCTAAAAAGAGAAGTCCTATTTTGATACTCTCATCTGTGGTGGCCTCACATGGTCAGGGAGGGTATTTCATTGTTGATGAGCAGAAAAACAGAAGGCCCGGTCACCCATGGTGCTGAGCCGGGTTCTGGGAGAAGGAGGCTATTTGAATTCCATTCATGTTTTTTTTTCTTCCATGGACACTCATAAAACCATCATACAAATGTTTTAATATTTTACACACAGGACCCCAGACGCACTCTGTGAGGCCCTACACTAAGGCGGATTTCGTCATTCACTCCTTCCCCAGCGTCATCCAAAACTACACACTAATCGCTGCTGATAACAATTACCAAAACCCACTGCTCTACCTATACCCAGACATCCCAAAGGACATTGCCTTTGGACGTTATTACACCAGCCCAGATGAAGGTAAGTATTTAGACACTGATGTCTTACAGAAAAGCTTTTGTTAGACCACATGTATGTACAATTTAACAGCACAGTGACGATTCAGTTAGCGCCACTGTGGGTGGTTTATAGAGCTGCTACCCATTAGCCTTTACCATACTCAGTGCTAAGCGTCAGCTAGAGGGGTCCAAAATTAGGGTACCACTTTAGAGGATTACCCTTATAAAGTATATATGAATGGTTTATGAATAATTTACCGTACCATACTCAATGCTAAGCATCAGCTAGAGCGCCCAAACATGCTGTGGAGAGGTGGAGCTGCATTTCCTGAAGTAATGGAACTCCATCCAGTACCTTTGGGAGGAGTTGGAGTGGTCCAGCATTGATCCGCCAACATCAGTACCTCACCTCACTCATGCTCTTGTAGCTGAACACAATCAAATCCTCACTGCAATGTTGTAGTGTAGAAATGTAGAGGTTGTTACTGCTGCAAACTGGCGTTCAAGCTGGTTTGTAGCTTGAAATGTTGAAGATGAGCCAGTGTCTACAGAATGCACAAACAAAATCTCTTCCGATTTCAGTTCCAGAAAAGATGGATGTTGATAAGTCCTACTTGCGTATAACTGTACTTCCAGTGTCAAACGTGTAAGTTCAGTCTTCCTGATAAAGTTCATGAACATGCACTCAAGCTGATGTTAAAAAAAATGGAAACGTAATTGTTGAAACTCTTTCATCTCTGTAGTCTAAACACAGGACCTTCGACGTGTATGAGCCCAGGGGTCCTTGAAAACAAAGACAGTACCATGGACGCATAGGTAATAACTCAATAAGAGACAGTAAGATGCTCCCTGTTTGATTTTACAGACACTCAAAAGTGGTTTGCCTTTGTGCACATGAAAGCAGTTTAGTGTCTATTAGTTTAGGGTGGGGGGGTCTATTATACTTTTCCTTTAATGTGTCTGCAAAGTTACAAAGCCCTACTACATACCTGAAGAATAAGCTCCCTCCTATAGAAACCTCTTTCAGCTGCCTGAAAAGCCTTGTTAGGAATCCAGCCCCATTCTCTATTACAAGATGATGTCATTACGTAACACATGCCTTATTGCCTACCTACCGGCAATCTTGGCATGCCCTCACAGAAAGAAGAGGGAGCGCAAACAGAACAGCTTACCACTCTGAAACGTCCTGCTCCAGTCTAGCTTGTTCTACAAGACTGTAGGACCAGACTCTGACGCAAACCAATACAGCAGAACCTATGCCATTGTAAAACCATCCATAGTGGTATGGGGGCGGAACTGGTAGTAGGACGCTCCAGAGAGTGGCTGAGCTGACCAGTCAGTGAACATTGGGTTTATAAGGAGGAGGGGCTTAACAACACAGGGGCTGTAACCGAGCATTTCAGACAGAGTGTGAATACAGATGTACAATATGATAGTATATTAACATCAGTTTAAATAATCAGATAAATAATAATACTGTATTGTGTTTAGGGAGAAACCTAAGCACATAAATCTAGCCTAGTAGACCCCAAAAAATTAAATTAGCAACACTGATAACAAGCATAGTAGGTCCTCTTTGAAGCTCCTGTGACTTTTTTGACTGTGTCAGTTTGCCACTCGTGTCTCTTTCCTCTGTTTCCTCCTCAGTGCTCTACCTCAGTGCAGTGATGCTGGTTTTCCAAAGTGCTCTGAGTGGAACGGCGTCCCTCTGTCCTTCATATCCTCTACAGTGGGCGGCGAACAGTGAGGATGGAGTGAAATGGAATTCCAGTGTCGTCGCTGTCATACCAAAACCATCCAGTTTGTTTGGGTTTTGTTTGTCTGTCCTTCACGTTCTGTGACCAGATCTGAGGCTGAAGTGTATAAGTAAATGCGGGTTCGCTATGAGGCAAACAGCAGGTCAATCTCGCCCTATGTATTAATATATCCAAACTGCTTGTTAATGATTCCAGTGTGACTATTTTGGATTAATAACCATTAATGAACTCTTTCGTAAACCCTTCATAAGGCTAGTCTTATTCTATAGCGGCACCAAAACTAGCTCATAATAAAATTAGCGTTAGCATCTAACAGCTAAGACCCTGTTTAGCCTTCTGTAAAGTTCTGATACTGGAGATGAAGTTTTGTTAGGACAGTGACTATACGATCCAGACATTATCTTCTTCTTTGTGTTTATGTCTGGTGCCAGCTCTCTCACCTGTCGAATTCAACATATTGTAAGTGAACTGCACATTCTGTGTACAAATGTTAAAAGCTTTTAAACTGTGATTGTGTTACTGTGCTCTCTGTAGGAAGAAGACAATATCACACTCCTGCTTTGCTTGAAAAGCATAGCTTTATTTAATAGTGTACATCAAAATAAACAGACTTCATTGCATCGAATATATGCACATGTACACACACACACACACACACCTCACACTGTAAAGTCAGTCCAGACATCTATATATTAAACAAAATCAGAAAAGAAAGAGGCGTATTCATCCCTTTGTCTCCATTTTGTCTGGTACACATGATAGTTATAAACAGGCTTACAGATTGTTGGTAACGCTACACTGTAGGGTACTGTTCATAAGTCTACATAAGCTTGTTATGACAGCAGACATAACCCTAATATGATTTTTCTTCCTGTAGGAGTACTAAAGCTAGCTAAAGTAGCCTTTAGCGGAGTAAGCCTACTGCAATACGCATTTATAAACACTTATGTAGGGTTATGTCTTAGTCATGACAGGCTTATGTATATGTCATGTAGCCTTATGAACAGTGCCCTACAGTAAAGTGTAGCTAGAGTATTTTGTTACTAGATGTTTTGATAGTAGATGTGTTCTCTGAGCTGGCTGTTCAGAACTATTGTCCTTTAGCTCTCCCACTGCCCCGCCCTCTCTTTCTCTGATTGAAATGACTCATTTCATGTGAACTCGCTCGGAGCGCTGTGTACCGGTGAGTTTGGAGAAATGAAAGTCTTCATACAAGGAGTGTTGAGAAAGAACAGAAAGCTAAAAGCTGGGAAAACATTTGACTATCTAGGCCCGAAAGGTGAATCGTTTATATAAATTGAGATCGCAGGTGAACAGAGGGTCGTTTTCAAATCTCAAGAGCTGCAGTTTTAATTAGAGTGGTCTTAAGGGTAAACGTTAAGCTTTTAACTGTCTGTGGATGAATTAGGCCGGTTACTAGTAATTACAACAAACAGATGCTATGACATCACAACCGCAACTAACTGGCAGTCTGGCAGGTTAAGAGTTCAAGTCAGAAAGGGTGGATGTTCTGGTCTTTTTGGCCCAATTAACCGGTCAGAACATCAACATACAGAAAATGATCGCTATTCAAATCTCAGTTGAAGTATTAACCAGAAAAATGACAATTAGATATTTTTCCCTAAATGCTTCCCTAAATTATTCCCAGCTTAGTCATTACCAGTGCCAATTGCTAGCTAGTCCCTCCCTGCCAGACCCACCATGCTATACTAACTAGCTCCCCCACCCTGTCACACCATACTAACAAGATGGCGAGGAGGACGGCTAGTATGTGCTTCCTCTGTGGCACGTTAGACGCAAAAGTTGGCTCTACCGTTAGGAGATTGGATGGGAGTTCCCAAATTAGCAATGGACAAACACTTAGGTGGCTGCATTTCAGTTTGCTTAACACGGACATACAGAGTTCTTCCATCTCTAAAACTGGACATCCTGGCTTTTTAGAGTTCACCTAATGGTAAGGTGGTTAGGTTTAAGGCTAACTAACTTACTTGGTACAAGTAGTTGTAAACCACATAGTAGGAGCTCATGTTTAAACTAGGCTACGACGCTTACTGTACCACCCTTTAACACGCCTTCGTTACTCATATTACGCTTGTCATGGAAATTCTATAAGCCCCCCTAAGATAACACAGACCTGAACACACCAGTGGGCTGGTGGAAGTTGATGGCAACCGGAAACCGTTTAAACACCTGGCCCTCTGCTAGCAGTGGAACACCTGCTGCCTCTGCGAAACATGTCTCTGTTCACACTCAGACACTCCTGAAACCCACCCGTGCTAGACAGGCCCGCCGTATTCTTTTGGGGGATAAGACAGAAGGAAAAAGACCCCCAACATTTCTGAGGTTACACCATGAGGAAAAATGAACCCTTAGAAGCTGCACTTATACGTAGTGTAAGACGCGTGTTGTAATTACATGTATTACCTGATTGTGTTCCTCTATTACATTAATACATAACTGCATAAATAATCATAAATAAATACATAATTTAATAGCCGTTTATTTTAAATATATAAAGCCGTTGTCACTACAGCTTCATCACTCATTGAAATTCTGAAGTCCTGAATTCACGAAAGTGCAGATGCCAAACTTTCAACATTCAATTAATACCATTTATGTTTATATACCACATTGTTACTTTGTTTTTATTTTTCATTGAGAAAATCAATATAACAATTTTTCTAGGGTGTCCCACAAAATATATAATTATCGCTGTATAAAGAAAAACATGTATCTTTGTGACGCCTCCGCGTCTCCCCAGCTTCTCCGCTCTTCGGGACTCCACTTCCCAGAGGGCCATGCTCGATGACGTCATGTCTATGCGCCCCCGTTCAGACTCCGTGATTCGCTCTAGATCGCCCGAGTTTTGACCTCAGCTGTGTCTAATTACTGCCTGTATTTAAGGCTGTGTTTCACACGGGTTCCCTGCGAAGCTTTGCCAAACATTGTTTAGCAATCCTGAGCGGTCTTTTCTCATGTTGTCGTATTCTGGTTTCCGACTCCCTTCGTTCCTCGAATACTCTTTCGCCTAATCCCTTTTGCCCGTGCTCTGACTCTCCGGTTTGTACCTGTGCTTTCTCACTTCGGTCTTCCCCTGTAAACCTGTTTGCCCTCGCTGCTTGTACTACCTGGTTCCGACCTCCGCCTGTCCCTGATTTAGCTTCTCCCATTGCTCGCTGTTTACTGGTGCTTGCTGAGATTGCCTGGTTGTAAATAAACCGTTCCTGGTTTTTTAATTCTGCACACGTCGGTCTCGAAGTCTTTTGCCTAACAATCTTTTTTTTTGTTGATTTTTACTTTTATGCATCACATGAGCTACTGTTTACACTGTGTGTGAATTTCATGAAGAATGGACCAACAGAAATGACTGGTTCCATTGACTTCTATTCAAATTTGGGAGATACCCGTTTTTCTTTGCACAGCGACAATATATATATATATATATGTGTATATGTGATTATGCGGGCTATTTGGTACCCAGTGCTGTATTTGATGGAGTGTGGCATTTTATTGGTGGTGCTTAATGCTCATGGCGCCCTCTAGTGGTCCATGGGCATCATTAACTACTTTTCAAGACAAACAGAAATACATCACCAGTATACACTTCACAGTTAGCTGTGTGTTATATGCATGTAGGCTGTATAAGAGAACTTTTCACTGATTCATATAGAGACTTCTTTGACACACAGAAAAAGAACATGTCACGCATTAACATAAGAAACCTGTTAAAAGCAGAACAAAAAAAAGCCAGTGCTATTCACACCTCAGACCAACAGCACATTTGTACATTCACCAGTCTTTGGGCTTGTGTCTCCTGGGTCTATGTTTCCAACATACTGTCCAGATTCTTGGCAACATTCACTTTATCTGCATCAGGTTTCTCTGAGGGACTGTATTTGTTATGGTACTCCTGGAGAAGTGTTACCACCTCATGATGGCCGAAATGTGTCGCTTCATCCAGCGGTGTGTTGCCCCACCTAGAGTGCGGTTCCAGATTCATTAAACCAGCATTTACCAAAAAATACATATTTACTATCTACGACAGAGGAGTCAAACCGAGGTCCTTCCAGATCACAGCTCTGCAGAGTCTACAGTTCCCGGATTTATCCCAGCACAACTTGAAATGCTTATCTCTGCAGTCCTCTGTCCTAAAATGAACCCAGTTTGACACCCATGATTTACCACGTAATCTAAACTCAGTGTCCAGTTTATTAGCTCCACAGACAATATAGGGGCACCTCGTAGTTCTACAATCACAGACTGTACAGACTGTAGTCCTGTAGTCTGTTTCTCAGATCATCCATCACCCATATAACACCACCCAAATAATCCTCAGTGGTTCTGTGTGGGTCCTGACCGTTGAAGAGCAGGCTGGAAGTATGACGGTAGGACTACTATGTGGTCAGTGGAGCTGATAAATGGACAATGAGTGTAAATATAAGGAGGTGTACCTAACAAAGTGTCCAGTGGGTGTACATAACAGAATGTCATGCAGTGTCAGAAACCACACAAGCATCGGTTTAAACTAGAGGTGATGATTTAGACATCCAGTCTGCACAAGGCTTGAGCTTCTATCGTTTAAAAGCTACATAAGCCCTTCAGCTCCAGTGCAAAATGAAACAAGCTAACTTTGGACACATACATACAGTAGCAGGAAAACGTTCAGACACACCCACAGATGTTTCGGTCTTAGACTCTACAGGTTTATACCTAACAGCTCCAACTGATGAGAGGTCTGAAGCAATACATATCCTGGGTTGGATATCAGTGTTTTGTATACAGGTGTGTATACGTTTACCATGTGAGAGACAGCTGCATCATCAGGACAGAATGGAGCCCCTAAGAGAATGTTGCCCTCAGGGTTCTACAGGTCATAGATCTAACACCACTTAAAGGACAACTGACAAGGTTCTGTCTTCAGACTGAGTTGGGCTGAGGTCCGACTGAGTTAGGCTGAGTTCAGACTGGACTGGAATGGCCTGTCTTTGGACGAGAGATGTGAGTGAACTGCGATCGCCTTGAAATGAACTACTGCAACATCTCCAGCCTTCAGTCTCCTGACTCTCTACCCTTAAATACAACATATACTCCTGATGGACCACAGTATGATACTCCTCCGTATCTCCACCTCTAATATATATTTAGTGGTGTAAAACGTTGATCTTTTTTTCTGCACAGTGTAAAAGCTCTAGCTCTCCTTTCAGGTTAGTAAATATTCATGAGGGACCGACCAATAGAATCGCTCCAAACCTGCTTGGTAATAAACCTTGTTCTATCAGCTCCACTGTAGGCTAACAAAGCTGGCTCATCCTCCTGTAAAGCTCCATTCTGGAGGGTTTTAAGGTGGATTGTATAATTCTATGAGTGTTATTTTATAGTTGGATGTCCTCACTTTTATTCTAAAGTAAGGCATTAAGAGAAACATAAGGAGAACCTTCTATGAGCAGCTGTGTGTAAACGTTCCACTGCTACTGTACATTTGTGATTTTGTCCCAGCTATCACTTTAACACGACATTCCCAGGGCACAGATTAGCATTTTCCTGCTCTAATAATCTGACCTAGCCTGCGTGGAGACGTGACCAGTTGAGGAATTCACATGCACGAGGAGTGAGAACTGACACGTCTGCTCAGATGATAAACTAATACCCACTGGTCAGTACAATTCACTAGGCTTGGAGCTTGATCCTACCTGTCCTTTGGAACCGGGTTCACCTTGCAAGCCTCCAGAAGAAAACGCACAACATCTACATGCCCTACGAAAGCAGAGAAGAGTTCGGTTAGAGCAGCACTGTGTACGTTCGTATGTCAGTAGCATTACTGAGCCAGCAGGTGAGAACCACACTGGTATATGATGTGCGTGCTCTGTGGAGAGTCGCCCTGTAAAGCCTGAAAGAGTTATTTTAGGGTTAGAGACCTTTAAATAAGATTCCTGTGCCTCTCTTACACATTAACGTCAGGCTCAGAAATAAGAACCAACTCGATATATAGATCTCAAACACAAACTCAACATTACACTAAAGAAGATATGATGGCATCTACACAGATTCACATTCACACAGATCCAAACCCCCAGATCTTACATACTGCAGCTTTACCTTACGTTACACACAGACACATAGTGTTAGTGTTCAGAAGAAGAAGCTCAACGGTCATAACATCTAGACGGATTCCTATTAGTAGGAGGAGGAATTATATTTTACATAGATAAACATGGAATGATGGATGTTTAGACTGACACATAGTTAGATAGACAGACACACAGATATTTAGACAGATAGATAGATGGACAGATAGATAGATAGATAGATAGATAGATAGATAGATAGATAGATAGATAGATAGATAGATAGATAGATATTTAGACAGACAGACAGACAGACAGACAGACAGATAGATTTTTATATAGATAAACATGGATGGATGAATATTTAGACAGACAGACAGATAGACAGATAGATAGATAGATAGATAGATAGATAGATAGATAGATAGATTTTTACATAGATAAACATGAATGGATGGATGAATATTTAGACAGACAGATATATAGACAGATGGACAGATAGATAGATAGATAGATAGATAGATAGATAGATAGATAGATAGATAGATAGATAGATAGATATTTAGACAGACAGACAGACAGATATATTTTTGGACAGACGAGATAATAAACAGGATGGATGGATTGAATATTTAGTAGACAGACCAGATAGATAGAATGGGTAGATAGATAGATAATAGATAGATAGCTATAGATAGACCCCAGATAGACCGTTATATCGACGCGCATGGCACAGGGGAGGGGGAGGGTGATAGGAGGAGGGATGGAGATGGATGGATAGAAAGAGGTTTATCATCACAACCGGTGACCGACTGTGCATAATAAACAATAACACGATAGTGGATATGCTAATAGATCTGTAATATGTGCAGTCTGTATAGATGCATGGACAACATGGCAGTGCATAATGCTAGGAGAACAGAGATGTAGTAATGAGTCGGTCCTGTTAGTGGCTCTGTGTGCAACTACGTCCCAGCACAGTGACGAGGTGCTGTACAGTGTGATCACTGTTTGTACAAACAAGCTCCTGTACCGCTCTGTGTTCTGTGTGTGAGGATTTATATGGGAATATTATATGACTTATTATGACGTAAAACACGACATACCACACGTACCGCAGCTGGGACCACACCAACTTATGGATAATCATCAGTAACGAAATTGCTAAGTGGAAATGACCTGTGAATGAATGAGCGCTCTGTGCTCTGATCCAGGATCTGAAATTCTAGTATCGGTTTCTTTATAGACGCAGCAGTGAGCCACAGCGCCGTTGGAGACACACCATGAAGGAAAGGCACTAATTTCACATCTATAATTTTATTTTAATGTTTTAATGTTTATTCATCATGAGGTCATTTCATACTGACTGAGGTTTGGACACACGGATATGCTTTTGTCGTTAAACACTCTGAATGTGGGAGAGCTGGATGCACTGAGAGGTGACAATTAAGCATTTTTCTTTTAGACCGTGTGGAGGAGTTCCACCAGCTCGCACAGGAGCTTCTACAGTTCTACAGCACGGCCCGTGCCAGACCGTATGTCCAAAGCCTGATGCTGAGCCTGTTCAGAATTCACTGTCCCCCAACCATCCAGTGCACATACAGGGGTTGGACAATGAAACTGAAACACCTGGTTTTAGACCACAATCATTTATTAGTATGGTGTAGGGCCTCCTTTTGCTGCCAATACAGCGTCAGTTGGTCTTGGGAATGACATATACTGCGTCCTGCACAGTGGTCAGAGGGAGTTTAAGCCATTCTTCTTGCAGGATAGTGGCCAGGTCACTACGTGATGCTGGTGGAGGTTCGTCCTTCTTGGTGGTATGCTGACATTACCCTGGATACCGTGGCTCTTAATACATCACAAAGACTTGCTGTCTTGGTCACAGATGCGCCAACAAGACGTGCACCAACAGTGTGTCCTCTTTTGAACTCTGGTATGTCACCCATAATGTTGTGTGCATTGCAGTATTTTGAGCAGAACTGTGCTCTTACCTGCTAACTGAACCTTCACACTCTGCTCTTACTGGTGCAATGTGCAGTTAATGAAGATTGGCCACCAGGCTGGTCCAATTTAGCCATGAGACCTCCTACACTAAAATGACAGGTGTTTCAGTTTCATTGTCCAACCCCTGTATATCCACCTATTGAGCCTTCAGCTGTTTAGCTCCGCCCACTCACACAGAAGGCATAAAGAGTGTTTCCATCCAGACTGCTTTGGACCATACAGCTGTTTTATTATTATGTCCATCGTACAGCATCACAGTGTACTGATATAGTGGAGCTGATCTGAACTGTACGATCAGGAGCTGTGTGAATCCTGAGGCTGTAAAGAACTTACCCTCAGCAGCTGCCACGTGCAGAGCCGTCCTGGAGTCGTAGTCCCTCTGCTCCATGTCCACAGAGGACAGCGCAAACCTGGTGAGATGACAGGGTGTCGTCAGACACGGGTTAAAGCAGCTAAGTGCCGAGATTGCACAGGTATGCACAGACGGTGATCCACTCTGAATGCTCGGGCAGCTGTGTGTGGCTCTGCATGGCCTCGACCTTTAGGATTGGACACTGAGGAGCCTGCCTGCCTGAAAGGGTCCAGGCAGCCCTTCTAATGAGTGCATCCAGGTTCTTTAAGGCGCTGAAACAGGCATGAAGTTGCATATCTCTATCTCTACAGAAGAACTAACCAACAGAATAGGCCACCCTGGGCAGCTACACATGAGCCATACCCAATAATGACCATCACCTAGAGCTGTGGTGCTGCATAGAGTGATGGAGCTCCATCCAGTACCTCATTTACCAGACCTCACTAATGCTCGTGTGTGCAATCAAATCCTCCCTGCAAATGTTGTACTTTCTGGTGCAATGCCTCCCCAGAAGAGTAGAAGCTGCTGATGTTGGAATGCAGGGGGCACCTCTATTAACACCTTTGATTTCAGAGGAGACGTTGAGTGGGCAGGTGGCTCTACAAGCAATTACACTTAATAGAACAAGACATTAGCAACAGTAATCAAGAACAGAGAGCAAACACTGTACACCGGCCACATCACGATGATAGCTGCAGTCCTGAGTGTCAGCAAAAAAACGAAA
>JAMWET010003446.1:152500-287500 GCA_024036415.1 Prochilodus magdalenae | reverse complement strand
AGCTCTCTTACAGGAAGTTAGTGCATGAAGGCTTGCAAGTGTGTAGGTTCACGGCTGGGCTGGGATAATGAATAAAATATAGGTGCGTGTTATAGAGAGTGTGAGCCCTGGTCTTCTGCCACTGCCAACACCACTGTATAGAATTGGCTACAGGTAAAGGACTGACCTGTGGAGAATTTTTAAAAATGTGTGTAATTGTCCTTTAACAGAAAGAAAAAGAATTTGAGAAATAAACTAATCTTATTCAGCTGTTTAGTCAGTGGCAAGCACATACACCCGCAGTGAATTAGAATGGAAGTGTCAAAAAAGGCTTTATAGAGCGGTCATGGAGAGCGGTCATGGAGAGTGGTAATGGGGTGAGGGGTCCTTGGAGAGCGGTCATGGAGAGCAGTCATGGAGAGCGGTCATGGAGAGCGGTCATGGAGAGTGGTAATGGAGAGTGGTAATGGGGTGAGGGTCATGAAGAGCGGTAATGGGGTGAGGGTCATAGAGAGCGGTTTTTATTGGTGGAGAGTGGTAATGGGCATGAGGGTTGAGTTGGAGAGGGTCATGGAGAGTCGGTAATGGAGGCTGAAGAGCGGTCATGAAGAGTTGGTACATGAAGAGCGGTCATGGAGATGCCTGGTGTCTATGAAGAGCGGTCATGAAGAGCGGTCATGGAGAGTGGTAATGGGGTGAGGGGTCATGGAAAGTGGTAATGGAGAGCGGTCATGGAGAGCGGTCATGGAGAGTGGTAATGGAGAGTGGTAATGGGGTGAGGGTCATGGAGAGCGGTAATGGGGTGAGGGTCATGGAGAGTGGTCATGGAGCGTGGTAATGGGGTGAGGGGTCATGGAGAATGGTCATGGAGAGTGGTCATGGAAAGCGGTCATGGAGAGCGGTCATGGAGAGCGGTCATGGGGTGAGGGGTCATGGAGAGCGGTAATGGGGTGAGGGGTCATGGAGAGTGGTAATGGGGTGAGGGGTCATGGAGAGTGGTAATGGGGTAAGGGGTCATGGAGAGTGGTCATGGGGCGAGGGGTCATATTTACGGACGCACAGCAGTACACAGTACATAAGATGAACTTATACCACAATCAGAAACATACAGTAGAGCACAGGAAAGATTTAAGACGTGAGAGAAGCTACTAGAGGCCAGTCAGCTCGAGACTGTGCTCTCTACTAAGCTGTTACTCACTGGTAGCAGTTTTAGGATTTTTGGGTGAAGTATTCCATTCAGAGTTCAGCGAAAGGAAGGCTTCCACTCACCCTCTAACTCTATGCATTCATAAAACAGGTCTGCTCACTGTGAAGACCAGCTCACGCACTTTGGCTCAGTCATAAACTTCCTAAAGGCAGTCGACCTCTTTGGAAATGTGCAGACGCTACACTAACTCCCATATGGGACTGACGGATTTGGGAAGGATATCTAACTCGGATTTGTCTGATCAGTATAGCGACTGCATGTTAAATTGCAATTGTGAAGTCTGTGAGTCCCGGTCTGTTATTAGGCCAGTAAGGCCAGAGCATCCCCTCTCTCAGTTAGCTGTGGTCGTGATGTCACTGCGTATAGTTGTTTGTCTGCTTCTGA
The DNA here is from genome assembly GCA_024036415.1 of Prochilodus magdalenae. NCBI lineage: Eukaryota > Metazoa > Chordata > Actinopteri > Characiformes > Prochilodontidae > Prochilodus > Prochilodus magdalenae. Next base: position 285,930 of record JAMWET010003446.1, on the reverse strand, counting down.
TTGGTTTAACTCATCTACAGGCAGTTTATACAAGCTCTGATCTTATGTTAATGTTCCCCACCTAAGACACGGTTTTAGTAAACATCTCCTTTGACTTTACTGGAGCTTAAGTTGGTGTCCAGTGTTAGCCTCTGTGCTTGTGCACCAGTGTTATGAAGCTAATGGGGCTGAAAAGTAAGGGGGGCTTATACGCACCAGCTAGCAAAGTGTAAGCTGCATGCCTTAATCATCACATAAAGGATAATACAGTGGCTACTACCACAGTGTTTTAGCTAGCTCAGCTGCTTAGGTCCATTTTTATAAATAACCCAAGATTTTGAACATGTATCGGTCTGAGGGCTTGATAAGGTCGGCACCCCCTGACTGTTCCCCACTGCAGGTCCGCCCTCAGGCCACCCAGAATATTGTCCTGCACACAAGATCAGTTTAAAACCTTTCAGCCTTTTATTTTAAAACATAAACTAAGACAGATATTACAAACAACTAGGAGAGAAAAATAAGGAATAGGCCTGGAGTAAAATGAAGAGAATGAGTAAACAATGAACATGTATGTCTAAGACCCTGCTAAACCACTAGTGGGCCTCCTGGAAAGAGTCTTTACCATTAGTGGGCCAACAGTGGTCCAGTATTCTCTTGCTATTAGGCAGAGTATCCCATGCAGGGTCAGAAACATAACTGCATGCATCTATTATTGAAGGCTGCTTAACAACCTGATGCATTCTGAGGCGAAGGGTGGGCCGATCCAGGCATGCTACACTGGCGCACTAACAGCTGCTGTAACCTGTTGGCTTCGTTAGCCTTGTTACTCTAATGCACAACTAAAGCAGCACAGGTCAGACGCCAGACATGTCTAAGCTGCCTGACCAAACTCTTGATTTTTCACTTGCAGGGGAATTCAGCTAGTGAGTGGTTCGATGTGAAATGGTTCAGATTGCCTTACAGTGGAGGTGACGGGAACCACGATGTCTACAACCCATGTTATTTGCTGTCCAATTGATCAGTGAAGCCCTCTAAGCCATCTATTACTAACTTAAGGGGAAATGTATCAGAAACAGGAATCAGTGCCTCAGGTCAGGCATCAGGTGCTGTGTCCATGTCTTTCAGGGCACTCCGGAGGTCTGGTTCCTATCGCCACCGGTGTGAACAGTTCTGACTCTACCTGCTTCTCAAAGCACTCTGAATAACGATTTAGTGATGCAGGCAATGTGAACTTCCCCCTTAAAGACCAGCTGGCTTGCCAATACAGCGACTCAGCATACGAACAAGCAATGATATCAGACACTTACACGCACAGACGTCTTTGTGCAGCTTGTTTATTTCTTAGACCTTGACAAGACGATGCATAGCACGTTATGTGTAACACTAGACTGCTGCAATACTGTACTGGTCCTTTGGCAGTAACATCGGTCCTCATAGCTTCGTCAGTAGAACACATCAAGACAATCTACTGCAAGAACATCCTGTTAGTACAAGTGGAATTTAGAGGATGGAGGCTGCGTGTACATGGGGTGCAGATGAGATGAAGACCAACAAATGGAACAACATAAAACAGACATGGAGTAACAGAGAGATGGGATTAAATAAATTTATTGAAATAATACAAAAAATAAATGGTGCATCACCAGCAAGACACTGAGAGTAAAGAAAAAAATAAAAACAGTGAAAGCAACACTGAAATTCGAAGCACTGGAACCTACGATCATCATGGAGCAGTAAATCACCTCAAAAGCATTTCTAAATAAATACTGCTACTGCAGGCCAAGCCCTCGTCAGCATGGCTGTGTTACGTTGTGCAGAGTAGTCACATTAGTAATACAGAGAAAGATTTAGGTTCCCTTCATTGTTCAAGTAATCGAGTCCTGCTTCCGTTAATCTTTCTGCAACAGAGGCCTGCCCCCGGCGTTTTCAGCCAGCACACGAACGCAAGAGCGCCAGGCAGGCTCGGGGATACAGCACAGAAAATACACTCGCGTCCAATCGGGTAAGTTTACACGGAGTTAAAAACAAAGAGTGAATGATAAAAAAGCTGACAAGAGGAGGAACGTTCATGCTAACGGAAAGCGTTCAGTTACTTCAGGTGCGTCTGAGCTTGTGAGTGTGAAAAAAATTCAATAAAATAAAAATATAACCGATATATAGTCCATAACCAGTCAACACAAACATACATGCTCTACACATAACTTAGGAAATGAGGCCTAGCAGTTCATACAGAGTAACACAAAGAAAAAATACACACACATCGGCAGCCTGATGGCTGCAGTTAGTTTCAGATACAACGATAAAAGAAATGTTGGTCTGCTGTTGCAAGAAAGCTCAGAAACAACGGCCACTTTATTCATATCGGATATTCGCAAAAATAAGAGCTAGAAAAAACCAGAAGATTAAAAATATACTGTCTGTGATGAACTGCTTTCTTGCAACAGGAGGGATCCAAACTAAAGGCTCAATCAGAACTGCTGCCCCAGGGAACCCAGTTAGGGATACTAACCCCGCCCCCCAGTAAAGTCATTAGGTGGCAACGTTTCTGATTGAGGCTTTAACCCACGTAACACGTTGAACCATATAAACCATGATGGTGCGATGGCTAATGGTACCGGTACATTATGCAGCGGCAGCACACCAGGATAGGCTCCAGAATAGCTAAGCAGCATAGGATCTAAGGCCTCAGCTGAAATATGTACATGTGCAAATGGGGCCAGGTCAGCGTTAAGGGCACATCATTGGTAAGAAATAACATTACAGGCCTTCCTTACGACTCTGAACCGGCTGCTGACTGCTTCTCTAATTCAACCACAGCGCTCTGCAAATGTGTTATACAAGCACGCCAGGAATGTAGATGCAGGAGTCACAGTGATCCAGCATGCCTGATTCACAACCATGAGCTAATCAAGCAAGTCATATCACACATGTGACAGCAGGGGGCACTGCAGACTGCACAGTGGCTCTGTCCAGAATTTGGCTTTTCTGCAGCACCTGGCTTCCATTTAAAGGGTTAGGAGGGCATGTAATAAAAATATAAAAACAAATAAGTAAATACATTCTAATTATAACAATAATAACAATAAAAGAAACGATTATTATTATTATTACTATTAATAATAATAGTTTATTATTATTATTATTATTATTATTATTACTACTACTAGTACTACTACTACTAAATAATAATAATAATAATAATAATAATAATAATAACAACAATAATAATAATAATTATTATTATTATTATTTTATTATTATTATTATTATTATTATTATGGTTGTTGTTGCTATTATTATATATTAGTTTATTTATTTTCATAGGACCCTTTCTCTGGAATTTCAATTTAGTCTATTTATGGAAAATATGATGCAAGAACAGTCCTGTTTTTGTGATGTCACAAAACCACATCCAGTAGTATCTGCCTATTCAGCCTACAGCAGTCAGTTGAATGGGAAGTGAACTGCTTCATGATATGCCATGATATGGGTCATTTACATAAATCTGTCTTAAAGGCACAGTAACAGAAACAGTCTGTTTAGATTATGAGAGAAATGCAGGGCATGGTAATGACACCCTTGAGTTTTAAGTTTTGTAGCTTCTGGTAAAAACTAATTGAAGGAAAAGGTTGAAGTAAAGCAAGCTGAAGTGTTCGGAGCCATTGATCTCAGCACAGCTACAGCCCCACAGTCTGACTGAAGGTCAGGCAAGCCTGCGTCACCACAAGCTCCTTCTGACACAACACACAGCACACCAATCAATACACGCTCTGTGGGGAGTCTCAGGGGAGTGCGCGGGTGTTTGTCTGAACCCAGAGGCTCACTACGTGATTAATGGCGAAACCCTATTGACGTCACAATGGACTACAGGTGGAGGGTGGGGTGGAGCTAGTTCCGGTTAATGCACAAAGGGTTAAATGCATCCTTTCTTGCACACCACTGTGGTCTCACAAGAGCCTAGTCTCTACTCAGCAGCCGGTCAGCATCTACTACCCATGACTTATCTCTTTAAAGGGATACGTCAATGGAACATGCTAAGAATGAATAGACGTAAGCAGACGCCGAATTTGCAAGATGCCATTTTAATAATGCTCATCAGCAGCCGTTGTCTTTCATTCACTGTTAGCAACATTAGCATTATTGACTGAATTGATTTTGGGAACACCTGCTGGTAGAGAGGAGGATGGAAAAAAAAAAGATAAAAAGAAAAAAAAACTTTAAGAGAACTTTAAAGGGGAATACCACAGATTTTTTTTGGTGGAATTAAAAGTTTAATATGTCGACAAAGTGATTCAGAGTGGTTTGATATGAATTGCTCGGTCCTAGAGTCAGCACTGTTTGCATTGGTGATGATAGAAACCAGAACTTAATGTCTCTAAAAGCTTCACCACGGAAAACGACTGGTTATCAGCACCTGGGGGGAATTACACAAACGCGGATTACTCAGTTAGCCAGACACCTTAAGCCTACAGACAAGGAGTGTCCCATCAGAATGTCCTTCAGCACTTCTCCTATTGGACAGGCTTGACTTTGGGTTTAAGATATCTGGCTAAATGAGAAATCCTGCCTAGTGGAACGCCCCTCTGGTATCGGGAGAGGTTCTTTTACAGAAGCTTTGGGAAGGCTTTGGTCCTTAAGGCAAATTAGTCCCTCAGATTTGCCCCAGTGATCATCATTACATACTAAAAGCATGTGTAGGTTCACGGCTGGTAAACATAATGGCTATATTTGTGTTGCAGACATGCTGACCCTGGTTCCTAGGTTAAGTCCACATCAAACCACCCAGAATTCCCAAGTTTACATCTCTCAGACTGAATTATGGAGAAATGTAGCACAACTGGTGGACTTCCCCTTTAATCTCCATTTGCTTTGGTTTCCCATAGCGTAACATACAGAATCTATGTCTGCCTCACTGAGGGCACAAATCCCCTCTCAGAGAAGAAGACCGAAACAACACCTCGGCTAGACAATCACAGAAACATAACAAGAAAGTAAAAACAGAAACAACATATAAAAAATAAAATAAATAAGCTGTCTGGCCCCCCTTTATATTTCACGCCCCTTTTTTTTTTCCAGGTGAAGCAGGTCCGTTTAGATGCACTCCCCGACACTCTCCATCCTATAGACTACTGTGGTGGAACTGTCCTCATTGGACTCAGTGGGCGAGACTTTTTTCCACAGAGTGTCTTTCAGAGCCAGTTCCTGCTGAAGGCTCTCGTAATCCATGGGTCCGAAGGTGGGGTGCTGCTGTGTTGAGCAACACGAAGAACACGTTAGTTTGGCTCGTCTGCAGGGCGGCTGCATGTCTGTGCAAGTGTGTGCATCTAAGATTCACAGTAGTCTTAAATATAGTAACATAACAAACTACACCCAAACAAGAACAGATGATCAAGGTACAGATAACGCCCTCCTATCTTCCTAAACATACGCCCGAACGGGTGGGTGTGACTCTTGGACGTTAGCCTCACGACACAAACTGCTCGCCTTCTAACTAGTTATTAGTAAATGCCGTGACGCCCGCTCGCAACTGTTATGCTGAAATGAAAGGCCGAAAAACAGAAGAAATACTTTCGTCTGAGGGGAAACAAAGCACTCAGAGCGGAGCACCTTGAATAGCTAACTAAGGACATGGAAACAGCTGGACCCCCCTGCAGAGAAAAACGCACAAAAACCCACCTCTGTCGCCTGTTAGGAGGGAAAGTGGCGCTAGGCATGCAGAATCAGGGCACGGCGTTTCATGCACAGCAGCTTTTCCATACTAAAGAACTCAGAACAGGAGTACTGCTTGTGTTTTTAGGCTATAATGACCAAGGGTGAATGTAGCTGTATGCATAGATTAGCGAGATAGCATAGGCTTCAATCTAAAGAAGCACACTTGGGCTGAAAAAAAACAAACAGATTCAGCACAATGGCACCTTAAACTGAACTAGTTAGTACAGTAAACAATGTATACAGCTTTGTGGTACACAACCTTGGTCATGACCGGTATGGAATATGACTTGGGAGAGCAGCATTCCCACTCTTGGATGCAGCAAAGACAGTGCCTCTGGGTTATGTCACACGTCTAGTACATCAAGAGCAAGGCAAAAGAGGGCAGCCTGTGCTCGGCAGCAATTCTGGAGTCATGGTTTAGTGGACAACGCTGGTCACTACACAGCACATTCTATTGGCACTCACATTATTTGGCATGTAGTGTTGACACTGTCCTGTAGGGGGGGGCGAAAGGTTTCACCAGTACTTGACTAGCATAGCAGCGTAAGTCCGCAGAGAGCGACCGCATGACAGGAAGAGGAGGCTTCCTCTGCCCTGTGCGAGCCTCAACGCTCAACCGCCAGTCCAAGGTGACGCAGGAAAGAGGCGGCGGTTTTGCTTTTGGTGTAGTCACTCGTATAGGACGCTGTGTAGTGCGTTGATTGGGCATGCAGGGACGGCTAGGTGGGGAGGCAAATGAAAGAGTGCACTCACCCGCTGGTCACCGCCCTCACGCCGAGGGTCCAGCTTCTTGGCGAAGTGCCGCAGGTTGTCGTAGTTGTGGAAGTTGAACAAGGACACCAGATCCTGCCAGGAAGAGAGGAAGAAAGAGTGTCAACAAGGAAATGACTCGAAGTACATTCTACACACCTACACCACACATATACACATACACGACTTCGGACGTCATGCTCACTTCAACCAGCTTCCTCAGGGATTCTCAGGAATGTTATGATTTAAGGAATAACAGCTGACACATAACATGGAAGACACATTTATATTTCTCTGATAATGGTGCATTTATTGTAAACAAATGTAGAAAGTGGAGGAGATCATCTAACATCTAAACGTACAATTAAAACCAGATCTGTATTTGGCAGAAGAGGAGCTGTGTGCTTTGTACACAGAACACTCTTAACCTTTTAGCCATACTGTTTTCATTTCTTGATGTCAAAACAAGCTCAAAAATCTGTCGATAATCTAATCTGTCCATAAAGAAAGTAAATCTAATATAAATATGGAAATGTAAATCAGTATATAACTTACTATGTGATTAGTTATGTAAATAATCACAAACTGTGAATCTATATAACCACAAGTCTTATGCTGAGACTGTCGCTACAAACGTCTCCTTCTCTGAATAGCCAGAAGGAGGCCTGCCAGTGACAGCAGAGAGATTGCGCACACACTAAGTGTGGAGGTCATAAGGTCACCCTGCTGACTGTCCCCATAAGAAATTAATATCCTTCAGCTGGAGCATTACGTTTCAGGAGCAGTGCTGAAAACATGTCTCCACACTAGGCCATCTGGAGAGGCTTAGCTTTTATGCCTAGTAATGTGCATCCTCTGACCTCTTGAATTTATAAAGCAAGTATCTGTAAGGTGGAAGCTCTCACTGTCCAAAACACCATGAACAGATCATCTAAATACATTTTATAAAAACAGAAAAAGAGACAACTAAAGCCACTGTGTTTATACTTTCTGTAGTTCTTTATGGATGTGCAAAAAAAAAAAATCTCAGACAGTTTAAAAAACAAACAAACAAACAAAAACAGGCTGCATTCACATAATGAGCCCCTTAATAACTCCATGGGAATGAGAAACCTTCAAGTATAAGGTTCAGTTGGAATAAACTAGCCCAAATGAGGTCATTTTTAATACAATTCCTCTCAGACTGAACGAGGCGGGTTATCCTGTAAATAATTAGTTGTATGGAGCAACAACAGTCATGTAAACACCTGGATCTGACTACATGCCCAACTGGAATTCTATATTCTGAGCATGCACATTTGTGTCATAGCAGAGGCTTATAATGTTCAACATGGTGAGAGTCAGAAACTGGTCTGCAGGGGAGACGAAGTTTATTCCTTCAATCTTAAAAGACTTCAGCAGGATTCACGGTCGTAAAGCCTTTTAGACAAGTATATAAGGAAATGAAGGACAGTTGGGTTTTACACCAGGGTCTCTCAACTTCATGGGCCACTAGGGACCTGTGGGCTTGTCCTCAGGCTGAGGCAATAGTAATAGTGAGACAGAAATGTCATTTATATAATATAAATAAATATGCATATGTACAAAGCCAAACATCGCAGTAGCAGGCTAATTAAGCATCTTCAGTTAGAGACAACTTAGTCACAGGCAAGCCACTGATGGAGATGTTCACAGCTCCCCTGTTGGAATTTGGACATGTAACTAAATGTCTTAGTGAAACTGAATTTATGAAAAAAATATTTCAGTTTTTTGGTGGGCCGCTATGAATTGTAGTTATTGCCAGGTGGGCCTTGGGTTGGAAAAGTTTGAGGACCCCTGCTTTACACCAGCTATTCAGGAAATGAAAAAAAAAAAAACATAGATGGAGGTTTCTTACATTACAAAGCTAAACCAAAGCTCAGGTCGCTCATACTCCTGCTCATCTCACTCTGACTGGACTAGCATGATGCTGGCTGTGATTATAAGGTCTAGGCTAACTGGAAATCTACATCTCATTAGTGTGCATTTAAACACGTCAGTCTCAATCTATAATCAGAATGAATTCAGTCGGATTGGTGAAAGCCTTTGAATTTAACAGCCACTGAGGCTTTAACAGCAAAGAAAACAAACAAATGGGCCCTGAACCAAACCACGCCTCACCTCTTACTGGAAGATCAGGTAGCCAAACTGACAAGACAATTACGCATGGAATTATTATGTGAAGGAAGAAGAGGACCAACAACAACAACAAGTCCAGGGGAACACCCAAGGGAGCAGTTGGCGGGGTGGGTGCTTTGCTCAGGGGCACTTCAGTTGTTACTGTTGGTTCGGGGAATCGAACCAGCAACCCTCTGGTCACAAGGCTGGTTCCCTAACCTCCAGCCCACACAGCAATGGACAAAGGATTAGAGTCTTTCAGTAGGCAAAGACGAGTGGTCTCTGGAAAGGACGTATTAAGCCCACTACAGAGTGCGGTGCATTAGAAGGCCAGAGCTACAGCTCTCTCTAAATACTCCGGTCTCCCTCCTGTTGGGCCCCTAGGTGACACTGTACCATTAAGCGTGACTCTGCCGCTGGGTATTTCACCATCAGGCTCTTTTCACACTCTTGCGCTGCCAGAACAGCCTTACTGAAGTGCGTATATTGAACAAAGGATATGAAGAATGACAGAAGAAGAGGGGAGAGTTCTCTTCCTCTCTCAGTAGGCTCAGAAATTCACTGCAGCGCAGGAAAATTCGCACGCGCTTGAGAGGGACCATTGGAGCGCAGCCCCAGCCCTGTGTGTGCATACTTCACTTTCACGTGTTTATATAGAGCTATGGAAACAGCCTCAGGACATGCATACATTATTCACTGCTCTGGAGCTTTAACCCTAACATCATACCCAGCATGTGGCCAGTGACACATACAGAGTCATTGAAAACTCCCCCCCTGAGTAGCTGAGCGCACGTCCACGCGGGTCAGAGTAAAATCAATCAGCGTGGAAGCTTACTGTCAGCTACAGTGCTCTCCATCTCTATAATAATATAATATAAAGGAAGCTCTGTTATTGCTGAAGCTGTTATTGCTGGATGCACAGCAGTGGTTTCTATGCTGGGGTCAGCATACATTTCTATAAACCATATTAACAAAAGTGGTATTATATGGCTACTGTGAAAACGGGCTGAAGGTCGAAGGATTTTCTTGTTCAGGTTGTGCAGCTTGTTTGTTCTGACACAAACAAAACACCATGAGCAAGGCACCTCACCCCCAACTGCTCCCCGGGCGCCGTGGATAGGGCTGCCCACCGCTCCGGGTAAGTGTGCTCACTGCCCCCTGGTGTGTGTGTTCACTAGTGAGTGTGTATGTGGGTATTTCACTTCACGGATGGGTTAAATGTGGAAGACTTGTAAATTTCCCCACTGTGGGATCAATAAGGGGTTTAAAAAATAATAATAATAAAAATAAAAATTGTCCTATTCTATATTCTATTCAGATAACAAATAGGTCTGGTTATTAGGGAAGCACAGCGTTTCTGGCTTGGGAGGTGTCAAGTCCAGCCAAGTCAACATTTATTTATATAGCGCTGTTTACGAAGCAGCTCTAAAGAGAATCTGGTGTCTGAGCACCAGTGAGCAAGCCAGGGGCGACAGAGGCAGGGAGAAACTCCCTCAGTTCAGAAGGAAGACACCTCGAGTGGAACTGAGACTCAAAAGGGGAACCCATCCTCCTCGGGTCAACACCAGATAACAAGACCAAGCAAAGGAAAGGAGCGTTCAGTGTTTTGTAAGATAGAGCAATAAATGTCTGATTAGTCCGTAATTAAATAGCTGGGTCATAAATAGGTGTACCGTCTCACGTATAGAGGCTTTAAGATCCTGTTTCTTTGCTTCATTGTTGTCGGATGTATATTTAAAAGACACGTGCCCATATTTACAAAGCTTCTCGGTAGGTGTGCTGATCTAAGATAAGCTCCCTCTGTTATTACTGATAAGAACTTATCCGTGATCAGCACTCTAACTCTGAGAAGCTTTGTGAATATGGGCCGACAGCTTTGGGGAGATAAAGAACACGAGATAGGAAACAGTGCAGCACCGTGAAAATGCCTGAACGTCACAGTCAAGTGCTATTCTAATAACATAAACAAGACGACTCATCACAGTCCGGCACCGCCTTTCCTTGCCCTTCCCTCAGAAAAGTCGAATCGGTTTCTCTTTCGTATGCTGGCATGCTAACACATCAGCAACCCTAAAGAGCCTGACTGCCATTAGAAGACTGAACCTACCTGCATGTAGAGGCATGGGTGACATGGTGGAAATACTCCAAGGAATTTCATGATGAATGATACACATTATGATGTTTATTTTGAAGTAAAAACCTGTAGCACCACATTTAAAAATACCATCATAACATCAACATCAATAATAATAATAATAAACCTACAGCTACAGTCATTTTATTCAATGTTCTGCTGCACTAAGCCCAGTTAAACAGGCCTAATTAAGCTCACTTTATAATTAAACAGGTAGTCTGTGTTCTTCAAGTGCTGACGATAACTCACTGTAATATAATTTATAGTTATTGTGATAAATTATATCTTACAGACTGGTAAGTATATTTAAAGGGTCCACATGACTAATCCGGCTGTTTTCTGTTCAGGCTATGACCCTGTATTGTGCCTCTTTCAAACACCAGTTGAAAACGCTCCTTTTAACTCCGGCATGTACAGACAGGGTTACACTGCTGAAGGCTGAGTTAGTGGATACCTGCTGGTTTATGTGATATGGCAAAAACAGTCCATTTAAATGTTTCGCATATGGACAGTGTGGACTGGGGAGTTAACAGTATGATTTTTGAATAACGATATTTATTTAATGCATTAACAGGGCTCTAGACTAACTTTTTGAACTGGTTGCACTGGTGCGCCTAACGTTTTTTCTTAGGTGTTAAGTTGGTGCACCCAAATTTTCAACTGCATCACATTCAGAACAGCAGTTTTACATGTTCACTTTTTCTTTTCTTTTTTTAAATCGCTGTCCATATAGGCAATATTGACTTGTAAATGATTAACTAACAATGTGGTCAACATAAAGTTCTTTATTTGAAGCACAATTCTACAAGAAAGGTAACACTTGGGCAGTGCATTTGTCGGGCATGTAATGTGTTTTATAGATGCATTGTGCTTTTTCAGCGCTTCAATTGTAAATGTATTAGAACCAGTCACAAAACACACTACTGCCGGCCATGGTCTTCCCACAGTCAGTGCAGGCTGTGACTCGGAGACGATCGTATGTGGCTAGTTATCTGATGCCGTCTCCGGACCAGGGCTTGACATAACCAACGCTCTGACACGGAGCCATCAGCCTCCCAGGTTAACAATTTTTGAACGGACCAGGCCTGAACTTAACATTCTTAACCAAAATGTTGTAAATCATTCTTTTCGCCGTCTCTCGCCATCCGCAGCTACACCCGCTCTGTTTATCTGACGGGCCTAGGCTACTCCCCGCTCTGTCTGACTGCAGCACACGCACTTTCAAACGTACACACTCAGGGGGGGTCCTGCCCTTCACTATCTTTGATTGGTTTAGACCACGAAATGGGCCTAATGTGTGTCTGTTTTTAACAACAGGGAGACTTTCAGAGTCGCGAAGACTTTTTCTTTTTGTCCCCATTGAACGGCTGGTCGCACTGGTGCGACCTCAGTTTTTTTTCTCTACTCTCTAGAGCCCTGATTAACTACCTTTTTCTTCTTTAAAAAAAAATCCTATTATATGGGCTTCATTCAAAAGTGTGCGTGTGTCTGCATGACTGTGCACAGAGGTGTTCACATACCTGGCAGAACTGGATGCCACGCAAACTATTGCCTAGTTTGTCCAGTGGTGGAGACCAGCACATGATTCCCATTACGTTGGGCACCACCAACAGAATGCCCCCTGACACACCCGACTTAGCCGGCAGACCCACCTGAGGAAGATACATTACACAGAGATGTTAATACAATCATATTGACTGATTGATTACTTCTTTGCACACAGCTCTGGAAATACATAAGAGAGCACTCCAGTTTCTTCTAAAATCAGCATCTCCACATGTACAGCAGGTTCTGAGTGAGGAACAGAAGGCTGGGTTCTAGCTTTACTGGCAGATACAGTGAGCACCTGGTTCATAAGAACAAGGTCAAGCAGCAAACACACAGGACAACACAGCTACAGACCGGCAGAGGGTCAAACCCACTCTCTACTGCCCGTGATGAGCGCCACCTCATTCCAATGTCCCTTAACCACCGTAAGATGACCTCAGGTGACCTACAAAGAGACTGGCGAGCGGTGGCTGCACAGTGAGCATGGTTCTAAAAACAGGCTTCTGGAGGTCATTAGTGATTTTCTAAATAAACAGATCTAATACAATATCTGATCTGGAGTTTGGGAGACATGGTTCCAGTAGTGTAGAGAATCAAACAGCACTGAGGGATTCTGGTCCAACACAAACCCAGAACCTGTACAACTAGAGGAACTGATCCGTTTTGAGGTGGTCTCTTACATCTTACCAGAGCTGTATATGCCCACTGACCATTTTATTAAGTACTCCTATCGTCCATCTACGTTCATCAGCCCCACTTAACATACATGTGGACTTTGTAGTTCCACCACTACAGATCACAGTCTTGGCATAATCTGCCAAGGTAGCCATTAGCACCCAGCTTAACCATGTATATTAAAATGTCACAGGGCATAACAACAAAAGGCATAGATACAAGGTAAGTGCACTTTATATAGAGTGTATGTTGTGTCATAGTGCTTTGGCTTTCATCATTCATCATATGAAGCCTTTGGAGCACCACCAGTTTAGTAGCTCTTTTTCTAAAGAAGTGCAACAGCACTGAAGGAAAGGGGAGGATGAAAAAGGAGTATACTGTGTCTTTTTGGCTGTGGAAAAGGGTAATTGACCATGACTTCCTGATTCTGCTGTAATGACTTTACAGGGTGTTTACGTCAAAAACAGGAATCCTCATTTCTCAATAGCTAATTTCAGCATCACTTTTTGAGGCTGTGCTGATCTAACACACCCTGATAACTCATTGAATGGTTGGTGTATTTCTGTGAGTGTGATCTGACTGTGTGAGAACAACAGGAAGTGCAATGTCCCAGGATCGCAGGATCTCTCATTGAGAGAAGGGTCCAGTTTGACCCAAAGGACATGACCTCTGACCTGATTTCTGCCTGCAAATATGAAGACAACCTCCCTGAAGACTGAATATTCATGTACGCTTTAATGTGTGTGTGTATGTAAGTGTAAACAAGAATACAGACAAGCCCGAACCTTTAAATGGTGATTTTAAACCTGGTCTGGTCATGTTGATTTCATACACAGTGACTCCAAACAGTGCACTACACTAATCTGAGGTAAGAACATGTATGGGTGTATGGGTATGCAGGACTCACGTGGAAGGCGAACTGGCCAGAGAAGTCATACATGCCACAGGAGTGCATGAGACTCAGTGTATTCCGTACAGCCTCCGGACTCAGCACGCGTTCGCCCGTGATAGGACAGAAGCCGCCGTTGGCAAGCGTGGCCGCCATCACGCTGGCACTCTCACACGTCACCTCAATGGAGCACAGCTACACAAACACAAAATCATAAATACCCCTCAGTAATGTATTACTATCTATTAATAACAAACAAACCATTAGCCTTTAGATTCAGAGTACATCATCTATAAATACCACCATCTTGGGGGGGTTCTGATTTTAGCTCTGGGCTCTAAAACGTAAAGGCAAAAGGATGTTGTTGACGAGCACAGTGACCCAGCAGTCCTGAGCTTGGCAGGGCACAGCTGATGAAGCAACAGCACCGTATAAGTGTGTGTCACGTCAGCGCTGCTATCCCATTACACATTCCCACAGAGACATGGGACAGTCACCAGACTTTGTCGTGACAAAGCCTGCTGTATTACAGGCCGACCTGAAAAGCCATAGAGATTAGCGCATAAAATATTTATCTGTCTATTCGGGTTTGGCTTTGCCTATCTGCTGATCCAGTGTTTCCTGTGAAATCAGGGGTATTAATAGGGCCTCCTCCAGAGAGTCCCATTTCATTAGCGAGGCTTTCCTATGGAGATTGCTCAAGCTGTACATGTGCAATTGAAAGCCTGTGCCAGGATGCACCTAGAAGTAGGCGAGTTCATTAATCAGAAGGGTTTGGATCCTTTTGGACACATATCATAGCGAGCGTGGTTTGGGTTCAGATTATAACAATAGATCTGTCTCTTTTTTTTGTGAACAACTGTTTATTACTTTTCCCATATTGTCTGAAACAATAACATATCTAGATCTGTCTCTTTGATTAATTTGGTCCTTTGACCTTGCTTTAGGTTTTATTACAGATTAAAAGTGATTCATCTAGATCATAGAGAAATCAATCTAGGACTTCATCCTGTATGTTAATCCATGATTATGCTGTTGTTACATAATAACTTTATTTTCAGTTTAAGTTGGTGTCTGGTTCAAGGTGGTCAGCTGTAGTAGTTTTGTCTGGCTTTGGACGAGTCTGATGCCATGGGTCGGCTTATTCTCCGGCAAAATGTTCTCGGACTAAATCTGAGCTTACATTGAACTTTCAGGCCTGAGGAAGATCTAAAAAAGGTACGGCTACTGATACAAGGTTAGTTCAGTACAGCCCACATATCGGCATCTATAATGCTAAAAAGCCTACAAGCCTATCCAATAAATGAGTGACCTGTGAACACTCCTAGTGTGCTGCACCTGGAGCACCGCTTGGTTGCTCTTACCTGGAAGTAGAAGTCTAGGATGGATGTCATATCTGTACCCTCAGGAAAACACTGTGCACAGACAAAAGAGCACACATAATTAGCAGATGGGGTACAGGAGCATGCAAGTTTTTTTAATAATAGAGGGGAGTAATGGACTAATGTGGTAATAAACTAATAGATAATACAGCAATGCAGTAATAGAGCAGCAGAGTAATAAAGTGATGATGTTAAGCAGTAATGCACATCAGTATCCTCACACAGACCTTTTTCTCTTTCAGATAGTAGCCGATAGCGAAATTCCTATCGCCTGACTCGCGCTCCGATTGGAATCTGGGTTGAGAAAACACACAGACAGCCAGCAGCTAAGCCAAGGTCAGCATACACACAGACGCTTCTTCTCTGTTCAATGCAATTCATATCTCTCTTTTTTAACATCTCTTTCTCTGATCCAGTGTTCAGCCCTCTCCTTTCGACCTCCACCTATGATCAAGTCAAGTGCATTTGCCCCGCAATCACACACAACCGACAAACTGAATATGCATAGCGGCCTCATAAAGTATTAACAGTCAGAGCCGTCAAAACAAACCACGCTAGTGAATAATGGAGTTAGTGCTTGGAGCAGCGGGCGGCCCTACTTACGTTGCGTTGCTGAAACCCACATACTCATTCCCTGACATCTTATTCAGGAAATTCACCACCTGCAAGATCACACCACACAAAACAGGTTACAACAGAGGCGGACTGCGATCACCTGTTCCAGCTAGACCAACAGGGTTACATGAGGCTAATAATGTCATTCCATTATACTCACATAATCAAACTTCTCCGCATTGCTCGCCTTTTGCTGAAAGAGAGGGAAAACAGACAGCAGCTCAACCGTCTGACTGAGCAGATCACCAGTACAAGTCATATTATCAACCATAATAGGACGAAAGTCTTTATTAGCATTACTAATACTATCATAAACACAAAACCAAAACATGTAGCATCTTAAGAGAAATAGTTTGTCCCTATAGTGGTACAGTGCAAATCAAAATGCATTCAAACAGAAATGTGGCTACATACTTGCACATACTCGCAGGGTGATTTTAACAAATCAAAGCAATTAAAAACACAATCAGATCAGTTAGGGTTACTTTGTTAGACATAAATGAAAAGAGGAGGCTACAGAGAGATGAAGCCTATACGGAACATCATAGACTCGCTGCGGTAAATGTACTGTTATTCAGATATTAGCTAGAGTAATGTAGGAATTAGCTATGACGATGCACTAGTACTTCCCTACAAGAGGCAATGGAGGATGATCTGCTACAGGCAAACTGATTCGGTTAAACGTCCTACATGATCATCTGGATGCCAAACAAATGGGGTCATTAAAGTGCATGATGTCCAAAAGAGCTGATTTTGGAGCTGATGTGTGAGCTGTTCTGGATCCTGTAGCTGGCTGACTCGACACACACTTGTGGCGTGAGTGGGAGCAGTCTGTGGAGCTGCACTCATTAACCTATGACTCAGGTTGCTAGGACATGAGGGTGGGAGGAAGGGCCGCACGATAGGAACCGAGCATCTCGGTGACCATGGAACGTGGTCGTTTTGATGAACGAGAGCAAGGTAGATGCGAACACGTGGCTGCTTCGGACATTTCGTGTCCTCTTTGGTGATAACAGGGCGATTTCTTAACACCGTTCTGGTGTTTATGTGATACGTAAAGGCTAAAAAACTGCAGATCGTTATGAACCGGATAAAACATGCGCTTTATTACTGCTCTGGTTAAACAAATCAATAATCAGCGGATATGGTCAACAACCTGACCTCTGGACCCTTTTAGTTAGAAGGAATGCAATTCACTGCAGCTCTTTGTAGCAGCTCTGTTCTGTATTTTAAAATAAACTTTACAGAGACTATATTTACTGAGACCCTCAAATGCTTGTGCTGCAAGTGGGGTCACCTGTCTAACAAAATAGGGCCCAAGAATCTCAAACTCTACAATTTATAAGTGACTTATACATAGCCCAGTCACATTATTATGACCACCAGCTAACATCCAGAGTAATTACCGTGTGCAGCATGGACAGCAGCTACACAGGCTGGGGGTGACTGAATAAGGTCCTGGTCGGATGTTACAGGTATCTGTAGTACTGCTGACTGCATTGCATCCCATAGCTGCTGGAGGGCTTGTGGGGGAGAATCCATAAAGTGAACATGATGATCTAGGTGGTCCCAACAGAGGCCAGAGTAGTACTAGGAGGCCAGAGTAGTACTTGGAAGCCTTGGTGATGCTCTTGCAACCACGGTCAGACATTTCTAGTCATGTGACACGGTGCATTGTCTTGCTGGAAGATCCCAGCCGCCCCAGGGAAGACCATCATGCTGTATGGGTGTACACAAATTGAGTGTGGATGAGTGGGCCCAAAGAACGCCATGACAACGTGACTTCCTTCATGAGCTACGCGCTGTCACCGCCACAAGTAGTCATAATAATGTGACTCCACCATGTATATATATTTTTAAATATTTAAGCATCATTGAGTATATAGCATAAGCCCCGCCTACTTATGCACTTTACAGGAAGCACCCTAGCTTTGATTAGTAACAGTTGTTCTGTAGTAACAGTTCTAATTTGATTGTTGTGTTTCTGTGATTGACAGTTTACGCGGCTCTAGTAGGTGTGTTTGAGAGTGGGAACTAGGGGTAGTCGCAGATACAAACGGTCTGGAGGTTGAGGAGAGGGATGAAGGACAGCGAGGAGTGGAGAAGGTACCAGGGCAAAAGGTATAGAGAGGTTAAACTGCACTCCTGGAAGTTCACAGCACTGCACGGTTAGTTCTGTCGATGCTTTAAAGGAACACTGCACGTTTAACCTAACTGCTGCATCGCCATCACACCATCGACTACCACAAACAGAACAAACGAGCAGCTGCCTCAGACGGTCGACTATTTGTAGGTGCTTTCCTGCATTTAGTCAGAAGAACAGAAAACCTGAACTGAACCAGAGCACAACAGAATCACAGAAGCGGACAGGCAGGTGCTGAAGCAGCTGCCCATTCACTTCTGTTATTAGGGTGACTTCCATGTAATTCCATGGTATGATTCAGATGTTCTTGTGGTTTGTGGTAATCAGTGGTACGATACGGCTATCAGTGGTAATCAGTGGTACAATGTAAAAAATTACATTTTTAAATTACAAAATGTTTAATCATTTTTTGAAATATAAAATAAACATATGAGGTGTATAAGACATACAGAGGAAAACGTCTTCCAGCTTGTTTTCCAGCTCTGACTTGGTTAGTATTTGTTGGAATGATCCATATACACATCTACTATTTATCTACTTATTCCGACAAATATCAGGGGTCATAATACTGCAGAGGTGAAATGACATCAAAATTGCTTGTAGGATAAAAATGCTTATCAGGTAAATTCTTTATAAATGTTTATGGGGATTTATGGCTGAAAGGCTTATGTAGGGGTCATGCAGTCATAATTAATGCAGCCCTTCAGTAAAGCGTTGCCATTTAAAATAATGTAAATTTTAGTTCACAAGTTTATAAATATCGAAATGACAAGAGTTTAAATTTCACAATCCTTATAGTACAATTACTATTACAATCATAACTATAACAAAACAGTGAGCTTCAGTGGTCCTGCTACCCTGTGGCCTTGGTATCAATTGATGGTCTGGGGCATGGTGGATGACTGAGTGAGCTGACTGTGCATGATTTGGAGGTGCTGGAACTTGGAAATACTGAACAGTGCAGTGCTGCAGCCCTGCAGGACTGGAGTCTGACACTCTCGGTCTAAAGCTTTGGTGCTAATTATTCTAGTAGACTACTCGTGTACTTTTAGCTTCCTCCTCTATCCCTAACTCTACACACTAAGCAGACTAGTGTTCGTGTTTCTGTGTGGTACCATTACACAAAGAAAGAAAAAAGAAAACAGGGGAGTGCAAAGTAGCATTTTCTTGTCTTCCTACTTCATATTTATAAGCATTAGGGCAAACGGTGGACAGGGGTCATTGTACTTTGTAGCTTTACAGCATATAAACCAGCACAGTGAGGTATTGGGTACTCAGTGTGTCCCGGCTTGTTTCAATGAGAGGGGAGGGAGGGAAAAAATGGAAAGGAAAAAATTACCAACGTCATTGACCTGCTGCAGTGGTCAAAAAATCCCACAGTTCTTACGTCTGTAAAATATGCAACAACATAAAGAAAAAAAGCATACAGAGAAAGCCTTCATCACCATATTGCACACGGCAGCCTGCACAAACCCTCGCGGCAGGAAGGAAAATCTCATGCGTTAACTGGGTACAAAAGGGACCCTACGAAAACAACAGTGGCACCAGCTTCCACAGACAGTACAGCACTGAGCGAGCAAACACACACACACACACACACACACACACACACACACACACACACACACACACACACACGGATGAAAAAGTGTGTATGTGTGTGAGAGAGAGACAATTCATTCATTCACAAGTGTGCGATATGAAACAATGTGAATAAACAACAATGGCTAGACTTCACACATGGTCAGCAGAGATGGATGGAGGAGCTTAAAATGGTTAAAACCCAGTATGCAGAGGTCACATTCCATCAGGTTGGTGTGGGTTGGCTGGATGAAAACAAACAAACAAACAAAAAGTATGCAAAACCAAATCAAACCACGATTTCACATTTCCTGCGTGAGCCCATTGTTACAATGGATCAAAATACTTCCTGTTGGCCTAACATGGAATAACAGATGAGAACAGGCTGTAGAAAGAGTGTTTGTGTAGTCATGGGAGGACAGGCTAAAGTTCTGCTCGCTTATACTGAACACAGTACTGAGCAAACGACAGAGACTTCCCTTCATGTATTTATTTTCCAGTCAGAACAAGCATTACGTAGAGGGAGAGGGTAGAAAACATGTACCTGACCACTTCTACAAGAATCTGTATGGGTGTTCTTCCATTAGCTCAGTCTTCTTTCACGATCCAAATCATCCCAAACACATTCAGTGATGCTGAGGTCTGGTCTTCGGGGTGGTCGGTCCATCGTTCTGAGAACACCAGCCGCTTCTTTGTTATGGGTCTGTCTCCTTTTGAGGAGCTTCTTAAACAGCTATACATCCTTTTAGACCCCTAGTGTTGAGGTGTCTTCTCATGGTGGAAGGATGGACAGAGACACCTGTGGATGTGGACGAGTGGAGCTTGATGTTCTCTTCTCTCTCGAAGATGAAAGTGTTGTTTATCTGATGGGGACTAACTCTTCAGGAATTCATCATAAAACTGAAAGACCAGTCCGACTGGAAGTTAAATACATGGGAGATGATCTCTGACTTTGCACAGCAGTGTAAAAAAGCAGTCTTGGGACACTCTCTGATCACGACCTGCTAGTTTCCCATCTAAAGTTATCATTTACTCTTTTGCATCAGTAGAGCTATTAGAACCAGTAATACCAACTGGGTTCATTAACTGAACCTCAACATGATCATTCACTGTAACGAACTGAACATTAAGGCTAGTAGAAGCACTAAGACATTAGCGAGACAAACACTGGTGTTTAGATGTCGTACGGAGCATGTGCAGCTTTATAGGAGTGGCTGGGTTGGCTAGGTTGGCCAGAAGCCTTCCTAATATGTGATTGACCAGCCCAAGATTTCTGCTCCAACATTAGCCTTCCACCCTGCTGTGGGTTGGCCTGTTATGCTTTCAGGAGAGAGTTAATTAGTGGAGCAAATGTCCAATCCTTATCAACATGATCCATCCTCTCCCGGTGCACATTAACACTGATAGCCCTCCCAAACCTCTCTGCCATCTAGACTCGCCATTGGTATGGAGGACAGCTTGAAGGCCTCTAGACATGGAGTGCATACATGATGCTCAACCAGGCTTGTTGGATGTTTTAATGCTTCTCTATTTAGTTTTTTGACAATTCAATCCAATAAATAAAAAAATTGTGGTTTTCTAGTTTGCTATTGTGCAGTTGGACCCAAAGCAATGCAGCTGAAATGATGTACTATGGAATATGGTAAAGCATATTATATAATAAATTAATATATTGCATATAAACAACAGCAGTAGATGTGTCCCAAGACTACTTTTGAGCAATATGCTATATACACTGCAGATAATTGGTTATATAGGAAAATACTTCAGGCAATATCTTATTCTGGACAAACGCAATGGCAGCTCAGTTCTTGTCTCTTGTATTCCAATTCTCTAATCGGACCGCATTCCCACAGTGTGCCCTCCGCAACTCAGCACCCGAACTTCACTGACACACACATACACACAAACACCAAACCAAACCTGCGGGTGGGAAGCGAAACGGCAAGTCCGCTATTTAAACTTTACTTAAGAGACACGAGCGCCGTCATTCCCTGACTCTGGCTAACGTTCCAACAACTTCTCCTCAGACTGTTTCTGTGGTGGAGTCGGAAGAAATGGTGACTAGGCAGGAACAGGAAGTCCAAATGAATTTCATTTGAGAATTCATTGGAGACCAACAATCATAGGAATGTTCCCAGAGTTAAGCGACTTCCACTTTTGTTTTTTTCTAGTATGGGAGTGGAGGTCTTGAGTGGAAATGTCATCGTCTGGGTTAAAGAGTGCACAGTTACAATGAAAGAGGAGTACACAAGTGGATCACTTTACAATGCACATACGTGTAAAGTGATGGTTCATTTTCCTTTACGCACCTATAACATGCACCGAGGGTCAATACCAAACAAACCAACCCAAAAAACTCCCAACGTCTTCCTACATGACACAGTGATACAGAACACGTAACAGTGAAATCTAGCACTTACAGAAGTCCGAAAGAATTTGGCTCTGCGCCAGAACTCTGCCAGCGTAATGGATAACAATCTACGCATATCTCACATACAGGCTTTAAAATGACTTGATTCCGGTGTGCATGTCGGTTCCACATGAATGAAATACAAAATAACTAAACAATTCCTGCTAGGGATGCACCGATCCAGCTTTTCCAGTTCCGATACCAGCACGATACATAAACTTTGCATAGCTGTCGATATCAGATATCGATCCTATACTATGTTTGAATGAATAAACCGTATACTTCACCATGCTGGAGTGACGTAAGGCACCAGGATCAACATAAACACTACTTCACTAATCTTACTCATACAACGCACTCTCTGGCTCGCTCCATGTTGTCGTTCCTGTTCGTAGGTCAAGTCTACAGTAAGATCTCGGGTTCCTGAAGATCCACCTCCGGCCACTTGGGTAGACAAAGTGCAACCAATGGGCAATCAAGCGGCAAACGCTAACACCTGCAGCTCATGATACTTGAGACTGAGCAACCAAGAGACGGCACACTCATGTTTAGGGTTACGTTGCCACATCAGAGTCTCTCGAGGCTGTTTGCTTCTCCCCCTATACAGGGTGCACTCTCGCCGCTGAAGTACCAAGGATAAACCTAAAGTATTTCTGGGTGTTAGGAAGGTTTCATTGTGAGGTTCCTTTTCGTTTGAGGAAATCGTTTTGTTTTGCTCCATTAAGCACACCAGTTTTTCCGCCTGGCAGCCTTTGTTTGTTCCCTGTTTGTACAGGGGTTGGACAATGAAACTGAAACACCTGGTTTTAGACCACAATCATTTATTAGTATGGTGTAGGGCCTCCTTTTGCGGCCAATACAGCGTCAGTTGGTCTTGGGAATGACATATACTGCGTCCTGCACAGTGGTCAGAGGGATTCTAAGCCATTCTTCTTGCAGGATAGTGGCCAGGTCACTACGTGATGCTGGTGGAGGTTCGTCCTTCTTGGTGGTATGCTGACATTACCCTGGATACCGTGGCTCTTGATACATCACAAAGACTTGCTGTCTTGGTCACAGATGCGCCAGCAAGACGTGCACCAACACTCTGTCCTCTTTTGAACTCTGGTATGTCACCCATAATGTTGTGTGCATTGCAGTATTTTGAGCAGAACTGTCTGCTCTTACCTGCTAACTGAACCTTCACACTCTGCTCTTACTGGTGCAATGTGCAATTAATGAAGACTGGCCACCAGGCTGGTCCAATTCAGCCATGAGACCTCCCACACTAAAATGACAGGTGTTTCAGTTTCATTGTCCAACCCCTGTAAGTTGTTCCTCTGTTAGCTCACCACATAGCACGCTAGTCTGTGATCACAGCGTCTACGGTTCAGGTCTCGCTGAGGTGCAACAGTTCCCCGTTACATCTACAGGCACCCCACAAACGCACTATTGACGGTATGAAAGTGAAGATCAGCCTAATTATCCGATCCAGCCAATTTTATCAATATCGGAACCGATGCCTGATCCGAATATCAGATCGGTGCATCCCTAATTCCTGCCAACAGTAAGCAAAAGGAAGGGTAGTTATTGTGTCGATGGGATGCATTTCACTCATGTGGAATCACCTTGCGAATCAAGCGAATTCAAAGCAACATCTTTTCAGCTTACTGGATTCTAAACCCATAATTCAGCTGTTACTGCTACACACTTTAGCCACTGAGCTGTGAGTACAGTTAGGACAAGCCATTAAACACAGATAAACACAGAAACCAGTCATATGCTTACCTTTATCAGAGATGTACACACAATCGCACCAGCATTCACCATTGGGTTATGGGGTTTATCTGTGGACAAACAAACACACAACGTGTTCATGCCAGTAATCAGTAACAACTTCATGCAGAAGATCTGACAGAGCTACGGTGTAGTTCATTTTAGATGGGCTATTCCAAGGTTTAAGATTTAAACTGGATTTCTGAGATGCCAGAATAGAAAGTGTATGCAGCATTAATGAACCATACAAACCATACAAACCTGCTGAAATGAAAACTATATGTCTGGGCGGTTAGCATGGATATAATACAGGGATGTTTTGGGGGGTGTTGTAAGTCTTTGTCATAGAAGTGAGTTTGTTAGGGGTTGGTGTGGCTCAGCGGTTAACACCACTACCCACCAGAGCTACCATCCAAAGTGGGAGAGGGGGGTTCAAATCCCAGTCTAGGTAGCAACTGCTGAGCTACACCAATAAGAGTCCTTGGGCAAGACTCCTAACACTGCTCTGGCCTACCTGTAAAACGAACCTTGTAAGTCGCTCTGAATAAGAGCGTCAGCTCAATGTAAATGTATATGTAAAAAACAGGGTTGCCAGAAATTTGCTGATGCTTTCATGGTTTTCACTCATTGGCCTGTCTTTTGGAAAATGGTGGCATCTACAACTTTCATACTGATGGCAGCACCACGCCCTTTTTGCCAGTACTGTCATGGGTTTGACAGTTCCAGACCATTTTTTTATTTTGCCGGTAATGAACCGGTTTTCTGTGGCGGAAAAGCGAAGAGCAATTTGAGATTTTGGCTCCAGAATTATCTCCATGTCGGTGAAAAAGAGCCCTGTCTGGCCCCATCACCAAAAACCAATCTCCCATCAACAGCTTAGAGATCGAGCTTCTTAGAACCCCTTTGTTCGGTCAGCTTTCCCAGAGACTCGAACTCCGTCATAACAGCTCAGTGTACTAACATGCGTGTTCTGCTCCGGAAAGGTCATTGTAATGGCCAACTGGACTGTCATAAATGAAGTTTTAATATTGGCACTGCTTACAATTAAAACCAGAAGAACAGGAAACCAGGACACAAAACAATTCCCGACAGGGGGAATTTCGCTCCGTTATCAGCGCAAATACAAGCAAATTGGCACAATGTTTTTCAGCCCAGCACAGTGGGGGAAAAATGGTTTGCTCCTAATAAAAAAGCCTGCCGTGACACAGGGTGGGCTGGAGAAGAGATTCAAATTCCCTTGTTCAGGAGATGTAACCGTATGAGTGCTTTTACACACAGCTGGACGCTGGCAACTCGGTCTGAGCCAATTTGGAGATAGCACTGCTCACGACGAAGCAGAGGACAAACTGATCTTTTTAACGTCCTTTAAAAGTTGGTGGACTGAGTTTATGCCGCCAGTGAAAGTTTGCAATGTGAATAAAATAATGACAAGATATCAGCAATTATGTAAAGACCTCATGTCCATATATACTTTAAAATCCAAATTTAATAATTTGCATAATTCCCATTAAAGACCGGAAACTAACCTGAGGGGTTCAACTTTCAATTTAACACTGAACTGTTTCAAACATTCATTGTGTCGACTGTCTCATGTATGTGCTAACTGTGCGTCAGTTCCTCTTATATTTAGACACGGGAAGGTCCGGAATACCAGCTTACATTCCGCATAAACTCACACAGTGTACATTCCTGGAGCCACTACACTACACTACCACTACACAGCCTGATCATAATGCAATTCTACTGGCTCAGCTCATGTGTAGCACTCACATTAAGTGTTGACTAACTGACATGAAGTAATGCATTAGTTAACATGAAGTACTACACTAACAAAGGTTAACATTAATGTTAGGTAAACACGTAATAACTACAACGGCTGCTGTGTGATTATCTAACGTCAGTGTTAATGCGCTACTTCATGTTAGTTAGTCAAAACCGAATGTGAAGCGCTACCAAGTAAAGACGAGTAAGGATCTGCATCACCTTTCCTAGCAACAAGATCATCTGTGTTATGTGTGTCGCAGTCCTAAACGTACAGAAGGTCACCAAACCACAGCAGGACTGAGACCATGTTAGTGCTCCTATGAGACTCAGGACACGTGCGCTCTGAGGACGGATGGGGTTTTGGAAGGTTCACTACCAGGCCAAAGGAAGAGAAGTAGCAACACTGTCATAAGTGTGCAATTACAGCTCACACTGGCTTCCCTTCGGCTCTACTGATAGCATCGGAATTCCTCAGCCATTGCATCACTTCCTGTCACTGATGGCTGCTTTGTGGAAGCAGATTTCTGCTTCCTCTGTCAGCTAATCTCGCAGCCCATGTTTATCAAACTCCTCTGCTGATAGAAGACGGTTCTGTACAGTTTGTGCTCAAATGAACTCTTACATGCACATGTACGTGCTAACTCTACATCAGTTCCTCCTACATAGACACGATAGGGACCAGAACAGGACACTTTCATTCAGATTCGGGGTGGAGCCACCGGACCTCCTAGAAAGATCCTAATAGAATTCTATACGGTTGTGTATCCTGGTTCCTATTAAATAGAGTAATATGGGGTGGTGAATGCACTGTTATCACTTACACATATTATTAATGAATACCAGGGATCACCGTGACTACCATTAACAGACCAATAAGGAGGAGCGTCTGGCCCAGCAGGAAGTAGGATAGGGTCTACAGGACACTTCCCCATCATTTCACAGAGATGTGAAAGACGGCTTCCGAATTCTCGAGCTGTTTTTTGTATGTGTCATTACAGGCCAACACAGACTTCGCCTTCACAAGCGCACCATTCATCATGTAGCACTATTATTGGATGGATCTCTGAGAGCTGCTATGGCTGCAGAAAGTGCCAGGCTGCATAGTGAGCAATCCAACTCCTCAGTGTAGCCAATACACCCATGTAGCATTAATGCTAATAATGCTTATAATGGCATAATAATAATGTTAGAATAGTGTTATAATGTTAATAGTGTTATAGTGGTTGGTGTGGTGCCACGGATAACACCACTTGTCATTGAGCTACCACACCATATGGGAGATTGCTGGTCTGGGTGACTACGCTGCGGTACACCAATAAGAGTCCTTGGGCAAGACTCCTAACGCTACATTGGCCTACTAAAGTGTCAACTAAATGCCATAAATGCAAATGTACTGTAATGTTAATAATGACCACACTCATGTTCCTAGTTTGCCCTTGAAGCCAACTGAAGTCCGACCTTAAAAGCCCTGGCAACACGGACAGGGCATTTCCCAGTGTTTCAGAAACAAAACTACTGAGAATGAATACATTAATAAATTCTCCAAAGAATCTGAGCTGCTGCCTACTTCTAATTGAATGGGCTTATAAAGGATTGACAGTGGCGTCTCTAAGGCACCTACAGTGGAAGTGGTGAGTGACACTGCCAAGCTGTTCTACCAAGCCTCCCACCGCAGTAAACGGACCACTTTACATTTCTTGTTTGATTTCTAAATGGTGAATAGACAGTGTAAAATAGGAAACGAGCTGTCTAGTGGTCAGATATGCATTTTGCAGTTAATGTTGGTGAACTCAGGTTTTCGTTTTAAGATTAGCAGACTACAGTTTCAAGCAGTTTACGTTTAAGATGATTTCCTGCAGTTAAAGTGGATCGTTCTGGTAAGTTTTGTCCTCGCTTATTGCAGGATTTAGTAACAGCTTGCTAACACAAGCAGGAAGAGGTGTGGACCCAAAAATTTTATTGTGAAATGGTTGGTGTGGCGCAACGTATAACACCACTTGTCATTGAGCTACCACACCATGTGGGAGAGTGGGGTTAGATCCCTGATCTGGGTAACTATGCTATGCTACACCAATAAGAGTCCTTGGGAAGGCTCCTAATGCTACACTGGCCTACCTGTAACATGATGAACCTTGTTAGTCGCTCTGGATAAGAGTGTCAGCTAAAGGCCATAAATGTAAATAACAAGTGCTGCTAGAGCAGCAGCACAGTCGCAAGGATCCGCACTGAATCTCACCCAAATAAAAAAAAACATAATTTAACCCCAACGTTTAACTGGCCAGTGATGACTTTCCTGATAAAACCACAGCTACTGTAATCATGAACTTATCAATCAACCAATGATGGCTGTGTATTCTCAAGAATCTGCCAATATGATACATATCATGCATATACCACTATACTCACAGGCTGGCTAATGCCAATGTTACTAGTGTATCCTTATGCTACTTGTTGTAGTCTGAAGAGTCTAAGTGAAGAACACTGCTGTAGCACTCAAGGGTTTAAATGGGTTCAACACAAAATCAGCCACAGTCTACCCCAAATCTCTGACTGCAAACAACTGATCAATAATCAACACTGAGGTTTTGAGAATAGACACAGTATCAGTATCACGAAACATAAGACCCCTAGTCTGAAGCACCACTCACACATAAGCAAAACACACTGCTGATCCCTGAAGACGAGGCTGGGAAGCGCCTGTGGGATATCTAGGAATGATCAAACAGCAAACGACCAAAAACTGTACTAACTGGGAAACTACAGTCCATTCAAAACCTAGCTATCTATGAGCAACGGGGCTGGAACATGCAGCCGCTGTCACCTTCACCGGAACTCTGTTCTCTCTACAGTAACGCTGTGTTCATGTAATTTTCATGTCAAGTCTCGTGTTAACCCAGGTCAGATGGACTAACTGAATTACTGAGGGGAATATAAAATTATGATGATGTATGTTTTGCTCATGCCTGTAGCTATAACACAATACACTACTTTTTAAACCATATACAGTAAAATATAATATTATATATATATATATATATATATATATATATATATATGTATTTAGGGTCAAATTTCAGCTGACAAGACCAAAAATAATGTCAGTTAACTAGACAATATAATGTAAGTAATTGTGATTCATTATTTAATCGTTTGACGGTCCTTATCTTGATAGTGATTATGTATCATAAAAAGGTCTAATTATTAGAATGTTGCGTTTTCGCTATCTATAAAGTCCACCCATATGAGATCCCGGCAAATTTAATCCGGAACACATTGCTTCATCCCTGTACCAGTATCCTTCAGGACAACACAAGATGAAAGGCAATAGCTTACTCACACGGTCATAAAAGTTTCTAGATTGCTGAGATGACTTCTGATTCATGAGCAGGCTCCCATGTGTTCTCAGGGACTGGGAGCAGTAGAACCAAGTTAGCAGGGAGTAATATGTCTGAGGGAGCCGCAAGGCGCTGTGATCGACATCAGGCTAGCAAAAATGACTGATCTGAATTTCATGAGCCGGTCCCAGCAGCTCCATTAATGTGTGATGTGATTTACGGTGTGCTTTCTCCAGCTACTGGGAATCCTACGTTCCTGCGTTCCAGTGTAGGCTGGAGCTCTAACACATATATGCACCCTGGACGGGAAGACTGAAGCTTAAGCATCCAGATTTCCTGATTTACACAATGTGATGCAATTACCAACATCAAAACTGTATAGGCTGCCCTGGACATAGATAATCTGACACTACAGGAAGAAGAACAAACAAGAACATGAGTCGTGATTTGGGTTTCCTGTAGGCCAAAAGATGAAACAGAGATCTACGGCATATCCTGGAGCTGAGGTTAATGAATTGAATCCTGATACACACTACTAGAGGAACAGCCTGTTGTGAATCTGTGTGGATCTGTGGTGGATGTGTGTCATGAAAAGGCTCAAAAGCGGCTAATCCTCACCCTCCTCATTCAGAAAGAGTTTGTTGAAGCGTAAGCCGCTGGGCTCTTTGCCGATGAAACGGTGCACGTACTCCGTGCCATGGTCATGCACAGCGATGGCGTACTTTAGCGGCTTCACGCACGACTGCAGACAGAATGGCACTTTGGTGTCGCCCACAGTGTGTCTGTGTAGGGAGGAGAGAGAGAGAGAGAGAGAGAGAGGGAGAGAGAGAGAGAGAGAGAGAGAGAGAGAGAGAGAGAGAGAGAATGAGAGAGAGAGAGGAGAGAATGAGAGACAGAGAGAGAGAGACAGAGAGACAGAGAGAGAGAGAGAGAGAGAGAGAGAGAGAGAGAGAGAGAGAGAATGAGAGGAGCGAGGAGAGAGAGAGAGAGAGAGAGAGAGAGAGAGAGAGAGGGGGAGAGGGAGGAAAGGAGTGTTGAAAGAAAGGCCAGTTGATAAACATTTACATCATATACAGTCTACTGGAGGACATCTGCCAAAATGCAGTCAAATCAATAACATTGTATAACACGGGACAACCCGATAAAACCTTTAGCCTTCAGTTCCATAATACATCACCCCATACCGTCTGGTTACCCATTACTGGTCAATAGGAAATCAACTTTACTTTAGGTGATACTTCATTTTTAAAAATACGCACAGCATAATTAAGGTCTGGTTATTTGTTCAGTGAGGCCTAAATCAGACACTTATCAAAAGCTTACTCTCTGTACTGCAAACTTTCCGTACGTTGATTACGGCGAGTGGTGTGGTGTAGTGGATAACACCACAACCCGCCACGAAGCTACCGTCGCATGTGGGAGCCTGGGGTTCGATTCCCGGTCTGGGTGACTACGCTGTGCTACATCAATAAGTAGTCCTTGGGCAAGACTCCTAACACTACATTGGCCTCCCTGTAAATGGTTTACTGTGCAAGTCGCTCTGACTAAGATCGTCAGCTAAGTGCCGTAAACATACATGCACTCACTGTGACCTGTAGTAGTGTGTAACCGAATGGGCATTATTAATTATATTCCTGAACAATAAAGACTGTGGTAAAATATTGTTAAGCAAACTACTGAGCATGAACCAAACACCTAACGTCACATCTCAGTAAGTACTATTAGTAGGAAGGCATTTCTATAGGTTCTAGAAAGTATTAAGTGACTTCACTTATCTTGTGCTCAAAGTTTGATATTATTCATGATATTTTGACTGCCATAAAACATTACAAACGCCTCCATACGAGAATTTTGTGTGTCCACATTTGTTTGTTATGGACTTTTGGGGTAACATGTTTATTAAAGGAAACACATGTAGGAAATGAAATTAGGTCTTATTCTTTGGTCAGTAAACCCCAAACTACACAGTTCAAAAAGCTGTTTTCACTATGAACAAAGGTTTATTCATTCTAAACTTGATCACTGCAAAATCGCTAATATCACATTATTAATTACAATAACAGAACATGAATCATCATCCAAATTCACATCTCACATCTGGAGTTTACACTGAAGTCAACAAAAAATGAAGATGTAACTGATACTTTAACATGTGTTCCATATTCTGTAGTGTATCATTAGTGATCACTAATTAGATATGAAAGATTTACTGTTTATTTTTAATCATAAACTTAGTCACTAATTTAATAACTACGCAAAGATTAAACTAGATTAGATTAGATTAGATTCAACTTTGTCATTGTGCAGAGTACAGGTACAGAGCCAATGAAATGCAGTTAGCATCCAACCAGAAGTGCAAGTGCAGTATTATTTACATAAAGAGTCATAATAATAAATATATATAAGCATATCGTCGCTGTCCAATGAAAAACATGTATCTCCATTTTTGTCCATTTTGACTTTTATGCATCATTTGAAAACAGCAGCTCCCGTTTACACTTTGTGAGATTTGCATGATGAATGGACCAATTGAAATGGTCCAAAAGTGCTTGGTAAGACGTCTGGTTCCATTGACTTACATTAAAACTGATTAAGGTTTTTGGCCTCTCCTGTAAAGTTGCCATTTTGGAGATACATGTTTTTCTTTGGACAGCGACGATATATAAATACAAATATATGAATGTATAGAGCAGCATTTATAAATGAATGTTTCAACTGTAAGAGTAGTTACCTTAAAGACCTATAATTACATATTCATGGGGGTTATAATGAATTGAGCCTAATGCACAGTGAACAATCTCATTATGAATGTTCCATCTGGGCTACACTGAGCTAATAACGAGACCTTGATAAACTCGCAATACGCTTTCATCTCGTAATACAGATGTTGGCTGCCAAAAAGGCCCTAAATGATTTTACTTAAGCATATGAAACGCAAACTGAAAGCAATAAGATATGAATATAGACTTCATATGCTCAGGAAGTTGCACAACAAGGTCTTAACGAATGTGTTAATGCAATTAACACTGACTTTCCTTTTACATAACAGATCCAAGAATAAACCATTTTAAAGTGTGTAATTTGGGCTTTACAGAACACAGTACCTCTTATTAAACCGCCATCGTGTATTCTTACCTAACCTACTAAACGTATTGTGCTCTAGCCTGTTGAAGAACACAACAGCCAAATAGCACCATAATAAAAAACAGGCTTGAACATGTGCATTCTGGGCCAAGGTCATGGTACACATCGCCATACACAGCGTATGTAGATTATATATAAGGTAAAGGCTGTAGTTAAACTGATAAGGACTGTAAACAACTTAGTCCAAGCACTATCAGCTCGTCAAATAGACCCTGAAGAGCAACAAGGGGGGGTGCAGGATCTGGATCTAGTCAGGCCATCAGTTTCCTAATAACCCCAGTGCTTCATTCCAGGGGGTATGTCAAAACTGGTTGTGGTCTATGGCCACATGGTTAATGCTCTTTACTAAACAGATCATTATCGCTCCATTTACATGTTAAATAGAAAACTGTCTGTCTATTCTATGTACAGGTCATGTGAGTAAGGCTCGTGGGACTGGAGACGCATTTTAGACATACACCTATGAGCCAAAACGTTATGTCCACCCGCCTAATGCATTGTTGGCCCTCCATTGGTGTGCCCTATAATACCTCTGCCTGTGCCCCTGTTGTATCTAAGACCTTAGCAGCAGTTCTCTGTAGCAGTGGGGCAGGTGTAGTTTGTCTCTCTTATCCAACAACATTCCACAGGTGCCCGATCTGGCAAATCTGGATGCCAGGCCACTACCAAGAACTCTTCATCATGTTCCTCATACCATTCTTGAACAAGATGCTGCTGAAAGAGGCACCGGTCATCCGGGTGTGCTACTGCCATTAAGGGGTGTATCTAGCCTGCAGCAATGTTTAGGCAGGTGGCATGTGTAAAACCAGCGTCCAGGCCCGGCAGTTTCCCAGAACATTGCCCAATTTATGACACTCTCTCCACATGCTTCTCATCTTTTCAACAGTGCATCCTGCTGCCATCGTTTCCTCAGGTAAACAGGAGCACACACGCATCCACCCTTTTCTGTGATATACATAAACACAAGGCTCATATGACCAGGTGACCTCCTTTTTTTGCTCACGTCCAATTTCATCACTCCATTGTAGGTGCTATTGATGGTAACCAGGGGTTAGCATGGGCACTCTGCCCAGTCTGCAGCAATGCGGTAAGTGGCTGTCCACTTACCGCCTAATATATCACAGATATGCACCACTGCTAAAGCATAGCATATGTAATTCATCTGTGTCATGTTTTGGCCTATCGATAAATTGTTAGTATGTCATACATCTGAAAAGGTAGGCCCTGTAGTAGAGCCTGGAAAATGACAGAGGCAGGAAAAACAATTCCAGTATTAACATGTTTAGGAGTTGGGCTGTTGACCCTCCTATAGTGAGAACCTTTGATCTTTATGGCTTTATGAGCAGGGTGTTAAGAAATGCACCAATCTTACACACAAACATTATCTTTAGAGCTGTCACATTTCAGGCCTCAATTTTATTACAGCCCTCCTCCTCCTGGAAGTGACAGGAAAATCTGACATTTTGAACTTTCTGAGAAATTCTGAAAAATTCCGGGAACAAAAAAAACGAAAACATAAAACAAACAAACAAATAAACAAATAACCTGTAAGCATTTCCCTTCAGCAAGACCCTGAGAAACACAGACCCACTCAGTGAAACACATGACTTCCGCAGTAAGTTTACACAGACCACACAGAGTTCACTCTATCCTTCTGCAATACAGTTTTCTCAATGAAGAATAGCTGAAACAAGGTATAGAGGTGGCAAAACATTAAAACCTGCCCACACACACACACAATGCACACACACACACAATGCACACACACACACACACACACAGGCTCAGATACACACCCATACAAACACTCAGACTCACCCACACACATGCATACAGATACACAAACACACACATAGACACAGATATATACCCATACAAACACATAGACTCACTCACACACAGACTCACACACACACATAGCCTCACACAAACCTGTTAATCTCTAAACGCTCTCCCTCCAAGTGCACATTATATACACGTACAGTCTCTTCTATTTTATATTCTATATATAAGTATCATGAGATGTCTGAACCCTATACTTCACCACAGGGTGGTGCAGATCTGTTTAGGCACCGAAGTGCTGATAAACAACATGATCATTTTACAACTACCAAGACCATCTAATGCATCTAACGCATTTGAGGTCAGAGCAGACTTCAGAGTGACCATATTCTCTTGTGTGAATTTCAAATAATGTGGCACCAACTATTAATTTTTAATCAGGGTTTAATACATTACAGTAATAGTAAGGCCCTGGGGTCAGCAAACATGCCTGCGTGCCAAATTGGATGCTTTCCATCGGTATAAGATGCATCGCATCTGCCGCTCAGTCTGTGTTAGTTATGGTATTGAATCATCTGCCTTGTGCCTGTGATTGGTGGGTGTGAATGTCCATCTATATTTAGTGTAAAACTGGCCAATGAACACTCAGGAAAGCCCTAAGGACAGACTCATCACATCAAAAACATATCGTTCAGTGGTTTTAAGGCACTTTATCCAAACTTTATTCACATCTTCCATTATATCTGTTACCCTTAGACTTTGGTAAACCCATTTCAAGGACTAACAATTCATGTGTTCACAGGAGGTGTTAAAAATTTCCAAACACTGCTGTAGGTCAGATAGGGCCTTGTTACAGAGAGAGCTGAGACTCTTCTGGACATTCCTATATAAACATGCGGGTACTTTGTAGTATGCAAATGCCTTTAAAAGTTAATTAAGTCATACGTGCAAAGATCAAGAAATAGCTGTCAGATCCCGCAGGGTTATTTTGTTTTTGTTAATTTTATATTTTGGGGTCGAGATCAGCTGTAAAGGTAAAGGTATGGTTTTACATGAGTTCTTACCTTTGTCCATCCACCGTGCACAGAGACACAGCCCACAGGTCCGGGCTGAACTTAGCAAGCTGGGGAATGTAGTCAGCAACCTGAGAGAAACAGAGCACCAGCCAAACGGTTTCAGAGTCACAGCCATTATCAGCATGCAAGGATTAGAGGAGAGAAAGGATGAACGGGCCTGAAGCGAGTGAGCTCACAGCACGACTCTTACCTGACCTCCAGACAGATTTTTGGCTTTCTCATAAAGCTTGTCGATGTGGGCGGAAAAAGACATGAAATCAGGGATGACAAACTTCTTCCGAAAGGCCTGGGTCAGCAGGACTATGTTGCTCTGGACACACCTGGGCAAAACAAAACAGAGTGAGAAGACGGGACCACTGAACAGCACCAGCTGTGACTGCCTGCTTAGAAACTCAGGACAGTGCTTTTAATTTACATTATGAATTTTATAAGCCCACAGCAGGGCTAAAAGCTCTAGATGCATCACCTGATTTATCACCTCTCAGCTATAGCTATGGAGTTCTGCAAAACCCCCACCCTCACCCCCCACCCCCGACCAAAAAAAAAACAAAACACACATCAAGCACACTTTTCCTTCCAGCTGCATGCATTTGCATTCCCCCTGCAGTGGAAGCCACACGATCTTGCCAGGAACGTTGGAACTAGACAGCCATTTCAAAGCTCTTCTAATTAAAACAGCAACAAAGAATGCCAAGGCACAAATCAGCATCTGTCCAGCTTGGAAGCAAAACCTGAAAGTGTTCATAAACCAACTGAGAAAGCCTCAGAAGACTGTATAATCCAACGTAGTCCACAGGGACACTACAATATGGTGAAAGGAAGGACACAGCAAGGACACCTCCATGTTTACCAGCAGCAAACCAGCTGTTGGGATTAGCTAAATGAATAGATTCAGAGAGTTCTCACACCTCTCAAAACCATTCTTTGTGCTTCGACGTTCTGGAGAAAACAGGCCCTCTACCATTCACCTCCTGTGCCCACATACAAACAGGAAGTCACGCCTGGCAAAGCTACAGGCCAACACAGGCGGACCCCTGCTGTGATCTGGAGGAATGCATTAAGGCTGGAGGAGACATGCAGCAGCTGAGACCGGGCTTGTCTCCTTGTCTCGGCTGATCTCAGACATGTAAGCTAAAATTAGCTGTGCAGGAAGGTGGCTCCCAGATGAATGTAGGTGACTGTGCAGAGCCTGCTTGCTGGTAATGGATCATTATTTGCTCTCAGGGAAGGAAGAGATGCCACAGGGAGAGCAGGGAACAGATGGTCAGCCTCACACAGGGCCCCTGTCTGTATATACACTGTCTCCTCTACTCCGTGTTCATTACTGCTGCACCTACCCACCCCCATCTCCTATGTTCTCTACTCCCTATAGTGTACTCCCTATAGTGCACCACATAGATCAACGACTTGCACTATCCTGCTTCCTTCAACTGCCTGGTGTCTCGCTCTTATTTCCTACAGGTGGGCAACAGCACTCGGGCAACAGGTCAATTATTTTTATATCATAACTTTACAACCTAATTAGAGAGATTGCGGGAGCGGCAAATCAAGTAAGCAAATGAGACAGCAGAGTTTGTGGACCGGCAATCTGGCACTGTACATTCAGTGTGCAAGTCTCAAATCGCAAGAAAAGGACGTGCTGGTCTCCTCAGTAAGGAAAATTGAGTCTTTATGGACTCGGTGAGCAGGTGAGCAGTCATGTTGGAACAGGAAGAAGGCCTGTTGGAATCCACTGAGCTCCTCAGAGCGACCCATCCTTTCGCCTAGGTGCTTTGTTATATACACCTCTATATTTGTCCCTCTCTTTGCACACTCCCTTCCCCCACCACAGTTACCTCCTGTACTCCATAAATTATCAACTTAGCACCAGCAGACATCCAGAGCACAGTTTCACAGCCTCTAACAAGATCGTCAGCGCTGGTTCATCAAGCTGCAGCAGTAAATATGACAGTGTTCAGGGACAGAGAGGCTCAGAGGCAGACAAGTAGGGATGCATCAGGCTGCTTA
The DNA here is from genome assembly GCA_024036415.1 of Prochilodus magdalenae. NCBI lineage: Eukaryota > Metazoa > Chordata > Actinopteri > Characiformes > Prochilodontidae > Prochilodus > Prochilodus magdalenae. Next base: position 249,110 of record JAMWET010003446.1, on the reverse strand, counting down.
AGGCAAGAGGTGGTTTGTGGCCGAGTACAGCCTGGATACGGTGATGTATGGGGTTTGCTCATGCAGAGCTCAGCAACTCCCAGCACTGGGGATCTACCCATAAAGAAGATACATAGTACCGGCTGTGCACAGGCACCGAGTACTCGTTAACAGTTCCAGGTGCCACAGCTGAAGTACTAAAACTGCTATGTAGTATTAGAATGTATTTATCTACATAGACAAACATGATCGGTTCTTAACTGTATCAGGATTCTTTCCTGAAAGACAGAACTGATTCAGAAAAAGGCATCAGGTTCTTATACAGGCTCTGCGTTTCCCATGCAGCAAGATAAATTCATGCTCACCCAGCGACATTATAAGGCACACAGTATTTGTACAGCCAGATCCTCCACACTAATAGTTTAAAACTATATACTTTATGTTTTAACAAGCCCGTATAGCACATCGGTTCTGCTCGTATTCTAAGATAGCAATTTAGGAGAGAGCAATTTTGAAATTGCAGGAGCTGCAGCTCAATTAAGGTGCAGCCTACATGACTGACACAAGTGTTAAGTTTTAAATAGGCAAATTTAATCTAATAACACAGAGCGCGCAAACTGCCTGCAGATGAGTTACACTAGTCAGAAGCAAAAGCAGTTGGCGTGTTTGATCCACCACCTCATCTAACAGTACAGACTCAGGGCAAGTTCACAGACAGCATCGAACAGTCTGGGTATGTCACAACAGCACAGCAGTCAGGCCTGCGCAGATCAGACAGGCACAAACGGTCTGTGTTAGATGAGTTAAGTGAACAGAGACACTCTTTCTCCTTTTATCTGCTATGGGCTGATATTATATCTGTGTCTACATTTGCATCACCATGGTAACTAGCCTTCCTGAGCCCAGAGCATGGACCATCTAATCAGGGGAGCATCCGAGTACAGCTCTAATTCATTGCTGCAGTTACTGCACTTCTACAGTCGCTCATATGAATATACAGAATGTCAGAATATAATAAAATAAGCTTTTTAAAATTCGTTATTGTTAAAAAAAAAATTCTAAGTTAACAGTGGCGTATTATTGTCAGGTGAGCACCAGATAACATCAAGTGAGCACCAGATACTATTAGTTGAGGGACAGATACAATGTGGCAAGCACCAGATACTATCAGGCACCTGCAAGATACTATGTGGTGAGTGCCAGGTACTACCAGTTGAGCACCAGGTACTATGTGGTGAGCACTAGATACCATCAGCAAAGCACCAGATATTATGTAGTGAGCACCACATACCATCAGATGAGCGCCAGATACTATCAGGTAGGCACCACAGATTATGCGCTGTGCACTAGATACTAACGGGTGAGCACCACATACCATGTGATGAGAACCAGATACTATGTAGTAAGTGCCAGATACTATCAGGTTGGCACCACATACCATGTGATGAGAACCAAATACTATGTAGTGAGTGCCAGATACTATCAGGTTGGCACCACATATCATGTGATGAGAACCAGATACTATGTAGTAAGTGCTAGATACTATCACGTTGGCACCACAGATTATGCGGTGAGCACTAGATACTATCAGGTGAGCACCACATACCATGAACCAGGTATAAAGTGGTGGGTACTAGAGATTATGTATAGATAGAATCTGGTGCTCACCAAATAGTATCTGTAAGGAAGAAAGTAAGACCATCTGGCAAAGAATCACAGTGATAACGAAACCAGGGTATAATTGGATTCTACATTCCATCCTATATCATATATTCATAATTCGTAAGTTGAAGAGGAAATTATTTATTATGATTTCCATTTCTTTTCTTGCTTCCAGTTTTAACCTTGAAACTTGATATTCAAGGAATTCACTGCACTTCCTGTGTCAGTAAACATGCAATTACAATTGACATTTGAATAGTACAAAACGAAACCAATAGCTCTCAGCTTATACGCAGAGGATACGCATACTCAAGAACACATCACAGCTCTATTCACACAGCACTGACTCACTTTTTGAACAGATGTCTGTCCAGCATCACCCCATCCGACGTAGTCTTCAGGGTCACTTTCAGCATGTCCATACATTCCTTCAGTCGGGGGTCTCCTGTTCGCAGTCCAGTGGCCTTTAGTGCCTGTACACACCCACAAACACAGTTAGCGTTGCGGTTTAACCACCCTTACGTAGCATATCTCAAACTGAAGGGAACAAATATTGCGAAGGTGTAAAATCTCCCCATGATAACGAGGCTATTTTCGGTGCAAAGGAGAAGCAAACACTGCGGATTTTATAGTTTTCTGCACAGCCTCATTAACATCTGAGTGCCAAGACCTGATACAGCACATTGTACACAGCTTTAAATGAGATAACCTGCTCAGCTAAGATAACCCAAGCGTAACTAAACATGGCCCTGTGCCTGCACTACAAAAGGTGAACAGGAAGCTCTAGGAATAACATGACACTGCTCCATAGCCTGCATAGTTGTATACTCCCAAGTACACCATGTACCAGACTACGGGTTGACAGCTGGGAGTGTACCAACGCAGTCAATAAAAAATAACCAGTCTCCTTTTCACATGCCGATCTGATGATATAATGTGAGGTGTAAACATCCTGGTATGAAGCGAGTCATGAGTCGTGAGGTCCTTGAGAAATAGCAGAAACAGCTATTTTTTAATTTCCATTTAATTAAATAGAGTAATTAATTTAGTCTGCATTTTATAGACAGTAAGTCTAAAAGAAGAGGCTCCTTCTCAGGGCTAAAAGACTGATCATCAATATCGATATTAAAACTACAACTGAAAAAGAGCGCAACTGCCAAATCGCAAGAGCTACAACTCTAACCAATAATAACCTTTATTATTATTACTATTAATAACGACTGTTGAACTGCTTGTAGAGGAGTCAGACCAGTCAGACCAATCAGGTTGGTGTAGCTCAGTGGGTAACACCACTACTCAGGGTGCCACCTCTACGTGTGGGAGACTGGGGTTCGAATCCCAGTCTGGCTGACTATGCTGAGCTACACCAATAAGAGTCCTTGGGCAAGACTCCTAACACTACGTTGGCCTACCTGTAATCATTTACCTTGTTGCTCTGGATAAGAGCGTCAGCTAAATGCCATAAATGTAAATGTAGTCTTTAGAAGCCAAATAGCTTGTGTATGGGACAACACAGCCATAGCTAACTGGAAGTCTGGAATTTATTCAGCATGTAAACTGTTCTCTATGTAGAAGGCATGCGACTTTGGTTAAGGTGAAAAAGACCCAGATGCCTTTTTACATGCTCATTTATAATCCAGAGATATGGATGAATAAAACAAGCTGTTTTTTGTGGAGCTGGACATGTGATTACAAGGCTGGTGAGCAGGAAACCAACTTTAGCCTTGTTTAAAGATGAACATCAACCATGCATGCTGACAGTTCATACCCTTTCCAAGGAAGTGAAAAGTAGCAACATCCCTTTCACAGCCTGGAACGGTAGATTCCCCCACATACTCCACCATCTGCATTGCTGTTGCTTGGTTTTTTGGTTGTATGTAAATATTAGGACGGTTATATTACAGTTCTGCATTTTGAAATCGGCCCCTTTTACTGTCCTCTTCTGGAAAAGTACGACTCGTATTTGAAGGAGGAACAACAGTGTTTGAGTTTCATGGTGTGTCGGTTCCATCTTTAATACAGTATATACAGTGGTTGGACAATGAAACTGAAACACCTGGTTTTAGACCACAATCATTTATTAGTATGGTGTAGGGCCTCCTTTTGCAGCCAATACAGCGTCAGTTGGTCTTGGGAATGACATATACTGCGTCCTGCACAGTGGTCAGAGGGACTTTAAGCCATTCTTCTTGCAGGATAGTGGCCAGGTCACTACGTGATGCTGGTGGAGGTTCGTCCTTCTTGGTGGTATGCTGACATTACCCTGTGTAGTTTCTTTAGTTGCTTGCCCAGAAGGATGGAGTCAGGAGACTGAAGGCTGGAGATGTTGGAGTAGTTTATTTCAAGGCGATCGCAGTTCACTCCTCTCTTGTCCTTAGCCAGGCCAGTTCAGTGCAGTCTGAACTCAACCCAACACAGTCCCAAGAGAGACCCTTGTGACACAGGTTTTATACACCGTTTAACCACCCCCTAAAGATAACAAACAGAGGGTGTGATCTTATCTAGGACCAACAAATGGTCAACAGATGGTCCCCAAGTGGGCTTTGATCTATGACCTGTAAAACCCCGAGAACAACAATATCCCAGGGACTCCACCCTGTCGTAAAGATATACAACTCTGTTCTGGTGATGTTAACCACATGGTAAATGTTACACCCTAATGCGAAATGCACTGATTATTCAACACCTGGATACCGTGGCTCTTGATACATCACAAAGACTTGCTGTCTTGGTCACAGATGCGCCAGCAAGACGTGCACCAACAATGTGTCCTCTTTTGAACTCTGGTATGTCACCCATAATGTTGTGTGCATTGCAGTATTTTGAGCAGAACTGTGCTCTTACCTGCTAACTGAACCTTCACACTCTGCTCTTACTGGTGCAATGTGCAGTTAATGAAGATTGGCCACCAGGCTGGTCCAATTTAGCCATGAGACCTCCCACACTAAAATGACAGGTGTTTCAGTTTCATTGTCCAGCCCCTGTATATAATAATAGCATTAATAGGAAAACAGCTTGTTTTCTGCAGGGCTGTGAGGCGTGTGTATGTATTTATGCCATTACTGTGATAAATTTGTGGGCTGGGATCCTCTCCTGGCCCTCAGCAATGGTGTAGAAGAGTAGGTCCTCCAGGCTCGGCAGGATACCTGCCTTTCTTCTCCTGTTCCACAGACACAAAAACAGGGTATTGAGACATCTGTGCTTTCAGAGCAAGGCTGTATCACACAAACACAGTGGCAGAGTGCAGAGGTATGTCACGGTGTTTGTAACAATAAGAGGATGTTGCCCAGTAGGTTGGGTCAGCAGTGAGTAATGCATCTTAACGTTGCCACACAGTGTCACAGACCAGCGAGGAAGGCAGTGGAGTTTTCTTTTCCTCACTATTAGTCACTTACATTACTCTGAATTTCAGCATGCTTAAAGATGAATGACCAGCAGTTTAATTGTACTGCCAGTGATTACCTTCACACCTCCTTATTAGTCATATATCTTAATCTCAGTTATCAGAGTCAATCATAATCCAATATGTATTATGGTCATTAACCATGATTTCTGGGTCAGTGCAGATATCCAATACATTAATTGCTCATATCTGTCCAGGCCATCTCCGATGCCAATACAAACACAATTACAGCTCCTGTATTAGAACACTGACTATGGCACACGTCGTACCTGGACTGTCACCACAGGCTTCCTTCACACCCAAATCCAAACGCCCCATGACATTAGTGACAGGAGCAGCCCATTCAGTCTTTTTTCTTTTTCGCAAACTTGTATTTTATCAGTGCTATATATCGTCGCTGTCCAAAGAAAAATAAGTATCTCCATTTTTGATTTTTACTTTTACGCCTCATTTGATCACATGAGCTGCTATTCACACTGTGTGTAAATTTCAGAAAGAACGGACCAACAGAAATGGCCCCAAGCTGATTGGAAAGATGTCTGGTTCCATTGACTTCCATTCAAATTACATAAGGTTTTTGGCCTCTCCTGTAAAGTTGCCATTGTGGAGATACCTGTTTTTCTTTGGACAGCGATGATATGCTATTATTATATATTGTTGTTGTTTTTTTTATCCGTTTGTAAACCACACTGATACCAAAAGCCTAGCTTCCTTTGACCATTTGTTAACCTCTAGTAAGAGTTGCCTTCCCAAACAGAACATGTATTTTACAACACTGAGTCATTTACGACAGTTCAACAGTGGTATAAAGGCCCCTGCTCAGTTTGTATCTGTGGGCTGCATTCAGGAATCAGAGCTCCATTAACTAAGATCATATCCAGAGTGGTCTCCTCTCTACGGCTGATACCGAAAGAAGAAACTACATCTTTACCTTCTGGCGTTATAAGGAGGGTTTCAGCCCTTTAAAAGGACAGAGTTCATTTCCATATCGTCGCTGTCCAATGAAAAACATGTATCTCCATTTTTGTCCATTTTGACTTTTATGCATCATTTGACCACAGCTGCTGCTGTTTACACTGTGTGAGAATCTCATGATAATTGGACCCACAGAAACAGCCCAAAAGTGTTCGGAAAGACGTCTGGTTCCACTGACTTCCGTTCAAATTAAATGAGGTTTTTGGCCTTTACTGTAAAGTTGCCATTTTGGAGATACTTGTTTTTCTTTGGACAGCGACAATATATACTATATACTTCCATATATACTATATTTAATTCTGATATGAATGAACTGTGATTGTTTTTGGTACATAAAACCACACAGACATCATAAATAACCTAGAGATAAAAAAAAAATTTAAGAAATATTAGTACACAGGCCTTTTAAGACCGTACCAACCTGAACTAGGAGAGCAGAAAACATTTAGCCAATGTTCTGCTGTTCTGGAATATAATTATTAAATCATAAAATGTCAACTTAAACTACGCATCCAAGGGGATGACATCACTGCACACTGCACTGTACCATAAAGCCTGCTTCTATGAAAGTACTGACCGTCATGGATCAGTCAATTACTTGCATACATGCCTGGAGTGTGTATTCTGGCATCATGGTGACAGATTCTGGATAAAGGCCCTTTACCTTGAGAAGTGCCTACATAGCTCCCTCCCTAATCTGACAATCACTAAAATCTCACCGCCTGACTGATCATACGAGCGCACTGTGTGATGCACGTTAAAATGAATATGGCTCTGCGAGAGCGGTCAGTCTGGGAGGACAGTGTGCTAGGAAAGCTGGGACGGCCCACTAATAGCTGGCCACCGGAGAAGCATGCATGAAGGAGAAAAGAGCTTACAGAAGGAGGTTAAGGAAGGAGGGATAAATAGGAAGGAGTCTATTACAGTGGGGTTATGACTACCATATAATACACTACTTATAATATAAGTTATAGGACGGTCATAGGATGCTTACGCATTTACAGAGTCATGTATTCAGAGGACGAATGAACACAAGGCAAGTCTTATACACCTCTCCCACATAAAATGATAAAAAAAATATGACAGGGCTGTGTAGATATAGGGGAAATGAAATGTCAGCCCTGTTTGAATGGGTCGATGGTAGTATATCAACAAGTCTACAATCACAGGAACAGTTCTACACGTGTCTCCACTGAGCTCCACACTGCATCACCGTCTTGATTGTTTCCATACTGCACCAAAACCCAGCCAAAGCAGGCTCGTGTGTATCACATATCATCATTATTACCGTCTTTCTGAAACATTACCACTATTAATATCACCACTACACAAGCCAGCCACGCTTTATTTACATCAGGCCTTCAGAGGAGCTTCTGAGTGACGTAGGCGTGCGTGTGTAAACTCCCTGTTGTTGGGTTGAAGGCAGCGGTTACCTAACTGAGCTGAGTCGTGCATTAACACATTTGGAAGGCTAGAGCTTTGATGTTTGCCAAGCCCCAGATAAGCTGCTCTGGCATCGGGCCACATGGCAGTCTGGGGGACTGAGTGACCGGCGGTAGCCGCCATTCTCACAGTGCTATCCAAACACACACTGTCCAAACAGGGAGCAGCAGTTTAGCATTCCCACCACTGAACGCGCACAATACATCTATCAGCGCATTCTTCCCCTCCGCTTCCTGCTGCACTTCGTAAGGGGCTTTGAACTTGATCAGAAGACCAGTATTACATAAAACGCACCTAAATTAGAACAGATAAACACCCCTGATAACAGAAAAAGACAAGAAGATGAAGGCGGGAGAAGATGAGGAAGGGCAGGAGCAGCAAGTTTAGGAGGGAACGAGTTCAGATAGGAGAAAATAAAACAGAGTGATACTTACACACAACACACAGGGCCAAACAGGGCGATGGGGAAAAGAAAAACATGCAGAACGGATGAGAAACCTTGAACATGTGCTGAAACTCAAAAGCAGGTCTCAGCATGCACAAAACAGACATAACACCACACTTTACTGATATATCATACAAAACAATATATGCAAAATGACAGCAGTGACATCATTCACAGTCAAACAAGTGCTGACCGGAAAATTTTTGCATGACCTCAAAAACTAAGAGCAAGGACACTGAGGATTCTGGGAATAACAGACACAACATTCCTTATTTTAGGACAATATTTACCACTGTTGTGATAAAGTGTTACATTATGGTACAAATAGAGCTGACACAAATATCATTTTTTTAAGCATCAGAGATTCGGCACCAATCAGAAGCGAATATTCAAATCTTAAAATACAAAAAAAAAAACAAATAAAAAAACAAAAAACAAATACCTAGCCAATGAACGTTAAATCCAGCCTTAATTACAATATGCTTAAGCCTTTAATGTTCTCCTCAACTGTTTGGTAGAGCACACTGAGTCACTATATTATAATGACGACTGTTGCTGAACTCAACTCAGCCTAATTGCACCATCTCTACCAATCGGCAGAGGTATGTTAGGAATACTGAAATACTCCACTAGGTCACAATCTTTTAAATAGAGACACCTTTACTGCTCTCGTCCATAGGGGAAGCAAGTAACAAGTAAATCACTCCACACATGTGGACTGGTTTTGGTGGAATTTTAGAAGGTGAGCTTATAATCCAGAGATTCGGCACCAATCAGAAGCAAATATTCTGATTCAAACATAAAAAAACAAATACCTAGCCAATGAACGTATATTCAAATCCAGCCTTAATTACAATATGCTTAAACCTTTAATGTTCTCCTCAACCGTTTGGTAGAGCACATTGAGTCACTATAATATAATGAAGACTGTTTCTGAACTCAACTCTGCCTAATTGCACCATCTCTACCAATCGGTAGAGGTATGTTAGGAATACTGAAAAACTCCACTAGGTCACAATCTTTTAAATAGAGACACCTTTACTGCTCTCGACCATAGGGGAAGCAAGTAAAAAGTAAATCCCTCCACACATGTGGACTGGTTTTGGTGGAATTTTAGAAGGTGAGCTTATTTTTATAGCATGTTATAGTCTCTATAGAGGTTTTGATGAACAGAATTATGTAACTTTTTACATTAAAAAGGAGTACAATTAAATAGTTTCTGAAATACACGTGTTACCAAACGGTTTTATTGTTTCTTTATTCTGAAGGTGACTCTGCTATTAAAATTGAGTACCTGGATTGTTATTATGGCTCCAAACAAATAAAAACCCACATCTTTTTTCCTTGATGGTAAAGAGTTAAAGAACACTGACAGTGTGTTTCACTTTAAAGACAGAGTAGTTAGTCTTTGGGTTAAAGGGGTTTAATTGGATTTAATGCGGCCTGTGGATAAACGAAGAAAAATCACTGTGTTCACTTTTTCTCTCTTCCACCTCACACATACTGTGTATCTGCAAAACGACCACTGAGATTTCAAAGCAGAATTTCACATTACAACCTCATGAAGCATCGTTGTGCTGTGCTGTTGGAGTAGGCATGATGTGTAGGTGGAGAATGTGTCTCCTCACCACATTCCAAAGCACAGTGTGTTACATAAAGGGAAAATCAGATGGCTGGCTGTGATATCAGTGTGCGAGTGCGGCAGGGGCTGTAACGAAGCAGACAGACGCTCCCAGCCGGAGCAGGTCGTGTCCTCTGCTCACGGTCAGCAGGAGAATAAACACAGAGCCTCTACAGGACCTGCAGCTTCCAATTAGCACCTCCGGCTCTGAAGTTATTCTCTCCTTCTCTCTCTCTCTCTCTCTCTCTCTCTCTCTGTCTCTCTCTCTCAGTTAAGAACTAAAAAGACAAGCCTGGCTCACGGTCTCTCTGCAGGGCCTGTAAACCAGCAGTCTGTGAAGCCTCCCTCCCCCACAGGGCAGCCAGCCTCTCCCACTCTCTCCTTCTCTCTTTCTTATCCAGTGAAGCCAAATTCACCATACTGTGTCCCTCGTTTTCCCTATTCCTCTCTCGCTGGTCACCTTTGTTTGGGATGACAGGAATGCTTTGAGTGCCTGATGGCCCCACCCAGCAAGAACGACAGAGCAAACAGAGCAGCCCGATTCACACACCCCGCTCAAGGTCTGATAAAGCGGGTAGGGAGGACTGTCCAGCAACGAGCAGGACAACTCACATCTAGCACTATCTAGCTCTACAGTAACCGTGCTGTGGCCAGTGATGAGGCCAATGTCCAGTAATTTCATGTTAACAGCAAGCAATGAAATAGTTCTGCATTCAGTTCATTCCTAGGTGAGTGATTTTAGGAATGGAATGAGGCTGTGATTAAAAAGTGAATTATTATTATTATAACTTGTATCAGCGTTTTTATTGCACTCTTCTATTTGGAGTTACTCCATGACAGTCTGGCACGACACCATTGCAGTCTTTGGTGACGTTGACGTGGTGTCAAGGGCAGTGTGTCTTTGCTCGCGTTGTGCCATGTTCTTTGTGTACTTCATGTTAACTAATGCATTACTTCATCTTAGTCAGTCAACGCTTAATGATCAAACTAACCAATTCCAAATATCCGAAGGTTCGGACAATACTTAATACAAATCAACTGCTGGGCCGCGCGTAGGGGTCCACTCCTATCAGGGATGTATCAGCTCAGACTCCACTTCACATTAAAAGACCTCGAAAACAGGAAGGCTAAAGTAAACCGAGTAATTTAGTTGTATAACTTCTTAGGTTTTTTATAAGGGTTGCGGAAGATACGATCCTAACAAGTGCAGGGATAAATCCCACGCTCCATCGCTGTGCACAGAATACTGTTTTCCTCGGCCTGTGCTAAAAAACCCTTGCTGATGACGCAGACGTTTTGGCAGCTATTCTCAGACAGACAGAATGCCAGGATTTAGGCTTGCTGACCAGCAGCTGATGTGCTGACTGTGTCTAATTCTCCAATAAAGACTATGGCTCCGTCTAGGAAAGATTTTTCTAGCACCTTTGTGGTGTGAGCATCAGGGACAATTCCATACGCAGGTAGAGCAAATGTGATATTGACAAAGTGCGAAAAAGCAATCGGTGGGGTTGCCAGGAGACCGGGAGTGTTTTGCGTTTGGACAGCGTGTAAAGGAGAGAGCCCCCCGGTCCAGAGCGGAGCGGACCCAGACGTGACTACAGCTGCCCGGGCTTCATCAAAACAACCATGCGCCGGCTAACCCAAGAAAAGAGACTCCATTTCCTGGAAGGGTACATGGTGCCATTAATGTCCAACTGGCCATATAAGAACTGTTGGAGGCCTATTAGTCCAGTTCTAGTCTGCACTGGGCAGAGGCCGTGAACATGACAGCAAGGCCTCTAGGTATTTTCTCTTCAGTATCTCACCTGACAGCTACCTGGCCATAAACGCGAAGGTTATCCAAGCAGGTCGTCTGACGTGTAAAATTTCAATCATTTATTTTCTTATGAATCTTTGAGTGACCTCTACTTCCCGGGAACATTACCCACGTGGAGGATTACTCATTACCTCTATGAAAAGCTGTAATGCAAACACCAGTGCTCTTATGGCTGCTTTATACGCAGCACACCTCCAATTAGTCTGACCTTCCACAGCTGCTCAGAATAAATCCCGTCTAAAGGTTACAGTATCGTTGAGGTGGGACCCACATGACACCTGTAACTTCAAACCCTGAAGGTCACGCAGAGAAACCAATTAAAACGCAAGAACTGCTTTCCACCTTTTAAACTGTGAAGGCCACCATGTGCCACCCCTCTTCAATTCATCCAGCTCGCCTTCATAATGGACATATCGTCGCTGTCCAAAGAAAAACAAGTATCTCCAAAATGGCAATTTTACAGGAGAGGCCAAAAACCTCATTTAACTTTAATGTAAGTCAATGGAACCAGACGTCTTTCCTAACTTTGGGCCATTTCTGTTGGTCCACTCTTCATGAGATTCATACTCTGTGTAAACAGTAGCTGGTGTGTTCAAATGATACATAAAAGTGAAAATGGACAAAAGTGGAGATGCATGTTTTTCATTGGACAGCGACGATATCAAACCAATGTGGTTGGTGTGGCTCACTACTACACACCAGAGAGCTACCACCCCATTTGGGAGACAGGAGTTCGAATCCCAGTCTACATATCAAATGCTGAGCTACGCCAATAAGTCTCCAAACACTAACACGCCACCACCACCACGTCAGTGTCACCGCAGTGCTGAGAATGATCCACCACCCACATGATACCTGCTCTGTGGAGGTCCTGTGGGGGTCCTGACTGTTGAAGAACAGGGTAACAAAGTATACAGAGAAACAGATGGACACAGCGCCCTTATATGATAAATGGAACTGATAAAATAGACAGAGCACTTTAATGCTATGGCTGGTCAGTGTGTGATATTGTGATATTAACTGCACTTAATATTAATAAATGTTAATATATCCCATTTTTGACAATGGCTGCCATGAAGACAGCCAATCAGATTTCAGATTCAGAACATATAGAACCGTTTGCTCAGGTCCTTGATTTTAGGCTGGTTGGTGATTGATTAATCACCAACAAGTGATGATCATATTTCAGCCACAACTCAAAACAGATGAGTAAGCAAACAATAAGTCTAAGGCTTAAAACCGATCCACCAGGCTCCTTCATCAAATTCAATTACAGTGCTTACCTAAGCTTCGCTCTCAGTGACAGATGTTGCAGCTGGCGGTGCTGCAATCCAGATTATGTCCAGGTGAAAACTCCCCATCACACTCAGTGAAGCTGCACCGTGCACGGTGCATTAGGCATGGTTGCCTTGCTCGGGTTTAAGTGTTTGTTGTTCTGAGCGCACTGAGGGAGATGGAACACGCGCTATTCTGCAACCAGAACTGCTGACTCCACGTCTTACTGACAGAAACTATGCAAATTCTAGGTAAGCACAGCGCACAACAGCGAACAAAGATCTAACATCATCACCTAACTAACTGTAACTATTGCCAAATCATTATAAAATGATGCTGCATGTATATATGCATATAGATTATATTACAGCAGTCTAATCATATAATCAGACCATATGAAAATGGTTTTAAGGATAAACAGGACTGGATATTTCATACAGCACATACCACAGTTGGGTGTTTATTTGGCCACAAAACAAGCAAAACAAATTATTATTTTAATCTGCGTTCCTACAGATTCTGGACCGGTGGGACAGTAGGTGGTGCTGCCGCCTCACGGCAAGAAGGGCCTGGGTCTTATTCCTGGCCAGGGTGCCTGGGGTCCTTGCTGAATGGAGTTTGCATCTGTGTCTGTGGGGGTTTCCTCCTCTGCATGCTCTGGTTTTCTCCCACAGTCCGAAGAGTCAGGTGAAATGGAGATGCTAAATTGCCCCCCTAGATGTGTGTGTGAGTGAGTGTGTGAGTGAGTAAAGTGAGTGAGTGAAGTGAGTGAGTAAAGTGAGTGAAGTGAGTAAAGTGAGTAAAGTGAGTGAGTGAAGTGAGTGAAGTGAGTGAGCGAAGTGAGTGAGCGAAGTGAGTGAAGTGAGTGAAGTGAGTGAAGTGAGTGAGCGAAGTGAGTGAGTGAAGTGAGTGAGTGAAGTGAGTGAGTAAAGTGAGTGAGTGAGTAAAGTGAGTGAGTGAAGTGAGTGAGTGAAGTGAAGTGAGTGAGTGAAGTGAGTGAGTAAAGTGAGTGAGTGAGTAAAGTGAGTGAGTGAAGTGAGTGAGTGAAGTGAAGTGAAGTGAGTGAGTGAAGTGAGTGAGTGAGTGAGTGAGTAAAGTGAGTAAAGTGAGTGAGTGAAGTGAGTGAAGTGAGTGAAGTGAGTGAGCGAAGTGAGTGAGTGAAGTGAGTGAAGTGAGTGAGTGAAGTGAGTGAGTGAAGAGAGTGAAGTGAGTGAGTGAGTAAGTGAAGTGAGTGAAGTGAGTGAGTGAGTGAGTGAAGTGAGTGAGTGAAGGGAGTGAGTGAGTGAAGTGAGTGAAGTGAGTGAAGTGAGTGAGTGAAGGGAGTGAGTGAGTGAAGTGAGTGAGTGAGTGAGTGAAGTGAGTGAGTGAAGTGAGTGAGCGAAGTGAGTGAGCGAAGTGAGTGAGCGAAGTGAGTGAAGTGGGTGAAGTGGGTGAAGTGAGTGAGTGAGTGAGAGGGTGAGTAAAGTGAGTAAAGTGAGTGAGTGAGTGAAGTGAGTGAGTGAGTGAAGTGAGTGAGTGAGTGAGTAAAGTGAGTAAAGTGAGTGAGTGAAGTGAGTGAAGTGAGTGAAGTGAGTGAGTGAGTGAGTGAGTGGAGTGAGTGAGTGGAGTGAGTGAAGTGAGTGAAGTTAGTGAGTGAGTGAGTGAGTGAAGTGAGTGAAGTTAGTGAAGTGAGTGAGTGAGTTAGTGAAGTGAGTGAGTGAGTGAGTGAGTGAGTGAGTGAGTGAAGTTAGTGAAGTGAGTGAGTGAGTGAAGTGAGTGAAGTGAGTGAGTGAAGTGAGTAAAGTGAGTAAAGTGAGTGAGTGAGTGAGTGAAGTGAGTGAGTGAGTGAAGTGAGTGAGTGAGTAAAGTGAGTAAAGTGAGTGAGTGAAGTGAGTGAAGTGAGCGAAGTGAGTGAAGGGAGTGAGTGAGTGAAGTGAGTGAAGTGAGTGAGCGAAGTGAGTGAAGTGAGTGAAGTGGGTGAAGTGAGTGAAGTGGGTGAGGGAGTGAGTGAGTGAGTGAGTGAAGTGAGTGAAGTGGGTGAAGTGAGTGAAGTGGGTGAGGGAGTGAGTGAGTGAGTGAGTGAGTGAAGTGAGTGAAGTGAGTGAAGTGAGTGAGTGAAGTGAGTGAGTGAAGTGAGTGAGTGAGTGAGTGAAGTGAGTGAAGTGAGTGAAGTGGGTGAGGGAGTGAAGTGAGTGAGTGAGTGAGGGAGTGAAGTGAGTGAGTGAGTGAGTGAGTGAAGTGAGTGAAGTGAGTGAGTGAGTGAAGTGAGTGAAGTGAGTGAAGTGAGTGAAGTGGGTGAGGGAGTGAAGTGAGTGAGTGAAGTGAGTGAGTGAGTGAGTGAGTGAAGTGAGTGAGTGAAGTGAGTGAGTGAAGTGAGTGAGTGAGTGAGTGAGTGAGTGAGTGAAGTGAGTGAAGTGAGTGAAGTGAGTGAAGTGGGTGAGGGAGTGAAGTGAGTGAAGTGGGTGAGTGAGGTCGTGGTGCATCTGTATGCTGTTGCCACACTTGTACCAAAACCAGGCAGTGTTCTTATATGTGTTATATTTATTTGAGTTATTTAAATAGGCAAGCAATTTTGTGTTTATGGATCAAATTCCAGTATGGCTTATTAAAAAAAAACATACTGTCTTATACATGCGGATTTGTCTACAAGGAAGCGCTGGTCCTCCTGCGTTCCATGTGTTCATTGAAGCGACACGGGGGGATGGGGGGTGGGGGTCATAAATGGATAAAATGTGGAAGAAGAAGTGTCCATAATTCACAACTCATGGTTGGTGCACTTCTGAAATACAACAATTCACTAAATATACCACTTATTACACGTTATTATGAGCTTGCTATTTAGAGACACTCAGAGTTGGTCCTGACTTCCCTGGGGCACTAAGTGCTAACTAGGTTCTTCAGAGAGGCCCCTCTATCTGGCCCATGAGCCATGTAAAGCATTTGCCCTTGCCAAACAGGCTTACTTGACACCCTGGTGCTTACGAGGGGGAGGCAGAACCCTTGCGTAACGTGTGGAGCCCTATACACTGTGATACACCTATACACTTTCTTTCCCTTTCAGAGGACTATCAGCTCCTTTTCTGCAAAATCACAGAAGTGAGAACTCTCCTCCTCGTCTTGTCCCTCTTGCTCTCCTATTACAGGCCTTTGTCGGTCAGACAGGAGCGTGTGGGTCTTTTCTTTGTGCAGCCCTCCAGAGAGCATGTGCAGTGTGTGTGCGAGTATGTGAGACTCTCCAGGGGGCTCAGGTCCCTGCGCGTGCCTGTGAGCGATGGCATGCTGAACAGAGCAGTGGCAGCCGTCGGTTTTCTCAGGTGCAGCGTTTACCTTTCTCCAGCTGCTCGAGTGGCCGACGCGTGGCGGCCTGCCTCCCTGCAGCTAACGCTCTAATAGCCAGTTTCGTGTCAGTGTTCATTTCGTCTTGAACGGCGCTGCAATTTGTTCGGCCTCAGGCGTCTTGTGATTAAGCGATTAGGTTTCAGTGTTCAGGTCTAAACACAGCTGTCAGCCTAACAGTGAGCCGCCATACAGGTCCCACTGAGCCGCATGCTTTTAGGGCTTACTCGATTCACCCCATTACAGTTCCCAGGCTTATTATATCCTGGGGCTTATTACTCAGGAACTACATTGCGCAGCGTGGGAGTTACTCTTAAAGGGCTTACCTAGTGGATGTCTAGGTTTACTGCTGAGTTCAAATATGCTGCAATAGCCTATTCTGAACGTCCCAATTTTGTGATGTCACAAAACGTATGTATGGACAGCTATACAACCAATGGTTCAGTCCTTCCACTCTCTATATATGGTCATTTTATTTATAACATGCATAAAAAGACATATGATGCCCTAAATGTGTTTAGGCAGTGAGGAATTTTGCCCTCCTCTGCTCTCACTGCAGACTGGCAGGGCTGCCTACAGAGCACCGCTAGTAGCCTGTCATGTATTTGCATTTTTTATTTATTTTTTTTTTTTATGTAATGTAGTTTTTCTGTCTGTGCTCTTTTGTATCCGGTGACTCGTAGATTGACTGATGTGTAAAACTGTGGTTGTGAATGAATGGCGAGCGCCCATGCTTTTCATCTGTTTACGTAAAAGCTGCTGCAGACAGCTGATGACGTCTCATTCTCAAAGGGCTGTCCCATTTCAACCACTACCCCCTCTAACTCAGCTTCAAGGGGGAGGTTTACACTCGAAAACAAGGGGCGGGGTAAAGATAAGAAATGGGATTGGCCCAATATGGATTGGGCGCTTGTGTTTCCCGGAAGAGCACTTAGTTCAGTGCTACACGCTACGCTTCAGGAAACAGTACCAGCCCCAGCTGCCCAGCGAAGACA
This sequence comes from Prochilodus magdalenae, assembly GCA_024036415.1. Lineage (NCBI taxonomy): Eukaryota > Metazoa > Chordata > Actinopteri > Characiformes > Prochilodontidae > Prochilodus > Prochilodus magdalenae. The sequence goes on along the minus strand of JAMWET010003446.1, from coordinate 232,181 downwards.
GCTGAGATTTAGCCCAACACTGTCAGAGCAGTAATAGCTTCCGTTCTGCGGAACTACATCTCTCTTCCAACTTTGTGTTATCCCTTCTATATAAAGGGCTCTGGATAAGTCATGGCAGGCAGAGGAAGGGAGGGGATGGAGCGAGCGTACACATGGGAGCACTCATTCTTTACAAGGCCGGGGTTGTAAAGTCGCAGCACAAGCTCCGAATGAATGACACTGCTGGGTAGCATTTTAGAGCTGCTATGATTTTATATACAAGCCACATCCAAAAATTTAACTTCTCATATTATCAGATAGAAATCTACCTGATTAGAACATAAGGTTTAAGGCTTATCCTACTGGTGGGTGAATTACACAAACCATCTACAGGGGTTGGACAATGAAACACCTGTCATTTTAGTGTGGGAGGTCTCATGGCTAAATTGGACCAGCCTGGTGGCCAATCTTCATTAACTGCACATTGCACCAGTAAGAGCAGAGTGTGAAGGTTCAGTTAGCAGGTAAGAGCACAGTTCTGCTCAAAATACTGCAATGCACACAACATTATGGGTGACATACCAGAGTTCAAAAGAGGACAGACTGTTGGTGCACGTCTTGCTGGCGCATCTGTGACCAAGACAGCAAGTCTTTGTGATGTATCAAGAGCCACGGTATCCATGGTAATGTCAGCATACCACCAAGAAGGACGAACCTCCACCAGCATCACGTAGTGACCTGGCCACTATCCTGCAAGAGGAATGGCTTAAAATCCCTCTGACCACTGTGCAGGACTTGTATATGTCATTCCCAAGACAAACTGATGCTGTATTGGCCGCAAAAGGAGGCCCTACACCATACTAATAAATGATTGTGGTCTAAAACCAGGTGTTTCAGTTTCATTGTCCAACCCCTGTAGTTGTGTTAAAGTGAAGATACCCGGAGTAAAATACTCCTATAGTACTTCCAGAAGTTCCTTTATTTAGTATTTACCTTCACATGTACTTAAGGATGGAAAGTAACAGTAGGTAATTTATTATGGCTCTAATGTCCTATTATCATTTCTATCATTTTCTTAATCAGCTTATATTAGGGGGAGAGAGATGCTAGTGTCTCTTGGGCCACCAGTCTTTAATAGCAGGTCATTAATTAGTCTGACACTGATGTCTATTAATATTATCATAAGCACCGAAGGAGAACAACTTCCATTAGCTAGAACCCAGTTCCGTCCAACAGGTCAAAACTAGCTCAAAACTAAGTGACCGGGGAAAACAGAGTCTTAAAGAAATTCCCCATTATAGTACTCTGTAAAATGTGGAGTGGCCTTGGTGTCTTTCAGCATCGCCTTTGCTAATTAATGGAAAACAAAGGCCCTCTGCACAACAGATCCGAGCTCAGTCAATCCTCCACACACCGTCGAATCCATCCCTATAAGCAGGACTGTTAAAAGATCCAGCTCATTTGTCTGGTTAGAGCCGAGGGCAGCTGTCACGAGGGAAGCCAAGCACAGAGGTCGAAATAAGCATGGCAGGATTTACACCAGACTAATGATCTCAAACAGTCAACAACTGGGAAGGGAGGCTGCACAATTACACTGACATTTCCAAAGTTATCAGCTGCGTTCTCAAGCCTTGCATCCTGTTAGCAGCCATAGTGAAAGTGGAATTCCGGCTGAAAGAAACTTCTGTTAGGAGCGGAAACAGCAGGTCCGAGTTACTGTCTGTTTATATATGTCTAAGAGGGATGCTAATAGACAAGCCCCATAATGAGTTACAGATTCTACCGTTACACATTAACTGTAGGCAGACAGCTTTAGCTGGAGGTGGGCAACACGGCTGAGTGTTTACAGTATAGTTGTGTCATCAGGAGGAGCAGCCTGTATATCTAGAACTCTAAACAACTGACCGCATCATAATGACAGTAAAACCGACCCACTCTGAAACAGCCTGCTCCAGTCGAGCTTGTGAAGGTAGATCTACCCACTTGCTCTACCGGACTTTCAGGATCGGGCTCTGGATCAGAGTGATATAGCAGAACTGGCACCAGTCTAAGAACAGCAACAGCAGTGTGAGGGTGGAACTTGTAGTTGTGGGCGAGGAGACGAATTAATCAAGTTGATGAATGACAACTGACACATCATAATTCAAATTTAGACCATCTACAGAAAGGCTGTATACTGTATACCATTACTCCTCATACAGTAGTAACTACACAAAACACAACAACAACAACAACAAGCAGTAGATAGGAGTTCAGCCCATTAAAGGAGCGATATGTAAAATGATCAAATCAATATGTAAGATTCTTGTAAGTCACTGTAGCATCGAGTTTGGCATCAGTCCCCACATGAGCAGATGATGAAGTGCTGCCTGCGCACAGCAAGAAAACACATCCTTAAACCAAGCAAACAAGTGACAAAACTTAAACGAGAGTTAAATATGGTGCTGCTTTCCACCACTGGAGACGCTCTGAAGGGGTTAAGTTTAAAACTGAATTCACAACAATTCTTTAGGCGAGTATGTACATGCAGCGAGGGAGGGGAGACTGAGGAAGAAGGACCGCGTGGAATGTGAATTTGACAGATTGCATCATCTTACATATTGCTCCTTTAATGCATCTTTCACCAGCTTTTTTGGACTAGAGTTTTGCTGGTGCATTGTGCAGCAGGGTTGGAGCATTTTCATTGCTCTATCTTTTATTGCATTTAGAAATATTATAAAGGGCAACCAAATCGAGGATACAGGAATAAGACTTAAACCAGGGACGAATGATCATGTATCGCTGCTACAGACTGCAAAAGCTGCTAAGTGCTATGTTACTCAGTGCTTACTTAAGTAAGGAAATTTAACATAACATTACAAAGCTCATAAACACAGTGTCCAGTCCTCTTGACACAAAATGACTATACCAAAAACACCAGGAGCTTATTAACAGACAATAGTCTAATTTAAATCACCAATGCATTTTACATATCGCTCCTTTAATGGGCTGGACTCCTATCTGCTACTTGTTGTTGTTGTGTTTTGTGTAGGTACTACCAATGCAAAGTGAGCATAAAAACCACAGTTAAACATTTCCCACAAATTGTTCAGCTGTGCTCTTAACTTAAAACTCCTGGATAGGAAAATCTCCTACTGGCTCAGCCTACACATTAATATTTCAGTACAAGAATTTTCCACTCTTTGTTTATTTATTTTTTGGTGATCAGCACAGCCGAGCTCCTGGAGCGATTTTCTGTGGAACAGAAACGCACCTCAGCAGTTCTCACTGGGTTTCATCCTAATTTCGGGCCCCAGGCATGAAAGACCCTTATCACTCCAGCATGCACTTTCCCTCTGCATCAAACACCAGCAGCTCACACATGCAGACCTGCACGCTGACAAGAGGCATTTCTCATTACTCATCATACTCTCTCTCCCTCTCCCCTCATCGCCCACAGCGCTGGGATTAGTCATTCAGAATCACAAACAAAGCCACAGTGTCAATGGAGCGGCTGCTTAATAATGAAGGCCAGCTGCATCATGTGAGTGTTAGTGACTGAGGAGTGCAGAATGTGATCCCGTGCTGTGGTGACTAAGGAAACAATGTGTGTACGAATATCTAATATGAAGTGGCTGATAGGAAAACACACTACGCTTATCAGTGGAAGTATACAAACACTCAGCAGCTGATAAAGCTTGTTACAGAGGCCGTTTTATTCCTGCACTGTATCAGGCAGGATGTAAACACTGGAGCACCTGCAGGCTACCGACTGGGGAAGCACTGAAAGCAAATCGTGCTAATTGATATTTTTAAAATGAGGTGCGTTATTTCATATTCATCCAGCCCCCCCACCACAACCATATCCACAGCCAACTACGTATACTGCATCCCACTTTAACACCATCCAAAGAGAAAGTATTTAATCTTTGCTTTATGACCAAACAACTCTGCTGGTCATTTCCTGCAACCAGAACACTGATTTTATTCAAATCCATCCAGCTTTTTTATGACTTTAATATATTTATGCTTTCTTCAAATACCTGAATAAGTAAATAAATACTTATTTATATAAATACTTATTTACAAAGCTGATATATATATATACACATATAAAAAAGATATGTGTGTGTATATATATATATATATATAAAATGTATGTATATATGTATGTGTGTGTGTATATATATATATATATATATAAATATACACACACACACACACACACACACACACACACACACACACACATATATATATATATATATATATATATATATATATATATATATATATATATATATATATATATATATATATATATATATATATATATATATATACACACATCTTTTTTATATGTATATATATATATATATAAAATTTTAATCATCAAGTTTAATCATTTCATTGTGTTTAGTTTACCGCTACAAAGTCAGTTTTGCAGAAATAGCCTAGTTACTTGCTGACAAAGCTGACAGAAACAGACTCTCCAGCTCAAGGTGTTTATTCAGATGTGCCGCACTATCCCACGAGAGGCTTTTATTTTGTACAGAAACACATTTTCATATCTACTGAAACAAACGTTTCCCTGTAATGTGCTGATTATCATAATAATCATGATTACCAGCTGTGAGTATTCAGGTCCAATTATAACTACACCAAGTGAGAATAAGACACGTATGATGTTCTGGAATAACATCCTTCTATTCTGGGGCCAACCGCATTCAAGAAACAGACTTACAGGACTAATTAAACTTACAGTCGATGAGCTCGAGTCAGGAACGTGGAAAAGAAAGTTTTTAAAAAGAAATTAAAAATGTTGCAAAACAAAACTTAAAACTTCATTAAAATTAAAACCATGTTCTGTTTGTTAAAAAAAATTATTAAATAACAATGCAGCAACAAAAACTTAAAATTTAATTCAATTGAACCCATAAAACATCTTTCTCCTCTCCTCTTAACACAATCCTTTACTCTGCAGCTTCTACAGAATTACTCTGCTGGTTTTAATGGGCTACAAGTGTTTTATCATAAATACATGCGACTTCTGAGTGTTAAAACCGCTTAAATATTGTATTCCTGTTGAATGACCTATGACCTTGAAAACAAATTCTACACTACAACGAAGGTCAACACTTCTCATGAAACCGTCACAAGCCATAGACTTCGTGACAGTAATAGCCCTCTGGGAATTTGTGTCCAGTGACAAATTGTTCTGAGGAACCAGTGACTCCATGCAAAACTGCACGCAGCCACCCTGAACACGAAAACACCCAAAGGCCATGATGAATAAGTGATGAGGGACAATGAGGTTTTCCATGTATGCTAACTTCACAGTGAGCTAACAGTAGAGACAAGAGGCTCTAGGAATTGGACAATGTGAAAGATTTCATATCCTGATATCAGTAACTGAAGTTTGAGAAAATTGCTCAAAGAAAAATGACCTACATCAGAGACCGGGGATAACCACGGTGTGAAATACAGGGACCCCTGAAAGAGTTACTGTACACCAACACACTACTTACAGCGCACTAACACTTTACACTTACTGAGTTACTGTACAACGACACACTACTTACAGTACACTAACGCATTCCACTTACTGAGTTACTGTACACCAACACACTACTTACAGCACACTAACACATTACACTTACTGAGTTACTGTACACCAACACACTACTTACAGTACACTAACACATTACACTTACTGAGTTACTGTACACCAACACACTACTTACAGTACACTAACACTACACTTACTGAGTTACTGTACACCAACACACTACTTACAGTACACTAACACATTACACTTACTGAGTTACTGTACACCAACACACTACTTACAGTACACTAACACTACACTTACTGAGTTACTGTACACCAACACGCTACTTACAGCACACTAACGCATTACACTTACTGAGTTACTGTACACCAACACACTACTTACAGCACACTAACACTACACTTACTGAGTTACTGTACACCAACACACTACTTACAGTACACTAACACTACACTTACTGAGTTACTGTACACCAACACACTACTTACAGTACACTAACACTACACTTACTGAGTTACTGTACACCACACTACTGATCAGATTAGAGTTTTGCAGTAGTATGATCATTATTGGGTTTTATGTTGATGGTACATCCTTAAAATCAATAAGCATCTCAGCCATGAGCTCTAGTATAAACCCAGCTGTCTGGGGCTTCTGCCAGGATGGGAGGAAGAAGGCCTTTAGCAGTCTGGTGAATATCTGAGCCTCAACTGACCAGGCGCACATCAGTCAGCTTGGCAGCTATAAAACAAACACACTTTGGTAGAGGAACCTAAACAGCCAGGCCGGGAACCAGGGCCAACAGCTGTTAAGTCAATTAGCCGATGTGGGGCCCAGTGATGGTAGGACTTCCAAACTAGAAACGGCAACCATTAAGACAGGTCACCAAACACCGGACAAAAGCCAGCGCCTGCCGCTTCACCGTGTAGGTTTTAGCTGCTCCACATCTAGAGACCACCGTCACAGTAACTGCACTCAACCTAACAGATTTATTTCAGCTGAGATCGAGACTTCCTCAACCCGGCCTTTCAGAGGACAGCTGAAAATGGCATGCCAAGCCAATCTGGATCGGACTATGACACAACATCCAGGCTCTGCAGCAAAGTTCATGTGTAGGTGAATCTTCTAAAAGTATCTTTCTAAGGAAGCAACTGCTCAGAGTTACCCAGACACAGACTTCCCGAGAAGCCAGAGGTCTGCAGAATTCGGACACGTTAGCGTGACTGGCCCTGTTACGTTGTCAGTTTCATCCATTAGGAAATGAGGCTGCGTGCTTACACGCCACGTCTAACCCTGGACCAAAGCCCTGGCACTGCCCCCATTATACAACGCCCCGTACGGCCACTCACTCCATGTGCACAGAGTACAGTCTGAGCTTGTGGCAACCAGGCTCTGAACAAATATCTCAATTAGACCCAGCAGGTAAAGATACAGCCAGGTCATTTTTAGAGCCTAATTACACAGGAGCTGACCCATGATGGCCTGCTCAGTTTATTTATATATCCTATTAGCAAAATAGCATAAAGGACAGCATTCACCTCCAGCACCTATTTAGGCCTCCATCACCGAGAAACGTGACCAACAGCACATCTAGGCAGCCTGAAGGATCTTGAGTGGGGATTTAACCCCTTAATGGGCTCCGCCTCTTTATAACTATAGACGCTACACCAGTTTCCCAGTAGTTACTCAATCATTTATAGCAGCTGCTGAATAAGTCATGGCGCAACATCAGTTTTAAATTCCTGACATCAATGGGCTCGGGCCAAACTAGGTTTTAGATTGGCTAGAAGAGTACAAACCCAGCAGGTCACAGATTATATGGTTAAGCTCAACTTAAAATACATAGACTTAGAACTACAGCCTTCTGTAATCGCATCTATAAGATTGGATAGTCATCTTTGAATCAAGATCACTGTGATTCCACAGAATTAAAGTTCACAAAATTTCGGCACTCAGTCTCAAGCTATTACAAGCTATCTGTTAACTATGATATCTACTATATAGCTTTTATGTTTTATCCATTTTTAAACCATTGCATTCTTATTTTATGGTATTCATTTATTTGTGTTCACTACATGTTTGTAAATCACTCTGAATCACCTCCATGCACAAATTACAGCACATAAATAAAATCTAATTTACATCATAAACCCTTGAGCAAAATTAATCTGATATTTCTTCTTTAAAGAAAGACTAAGCTTTAAAATGAGCTATTGCTAACTGGAGCACTTGCAAGGGTGGGCAATTTGGTGATATATATCGTCATTGTGATAGCTTACGATAATTGATGTCACGATAATTGTAAGAAAATATCAGAAATACTGACATTCTGTGATACTGTATCGATCCTCCAAAAAAAAAAAAAAAAAAAACACTGATTTTTGCTGAATAAATTAGTGGTTCGGTCTGTGTTCCATTTAAACCCCTGACTGCTAGACAGCACGGTCCTTCACCTTTCAACTCCAGCAGTAAATTCAGTCAATTTGAACGTGTGCACTTCAGGAAGTGTTTGTCACAGGACAGGTTTGGAGTCATTTGCTTTTCCTCCGTTATCCCATCCAGCAACCTGCTGATATCAGCCTGGTACCGATACCTGGTAACATTAGATTGGTCTAATAACCCAGTAATAAGCCAGGAGCTCACATGTAATGTAATAATATTGGGTTATGAAGAGTTAACAGCAGTGCTGTCTATGATGACTCAATCAAACCAATGCGTGCTGGAAACTGTGGAATGTCATTCTGGTTGTTATGGCAATAGCCGTGCAGGACCATGACTCCACAGCCGTCATGCCACCACTCCCAGCGTGCCTCTGTGTCATATCTGGAATACCGGGGAACTGATTAGGGTTTCTCCACTGACACTAATCCCTTTGTTACTCATGCCATGCCTACATGCTTACACAGCCATACAAACCTCCCTGTAGCTTCAGGGATGAACAATGGAGGACGGTGTCAGACTTTTTAGATTTAGATTATGATTATGTCCATATATGGTCTGTAAAAAAACATTTTCTGGTCAAGAAGATCGGAATATCTACCTTCTGTAGCTTGGGGCTTGACTAGTGCGCTAGTAAGTTGTGGTTGTGATGTCACAAGACATGGAGGTTTGGCTGGATCCGTGGCTCCGTGTTATTAAAAACGGATATTCTTAAACTAAACTTTCAATATAAATGTTGTTCGCCTTTCAGGCCAGTGCAACCTCGTCATTCAGACGATTCTCCTGAGAAGCTGAGGAGTACAAACAACGGTGCTATAGAGAACCACGAATACTCAAAAGAACCATTTGCACACTGAAACGGTCCTTTGCATGGTAAAATGGCTCTTCAGATTGACACAGGATGGGGCCTATATAGTTCTATATAGAACCAAAGAGAATTCAATAACAACACAACCCATAATGTAGAACCACTGTCTTTGCTAAAGTGTGTGGTTGGTGTAGCTCAGAGGATAACAGCACAACCCGCCAGGGAACCACCACCACCACCACATCTGGGAGACTGGGGTTCGAATCCCGGTCTGGGTGACTACGCTGTGCTACACCAATAAGAGTCCTTGGCCAAGATTCCTAACACTATGTTGGCCTACCTGTAATATGATTAACCTTAAGTCAGTCTGGATAAGGGTGCCAGCTAAATTCTGTAACTGTACTAAAGAACCCTTAAAGAACCATCATATACACCCAATAGTCTGTCTGCGAGTCTATGTTGCCTTTGCTCAACCGCACTGCTATATAGAATTGTTATTATGACATGGCTGTTGCCTTTATTAGACTAAAAGGTGAAGTATACTCCTGTCGCGCACTCTTGTTTAGAACAATGAACAAAATCTAGATCTAGATCCAAATAAAGACCTGTCAGATCACATTCTGACATATGGAGATCTGATCTTCTGTAACCTGAAGGACAGGAACAGATTAAAAAGCAGGAGTACTGTTGTCTCTCTTCAGATCAGGATTGAAGAAGTGAATAGGAAACTGTGCCAGGATTCAGAACTGGCACTGTGTCCAGCTTGGCAAGTGTCAACCTGGGTAATATGATGACTCTACCAACCAAAGAAAAAGAACTCAGCGCTGCGATGCCTATAACTGTGATGCTGGTCATGTGATAATGCTTTATTGGTATTGTGGTGTTTGCACAGTTCGTGTCAGGCTAGATGTAAACTTAACCTCTGTTACAACATCTTCGTAACGGCACAGCCCACAACCAAGCAGCTGTCTGGCGCCAATCCTGAACAAACACTAGTCTTGAACTAAACACCGCAATGCCGAATTAAACACTGTAATCCTGATGCAACTGTACGGGTTATTTCTGTACCATAATCCTAAATTAAACACCAAAATCCGGAATTAAACATTGTAGTCCTGAACTGACTGGCTGTCCTGCACTGCAATCCTGAATTAACCCAACACTGTGACATGACTCATTTGACAATGTTTTGTTTGCGTTGTTGTGTTTGCATAATTGGTGTCAGGCTAGAAGTGAAATGCTGTGTTACAACATCTGTTACAACATCTCTGTGACTCCACAGGCCAGAACCAACCACCTGTCTTTCACCCAATACCAGAACTGGTTTAATTTATAATTTCTGCTTCTACAACATCAGGCATTCAACTTTGGTTCCTCAGAGTTGAATTATTATCCTGTAAACTCGTGTTTTCTGTGGTGAGCAGAGCTAGCTAAGTTAATACAGCATGCTAGCTACGCTAATGCTAAGTCTATATAGTTCCATACAGAACCAAAGAGAATTCAATAACAACACATAACATAATGTAGAACCACTGTATTTGCTAAAGTGTGTGGTTGGTGTAGCTCCGAGGATAACACTACAACCGGCCACCACCACCACCACATATGGGAGACTGGGGTTCGAAGATCTGTTAGAAGATATGTAAGCTAGTAGAGAGGAGCCTTCTAGCTTTACCTTACCAAGAAGGCTACAGCTGCAAACACCACAGAACTGGTTTAATTTCTGATTTCCGTTTCTACAACATCAGGCATTAAACTTTGGTTCCTCAGAGTTGAATTATTATCCTCTAAACTTGTGTTTTCTGTGGTGAGCAGAGCTAGCCAAGTTAATACAGCATGCTAGCTATGCTAATGCTAACCACTTGCTCCCTCCTGATTAGCAGCACCGTTTAACATTTAGAAACTGGTGTGCGGTGGATCGAAAATCGAACACTGCTGTCATTTACTTGGTATCTGTGTAAGTGAACTGAACATATCTGGCTGTGTTGGGGTTTGAAACATTGCAACAGTATGTGGTGGCACAATACCGACATAAACATAGAACCAACCAATGAAATCTACATTGTTACATCCACATTACCACCGAATGGTCCTGTGGTCCTGTGGTCCTGAGCACCGATTCCAAATTTTCCCTGTGTGGAAATGCCACTGGAATGGTTACCCTCCGCGCTAAGAACTATTCGGTACGACCTCGTACAGCACATAAAAATAAACTGGCGAATTTGCATGTTAGTCAACTGGCCCTTTTCTGGTAAAGTACATGGTGGTATTGTGACCCCCTCAAACTCTTCCACCCTCTTGTACTATGTGAAGTCAGTAGTCTAAAGTTACTAGCAGCCTATAACTTCTACAATGAAACTTCTTTAGTCTGTAACTAACTAACTAGGACAGTAAATAACCCCGAGGCTCCACCCTTGTTCACTCCCAGAACTATTCCCCTACATGTGCATGAGAAAATTCCACAAGTTAATTTGCTGCGCTGCACATGCCGTACAGAGAACTGATTGATTGCTTGGGAGTCTTAATGGTTCCCTCCAAGCAGTCGTTCCCAGATGCACACGTAGCTACCCTTTAATAACTGAAAGCCAAGATATGAGTAGCCTACTTGGTCTTAACGTGACCTAGGTCATCAGTTTATCATATTCTGGATTAAACCCAGGCCTTACAGAGGCACAGAGTTCCTGCATCATCATCTGCAGAGATCTCTGCGTGAATAGCCAACGGATGACTCATAGCCCACAGAGACACTGAGAAAAGAGAGCAGAGTTTTATCAGCAGTGAGCCTGCCAGACTGCACATCAAAGCAGACATCAACCAGTGCCAACAACTAAGCCTTCCCCACTGTATCTGACTCGTACTTGCGCAGGATTAAACCAACTTGACCAGGTGTGTATTCAAACGTGAGAGTATTACTAGACCAGTCTGCCATCGTTTCTCAGTTTCTGGTTGTAGAAGGGTCATTACCCACCTGGCATGCTTAGCGTGGCCTAAAATACAATCCTTAATGCAGTCGAGTCATTTGATTAGCACTAGAACTCCCATGCTACCTTCCAATCCATCAAAAAACCAAGCTTGCACCTGGGCAAAAAGGCAGCCTGCCAGCATATATAGTCCATACGTTTGTGTAAATGGGCTTTTAAACGATTAACCCTTTGCTTCTTCAACATGTGTGTGGCCAGCGGCCAGTGTCCACGCTGTCAGCTGAGGTCATGCAAAAATATTCTGGAGCTTCACCACAGTGAAATCCACAGTGTTGGATGAACAGATATGGATCTTATATTTGTACACCTACACTGAAATGAACACTGACAGAGCCCATAGGTGGCTCATTTTAAACGGTATCTTACTTGTGTTTAAATGCAATATAATAAAACTTTCTTCAACACAGAAAAGGCCTAATCCCACTGTAAAGGTCATTTCTACATCATATGAGGGCTAACTGAACACTGTAAGTCTGTAATTTAACACTGTAATGGCCATTTCACCAGTGTAATCCCAAATTAAATGCTGTAGTCCTGGATTAAACACTGTACTGGCTAATTCACCACTGTTACCCCAAATTAAGGCTGTAAATCTCAATTTAACACTGTAATGGCTAATTCACCACCGTAATTTCCAAATTAAAGATTGTAAACCTGTATTTAACACTGTAATGGCCAATTCACCACTGTTATCCAAAATGTAACATTGGAAGGGCCAATTTACCACTGTAATTCCAAATCAAAGACTATAATCTTGGATTAAACACTGTAATGGCTAATTCATCACTGTTATCCCAATTAAAGGCTGTATACCTGTATTAAACTGTTACTGCCAATTCACCACTGTAAACCAAAATTAAACATTGGAAGGGCCAATTTAACACTGTAATTCCTGAATTAAACACTGTAACTGCCAATTCACCACTGTAACCCAGAATTAAACAGTGGATGGGCTAATTCACCACTGCAATCCCAAATTAAAGGCCGTAAACCTTAATTTAACCATGTAATGGCCAATTCACCACTGTAATCCCAAATTAAAGACTGTAATCCTAAATTTAAACGCTGTAATGGCTTATTCACCACTGCAATTCTACATTTAAGACTGTTATGCCCAATTAAACACTATAACTGCCAATTTACCACTGTAATCCGAAATTAACCATTGGAAGGTCCTATTCACCGCTGTAATCCCAAATTAAAGACTGTAAAGATGAATTAAACACTGTAACTGCCAATTCACCACTGTAATCCCAAATTAAAGACTGTAAAGGTGAATTAAACACTGTTATGGCCAATTCACCACTGTAATCCCAAATTAAAGACTGTAAAGGTGAATTAAACACTGTTATGGCCAATTCATCACTGTAATCCTGAATGAAACACTGTATGGGCCAATACACCACAGTAATCTTAAATTAAGGACAGTAATCCTGAACCGTACGCTGTAAACAATGCCTTTACTGTTAATCCAACACTGTAAAACCGAACTTCCTGTGTGAAAACCCTGCTGATGGGTCTGTATGGACCTCCAGGCTGGTATGAGGATTTCTTACTTGTCTGCTGCAGCTTCCTGTACGACCTCATCCTTCTTCACCTGTTCGCTCGGCTCTATCGCCCCTTCAGTCTTTGTACACAGGGGTCTTCTCCACGGCGGCGATGTGTGGGAGAGAGCCCGGTGTCCGCCGGAGCGGGGAGTCTTTATCTGAGAGGTGAGGTGGACATGAGGGCAGGAGCTGGAGGAGAAGCAGTAGCGCTTTGGCAAACAGCCTTTATGTCTCACAATGTCGGTCAGCGGACGGTTGCGGCTCGTTTGAAACAACTTCTCCAGGACAGTTGAGAACCTAAACTGTAACATTTCAATCCTGTCGAGCTTCAGTGAGTGAAAGTTCGTCTTAACTGAGCGTTTTCAAAAAGTAAATAAAAGCGAGAGATGGTTATATCAGCAGCCTCACAGCACCGCGCGCCTTCCCGAACTGTAACACGACGCCGTTGCTAGTCGAAGGAAAAAAACCGCTAGTGGCCACGCCCTACCTGCGCCTGATTGGTCCGTGACAAAGCCGCGCGTCATCTGATTGGTGGGCTCGGCTGTCTGTCATCACTCCCTCGCCTGCGTCACCTCCTGATCAGAAATGATTCATACATGTGGAGCCTCGTGTTAGGCTGTAGTACAGGGCTGAGAAGGCTCAGGAAAACATGAAGGGTCATTGATCAGAGTCAGAGCAGGCTGACCTACACGTGGAAATGAAATAAACAAATACACAAACCACAAATATTCAACTTCCATAGTGATTATTCGCGGTTTTCCTGTGCGTGATGCTCATGCTCAGCCCTACAGTACTTAGCTACTGCTATCTAATGATCTACAGTTCCCCTAATTGACCACAGTGATAATGAACGAATGTTCTAGAGAATTATGATGTGGTCACATTTACTTCCTGGCCTCTTGCATCACACTTCACTGTTCATCATAGTTCACTGGTGTACATGAGCTGTTGCATGTCATTCCCATCTATTTGTAATGAGGGTAGTCTGGATAAAAGCCAGAGTGAGTCAGTTGTCTATAGGGGAAAGTGCAGTCACATGAACGAGGACAACGTACGTCCCAGATCAGCTATACACTTTGATGAGATTGAATGGATAAACATGTTTCTGGGCCCATTATATTCAATTACAGTCGGAAAGCATGTTTGATTTCATCCTAATTCTGTGAATGGGTAAAAGAAAGATCACAGGAGGTGCAGAGGGTTCTAACATCCTTCATCTTTAATCATATACATCAGTATTTGTATTACATCATAAATCCAGACAAAGTAAATATGGGAAACCATGAGAGCCAAAACTAGTTTGTGTGGCTTTCTATTAGAAAGGAGGTGGCACGTGTTCGTGTTTCTGCCTCTTAGGCCTAGTGATCGTCCACCCACTCGCGTGTACTTCCTGGCATCATCCGCCCACCTCCCTGGCTTCCCCAGCACGGCCCTCTTACGGTGCAACACCAACTGTTCTGCATGAAAGTGATAAAAGAATAGAGCACAAATACAAAGGGATGCTCTGGAGCCGCCGCACATGAGCCTAACCTTGAGGTCACCATGCCAGAGCAGTGGAATTACATTCTCTGGCGTGATGGGGCTCCATCCAGGACATGAGGGATGAGGTGGAGTGATCCAGAACCTTACTTGTCACATAAATCCTCCGTTCTAGAGGAACTCATAGAAACAGTATTGCTTACAGTGGTGGTGATCTGAATCAGACGTCCGGAACGTTTAGTGTCTCCAACATTTATCCCATTAAAGTTGCAGATGCCTGAGAAATTGGTTTACGGTAGTTCTGAGGTATGATAGCTCTGGAAGGTATGTTTCTAAAGCCAGTCATGGTGAAAAGGTACATGCAGAGAGCTGTGAGGCAAAATAGCCCCCAGAAGAAAGCTCACCTGGACCCCTGGTTCCCATCAACACCACTGTAAAGGAATCAGAGCTGCTAAGTTTCTCCACAATGACCCACTTCACATCAGACCACTCTGAATGATGTTCCTGATCTTATAGACCAGAATTCTCATGCTCTCAGATGACGTGTGATCTCAGAAGAAGCGTTAGATGAGCATGTATGTAGTTCTATGTGGAGCAAGTTTAATTATACTTCTATTATTGCCCCGTTAGATGCACAGGAACTTATCTTCCGAAGCAGGCGTTTCATGCAGACCACATGTTCTAGCCATATAAGACATCTGCTGTGAGTCATGAGTCACTAATCTAGATCTCTCCCCTTCCAGAAACTTCTCATTTTCAGGCCTTACTAGTGGCGTCCTAGTACAGCATGAGGCTTCACTCCCCCTGTCTTCCTGCTGAGGTATTGCAGACCACGTCCCACCCTGTGGTGTTCTGACACCTGGTGGAGACCAGAGACACTGCAGGGAGGCTGAGTGGGTGTGCTCTAAATTTAATTTACACTAGATTAAGCCTATATTTACACCGGTGCTCAGGCTGTGGGCTTGCAAAATGTCTATATTTAATGGCAGAATTGCAGTTCGTAATATACTTAGAACCACAAATTATGCCTCTAGTTCACCTGGAATAGTTTTAGATATATGCATTTGCCAATTTGTATACCAGTACTCTGTACCTGCACAATTCTGCACCCACCAACCACCACCACAGTCCTTTGTGGAAGGCCTATGGTCAATGTTAAAGCATTGCTGTGAGGATTTGAATGCATACAGCAACAAGAGCATGCAAGAGTGCTCTTGTTGCTGATGTTAGATGAGTAGTGGTTCTCCATCACTCAGTTCCACTGCTTAAGGCTGCTTAAGGCTGTGTGGCTTTATACCTGTTTGCCCACTGCTAGGCATAGTATAGGCATAGCATAATGACCTTAGGCCCATGTGTAGCCGCTTTCAATGCAATGTACAAAGCAAGTACATGTTTAACATTGATGGAAGATCTGCCATAAGGGCTCCACATGCCTGAAAGGTTGACTGGTGCAAATGCATTTATGAACCTCTGGATTCGGGATTAGGCTGCAGGGATTATGGGATGGGGTTTTAAGCTGGTTACTTGACCATTAAGATGCTTCTCCTACCTGCATTTTACTGTACACTGCACTGTACAGTGGTGTGAAAAAGTGTTTGCCCCCTACATGATCTGATCTCTTATTTTTTACATGTTTCAGACCATCAAACAAATTTAAATATTAGTCAAAGACAACACAGTAAACGTAAAATACAGTTTTTAAATGAAGGATTTTATTATTAAGGGAGAAAAAAAAAAATCCAAACCTATATTGCCCTGTGTGAAAGCGTTTGCCCCCTAAACCTAATAACTGGTTGGGCCACCTTTGTAGCAACAACTGCAATCAAACGTTTGCAGTAACTTACAAGTCTTTCACAGTGCTGTGGAGGAATTTTGGTCTGTTCATCTTTGCAGAATTGTTGTAATTTAGCCACATTGGAGCCACAACATCTCAACAGGATTCAGGTCAGGACTTTGACTAGGCTACTCCAAAGTCTTCACCTTCAGCCATTCAGAGGTGGACTTGCTGGTGTGTTTTGGATCATTGTCCTGCTGCAGAACCCAAGTTCGTTTCAGCTTGAGGTCATGAACAGATGGCCGGACATTCTCCTTCAGGATCTTTTGGTAGACAGCAGAATTCATGGTCCAGTTATCACAGCACGTCTTCCAGCTACTGAAGCAGCAAAACAGCCCCAGACCATCACACTACCACCACCATAGTTTACTGTGTAGGTATGATGTTTTTTTTCTGAAATGCGGTGTTACCTTTACGCCAGGTGTAATGGGACACACACCTTCCTAACAGTTCAGCTTTTGTCTCATCAGTCCACAGAGCATTTGGGGATCATCAAGATGTTTTCTGGCAAAATTGAGACAAGCCTTAATGTTCTTTTTGCTCAGCAGTGGTTTTTGTCTTGGCACTGTTTGCCCAGTCTCTTTCTTATGGGGGATTCATGAACTCTGACCTTAACTGAGGCAAGTGAGGCCCGCAGTTCCTTGGATGTTGTTGTGGGGTCTGTTGTGACCTCTTGGATGAGTCGTTGCTGGTCTCTTTGGGTAATTTTGGTCGGGCGGCCACTCCTGGGATGGTATACCACTGTTCCACATTTTCACCATTTGTGGATAATGGCTGTAACTGCAGTTTGCTGGAGTCCCAAAGCTTTAGAAATGGCTTTATCATTTCCAGACTAATAGATCTCGATTACTTTCTTTCTCATTTGTTTTTGAATTTCTTTGGATCTTGGCATGTTGTCTAGCTTTTGAGTAGCTTGTGGTCTACTTCTCTTTGTCAGGCAGGTCCTACTTAAGGGATTTCTTAATTGAGAACAGGTGTGGCAGTAATCAGGCCTGGGTGTGGCTAGAGAAATTAAACTCAGGTGTGATCATTTCTCTATCATATTGAACTGGGGTTGGTGTGGCTCAGCGGTTAACATCTTCACCCACCAAGGAGCTACCACCCCATGTGGGAGACAGGGGTTTAAATCCCAGTCTAGGTAGCAAATACTGAGCTACACCAATAAGAGTCCTTGGGCAAGACTCATAGCACTACATTGGCCTACCTGTAATACGAATAACCTTGTAAGTCGCTCTGGACAAGAGCGTCATCTAAATGCCTGAAATATAAACGTAATGTAAATGATAAACCACAGTTAAGTTATATTTTAACTGGGGGGCAAACACTTTTTCACACAGGGCCATGTAGGTTTGGATTTTTTTTCTCCATTAATAATAAAAACCTTCATTTAAAAACTGCATTTTGTGTTTACTGTGTTGTATTTGACTAATATTTAAATTAGTTTGATGATCTGAAACATTTAAGAGTGACAAACATGCCAAAAATAAGAAATCATAACGGGGGCAAACACTTTTTCACACTACTGTATGTCTATACTGTTTACAACCACGTACTTAACTGATACTGCTCTTACACTTTGCACATGTCCTGTACACATACTGTACTGTCTACGCACATTGGCTAGTCTATTCGTCTTTGCACTACACTATTTATATATGCATATCGTCGCTGTCCAAAGAAAAACATGTATCTCCATTTTTGTTGATTTTTCTTTTATGCCTCATTCGATTACATGAGCGGCAGTGTGTACAAATTTCATAAAGAGTGGACCAACAGAAGTAGCCCAAAACTGCTTGGTAAGATGTCTGGTTCCATAGACTTCTATTCAAATTAAACAAGGTTTTTGGCCTCTCCTGGAAAGTTGCCTTTTTGGAGATACCTGTTTTTCTTTGGACAGCGACGATATACATTCCACTGCCCTGGAGAAGGAGCCTGACTGTGTTTCGTTATACTGTACAACCCTGTATTAGTATAATGACAATAAAGTTGAATTTAATTGATTTGGTTCCGAGTCTAGGCATTCAAGATTATTTGACTAGTAATGTTCAGACAAATCAGACGTCAGGCCACTAGAGGGCAGCATGTGGAAAGCCTTCTGCCATATATCCTATACCCTAGTACACAGAGCCTCTGGAGAATCACATTCTGTAGCACTGTATCTCCAGATCATTTTACATCACCTTATAGCATATACATATCATTAATGTAGTGGGTGTGAAGTGGGTGTGTTAGAACCAGGATTCGATTGGGAGGGGTACTGAAAGGGTCCCGGACCACCCATAAGAAAGCCAAAATTGAACCAAATTTAACTTGGGTGTTATTTCCTTGCATAAATGAGCAATTTTCTGACAAAATGAATACCTTCAAATTAAAAGTCCTCTAAAAGCTCCCTATTATATAGATATGCTGAAGAATGCCCTTGATAATTTGTATTACAATAGTTTTATAAAACGACCCATGTATTTCTGATTCATGAATTACTGAATCCATGTATTTCTGAACATATGTGTTTTTGATCCATGTGTTTCTGAATTCATATGTTTCTGAATCTACGTATTCCGGAATCCATTTATTTCTGAATCCATGTGTATCTGTATGATGGGGAGTGGGAGTGGGGCAGGGTGTTGTACAATGAAGCCCCCTACAGGACTGGTGTTTCCAGGTCCACCACAATTTTGCCCACAGAATCGCCCATGTAGGTAAAACACACGTACGTTTGCTGGTGGTTTTGAACAGTAAATACAGTAAAATGTATGTGTTGGTTATATTTATGACATCATGAGCCCTGGTTCCCATCACCACCGCTGTAATGAGCTCTGAGTCAGCACTGAATCATTTCACTAAATCAAAACACTGAATGACTTTGTTTACAACTCAACAATTTATTTGAGGAGATTGTTTGTGAAATCGATGGAATTTCCCCTTTAAAGCATGAGCGCATCTCAGAGTGCCAAGATGACACAAAGAGAAGAAAGGTTTGATATTTGTAAATTCCTTTTAGACCCGTATATTTAGTTTTACATTACGGCATTTAGCTGACGCTCTTATCCAGAGCGACTTACAAGGGCATTCATATTACAGGTAGGCCAGTGTAGTGTTAGGAGTCTTGCCCAAGGACTCTTATTGGTGTAGCTCAGCATAGTCACCCAGACCAGGATTCGAACCCCAGTCTCCCACATGTGGTGGTGGCTCTCTGGCGGGGCAGTGGTGTTATCTGCTGAGCTACACCAACCACACATTAGTTTTCTAATAATTTAGATAATATATTTTTCTAATTTAATGAGCTAACTGAGAGAAGGGAGGTTGGATCTACTTACTGTGTCTTACCAGCTTTACAAGAGTGGCAGTCATGGATACCGACAGGAACACATTTCTGGCATTTAGCTGACGCTCTTATCCAGAGCGACTTACAAGGTTAATCATATTACAGGTAGGCCAGTGTAGTGTTAGGAGTCTTACCCAAGGACTCTTATTGGTGTAGCACAGCATCACCCAGACCGGGATTCGAACCCCAGTCTCCTACGTGTGGTAATGGTTACTAGGCGGGTAGTGGTGTTATCCGCTGAGCTACACCCACCACAATCATATATAAAATATTTCTGTCCATTAATACCTAAGGAAAACTACAGCGCTAGCCATCACAGCAATGGACTGTGATAACACATGGGTCGCGTTATTGTCAGACTTTCAGTAATAAACATACAGATTAATTCTAATAAGACAAAGTGGTTTTATCTTTAATATAGTATTTCAGGTTTATTTTACACGTATTTTTAAAAAAGTGAAAAATTAAGAATTATATGATGTTCTATGGGACATAATGCTACACCAAAGGTCTGTAACTATAATTTCTATAAATACACAAACAAGTTTAGGGCCATTTGACTTTATTCACCAATACCAGAAAGATTTTTTAAATTTTAAAAATATGTTCTTTAGAAGATCCCAAGAAAAAACCATCTATGTCAGTGTCAGGGACAAATAACTGGGCTCAATACAGACAGAGCTAGAGGTCAAAGGTGGTTTGACACATTGATACATTGACAGTCAAGCACAACAGAGAAATTCAGGCAATCATAACAAAATGGTAT
This sequence comes from Prochilodus magdalenae, assembly GCA_024036415.1. Taxonomy (NCBI): domain Eukaryota; kingdom Metazoa; phylum Chordata; class Actinopteri; order Characiformes; family Prochilodontidae; genus Prochilodus; species Prochilodus magdalenae. The sequence continues at coordinate 211,472 of JAMWET010003446.1, read as the reverse complement.
TGTAGTTAGAGAGACGAGCAGAGGTCGAAGAAACAGGGAGTCAGACCAGCGAGTGACTACAAAGAGGCAAAACCAAGAGAGTAGTCGAGATAAACAAAAACGGAGTCGAGAATCAGACAGGCAAAACAACCAGACCAACAAATCCAATGGGATGAGCAAGAGAGAAAGAGTAAAAGACAAAAGAGGTCAAAACCAGAGATCAAAGCAAAAGGAAAACCCGCTCAGAGACGCACACAGGTTTGGCAAACCTTCACAACGTGCATGTGAGGGGTTTGTAAGCAGACAGGGTGATGAGCGGCAGGTGGGTCAGATTAGTATCCAGGTGAGTTGGAACGTGAGTGATTGGCTGACTGGGGACATGTAGGTGTGACATCATCCGGTAGTGCACTCTGGGAAATGGAGTCCGGGAGATGGGCCGTGTCAGGGACCCCGGGGGCGTGACAGTCAGATTTACATTCCTAAACCACAGAACTGTTCGCATCTCTGTGCTCATGCGCCTGTGCAGAAGCTGTTCTTCTCTAAGAGCAGATCCCACATGCGAAAGCGCTTGCGAATGTTAGAACCACCTTTAAAACCTTTAATAAGAAACTCCTACTTTAGAAGTATTGGGGAATGAGGCCCAGTGACTGCAGGGCGGGGTTTGCAAAATAGACGTAGATGGACGTGATAAGGGGCGGAGCTAGTGAAGACTAGGGTGAACAGATAACAAGAGAACCATGATGGACAAGTCGTATTGCCTCGTCATCTGTCTTTCCTCTCATGCACGAATTTGCGTCTAGGAACGCTTATTTTTAATTGGCCAGTTTCAAAACCAGTAGGCTGAACCAATCGACTGCAGAGATGGGCTTCTGTGACTGGTGGATGACACCTGGTATCTCCAGTTCTCTACAAATAATGAAGCTACGAATAATGGCAGGCCACATAGGCTGAAGCGTTCAGCCAAATTGAATGCGTTATGTATTTAAAGAGTGTTATGGAGTCACTACACTGTTTCTATGATTCATATTTTTGAAGGCAGCACCTCAGCTAAAGCTGTTTGATATATACACAGCAATGAAAACACCACATGTAGCACTTTGGGCCTGTCTAATGGGCTAACCTCTCTATTCTCTCCACCTAACAGCAGACAGCGCGATAAACCCCGACACCTTCCCTGAGGTTCTTTGTTCTCCGTGTTAGCTGCTACCCAGTTAAACTTCTCTATGGCCTCATGTAGCTTCAACCGCAGCATCACTGTAGCTTCACATGCATACCTGCTCGCAGCTTGCTCTGGCAGACATCTTGGAACCAGTGAAGTGGTGTGAGATATGGCCAGATCATGACAGACTCATGAACTCCTGCCCTACACTGTGGAATCATCCCATTCAGCCCTCCTTCTGCCAGGGTCATAATAAAGTTGATCTGGCTGGGCAGGACCAATTAACCAAACCTAGCAAGCAACAACATGCACCATGCCACACAGACAAAAGCTGGGATCTACTCAGCAGGCTACTCTATTAAACACACGCCTGAACATAAACAGCTTCGGCACAAAGCTCCAGCAGTGAGTTCCTTGTTCTTAGCTTGCACTGTCGTATGATTTCATTTCAATCTTAATTTTCAGCTTCTGTCAGCCTTGTATCTGTACTCAGTGTCCATTTCCTCAGCTTCGCTGACCATACAGGAGCACTCTGTAGTTCTACGATTAAAGACTGTAGTCTGTCTGTTTCTCCAAATTCTTTATTACCCTGTTCTTCCATGTTCAGGACCCCCACAGGACCACCACTTTTGGGTGTATCATTGCCAGCACTGCAGTGACACTGACGTTGTGTTGGTGTGAGTGGACAAATTAGTGTCACTGCTGGACTGAGAATTGTCCACCAACTAAAACTCATGCCCTGTGGGCAGCGTCCTGTGAGCAGTGTCAAGTGGACAGCGTCCTGTGGGCAGCATCCTGTGGGTAGTGTCATGTGGACAGCGTCCTGTGGGTAGTGTCAAGTGGACAGCGTCCTGTGGCCAGTGTCCTGTGGGCAGTGTCAAGTGGACAGCGTCATGTGGACAGCGTCCTGTGGGTAGTGTCCTGTGGGCAGCGTCCTGTGGGTAGTGTCCTGTGGGCAGCGTCCTGTGGACAGTGTCATGTGGCCAGCGTCTTGTGGGCAGTGTCTTATGGCCACTAATGAAGGACTAGAGGATGACCAACCCTGCTCTGTGCAGCAGCAGATGAGCTATAGTCTCTGACTGTTCATTTACAAGGTGTACCAGCAAGGTAGCAGTGTCTAATAGAGTGGACAGTGAGTGGACACAGTGTCTAAACACTCCAGCAGCACTGCTGTGTCTGATCCACTCACACCAGCACAATATCTCCTCAGAGGACACGTCCTTCGCTACGTTTTGACTCTTGATCATCAGATTCATCCACTTGGGGAAGGGGTCTGCAATGCAGTCCATGGATAGTACAGTACATATACACACGTGGACAAAATTGTTGGTACCCCTCGGTTAATTAAAGAAAAACCCACAATGGTAACAGAAATAACTTTAATCTGACAAAAGTAATAATAAATAAAAATTCTATGAAAATGAACAAATGAAAGTCAGACATTGCTTTTCGACCATGCTTCAATCTTGTAATCAGTCAGAGGGCCTATATATAGGGCTACAGGTAGTCACTGTGCTGTTTGGTGACAAGGTGTGTACCACACTCAACATGGACCAGAGGAAGCAAGGGAAAGAGTTGTCCCAGGACATAAGAAAGAAAATTATAGACACACATGTTAAAGGTAAAGGTTATAAGACCATCTCCAAGCAGCTTGATGTTCCTGTGACTACAGTTACATATATTATTCAGAAATTTAAGATCCATGGGACTGTAGCCAACCTCCCTGGACGTGGACGCAGGAGGAAAACTGATGACAAATCAAAGAGACGTATAATACGAATGGTAACACAAGAGCCAAGAAAAACTTCTAAAGAGGTTAAAGGTGAACTTCAAGCTCAAGGAACATCAGATCGCACCATCCGTCAGGAGGACACCATTGTTAAAAAAGCCAGACTGGAATTTACCAAACTACATGTTGACAAGACACAAGGCTTCCGGGAGAATGTCCTATGGACATATGAGACAAAAATGGAACTTTCTGGCAAGGCACATCAGCTCTATGTTCACAGATGGAAAAATGAGAATATCAAAAACAAAAACACTGTCCCTACTGTGTAACATGGGGAGGCTGTGTTATGTTCTGGGGCTGCTTTGCTGCATCTGGCACAGGGTGTCTTGAATCTGTGCAGGGTACAATGAAATCTCAAGACTACCAAGGAATTCTAGAGAGAAATGTGCTGCCCAGTGTCAGAAAGCTTGGTCTCGGTCACAGGTCATGGGTCTTGCAACAGGATAATGACCCAAAACACACATCTAAAACCTCCAAGAAGGGCTAAGAGGAGACAAACTGGACTATTCTGAAGTGGCCTTCTATGAGCCCTGACCTAAATCCTATTGCGCATCTTTGGAAGGAGCTGGAACATGCCGTCTGGAAAAGGCACCCTTCAAACCTGAGACAACTGGGGCAGTTTGCTCATGAGGTGTGGGCCACACTACCAGCTGAGAGGTGTAGAAGTCTCACTGACAGATACAGGAATCGTTTGATTGCAGTGATTGCCTCAAAAGGTTGTGCAACAAAATGTTAAGTTAAGGGTGCCATCATTTCTGTCCAGGCCTGTTTCTGGAGATTATTTTTTTTAAATAATTCTGTTGAAGCATGGTTGAAAAGCAGTGTCTGACTTTCATGTGTTCATTTTCATAGAATCTTTTTAAAAATATTTTTATTTATTATTACTTTTGTCAGATTAAAGTTATTTCTGTTACCACTGTGGTAACACTTTTCTTTTATTAACCAAGGGGTACTAACAATTTTGTCCATATGTGTAGTACAGTTTTGTGATTCAAATGTGTGATATAAACCAGAATGTTATTACACCCCCAAATTCCTAACTTTCTTTTATTAATAAACCAGACTTTAAGTTATCATAGTAGCACTTTAACCATGATAACCACGAGCAGACTACTGATATAGTAATGATAATAATAACACTTGGCATTATGAATTCATCTCATTTCCTTACTACAGACACTTTCACTGGGTTCTGCTCAGCTGTTATTTGTCTTTTAATATTTTCTATTCCTTCAGTTTTACAGTTTGGGGCCTGTTAGGTCCCACATACAGAAACGGTGCATGATGTGGTAAACAGGGCCTGCAGGGCTCTGATTCTTTCAGCGCATAAACCCTGCTCCTGCCATCAGAGAGCTGAACTTCTATTGGAGACACTTCACTTTATTTAGCTCGCTAATGATGTGAATTTGCCTGGTGTGTTTTTTTTTTTTTTTTCCAGTTGGTGTGCAAAAAAGGGGAAAAAAGCACCAGCACTAAAGAGGAGATGAGCCCACCTGCCAGCCCACACAGAAACTGCACCAGCACTCCGGTGACAAGAGCTCAAAGTCGCACAGAGCTGCTGCTGCTGCTGCTGCTTCTTCCTTCTCTGCAGAACAGACCGTCTGTCATTAGCAGAGAGGCACCGGCGGCCCGACGTGGGAGAGACGCTTACGGGTGCGCTACCGGGCGCAATTAAAGGAGGCGAGCGCCTCGTTTTGTCACGGATTACGCAGAAATTTCAAAGTAGCTTTTGCAGCACGCAGAAGTGGAGGACGAGATCATTCGCCCACCGCACAGAGTCAGGAAAATAACCCAGCAAAAATAACAACACAAAATTCTTCTAAAACGAGAAAGAGTCCTACAATACGTCACGTGGTTAATTCTTATAGTTTGTCTTAGCCCCGCCCACTACCCTGGTGACCTTTCAGGGGCACTCGTAGTTTGACTCGGATTAAACCCCAGGAAAGGTCAGCTACACAATACAACCGCATCATCTGGTCACTATATATTGTGATGCATTATGGGTGATCGATGGTGGACTACATGTTGCATTTTTAAATTAAAATTTTAAATTTAAATTAATAAATAAAGTTTAATTTGCCGTTGAAATTTCGAACAGCACTGTGAAATGACTGACACACTATACAGTGCTTTATCTCTGAAATAGGGAGCCATTCCAAATACAGTCCAAGACAACTCCTTGTCATATGTAGTAAACTCCTATCTAGTAAGGGTACGGTCCTGTGTGGTACCAAATAAAGATCCTATGACGTACAGCCATGTGTGCATAGCCCTGGTGAAACAACAAGTGACGATAAGTAAACATAACCAGTCAATGGCAATCATCTTTTTTGTTAATCTTTACTTTTATGCATAATTTGATGAATGATAAATGGACCAACAGAAATGGCCCAAAATGACTGGAGAACAAATCTGGTTCTGTTGACTTACATGAGAGTCAAATAAGGTTTCTGTCCTCTCCTATAGCCACCTGAGACCCGGACTTGCTTGGTGTGCGATTTTAATTTCTCCTTGCTATTTGTGATGAGTAGGTGTCACGCCTCCGCCTCTCCCCGGCTTCTCCGCTCTTCAAGACTCCACTTCCCAGAGGGCCACGCTCGATGACGTCATGTCTATGCGCCCCCGGTCGGACTCTGTGATTCGCTCTAGGTGGCCCGAGTTTTAACCGCAGCTGTATCTAATTACTTCCTGTATTCAAGCCACTCACGAACATTCACACTTTGCGAAGCGTTGCCAAACCTAGGTTAGCAATCCTGAGCGGTCTTTCTTCGTATGGCCTTACTCTGGTTTCCGACTCCCTTCGTTCCTCTACTACTCTTTCGCCTAATCCCTTTTGCTCGTGTCCTGACTCTACTGTTTGTACCTCTGCTTTCTCTCTTTGGTTTTCCCCTTCGGTCTTCCCCTTTAAACTTGTTCGCCCTCGCTGCTTGTGCTACCTGGTTCTGACCTCCGCCTGTCCCTGACTCTGATTTAGCTTCTCCCATTGTTTTCGCTGTGTACTGGTGCTTGCTGAGCTTGCCTGTTTTTTTAAATAAACCATTCCTGGTTTTTAGTTCTGCACACGTCGGTCTCAAAGTCTTTTGTCTAACAGTGGGACCTCACAAGTATAAAAACTAAACGTTGCCTCTGTACAGGAAGTTGTTTTGGCAAAAACCAGTGTCCTCATATGAGGCCAAAGGGTCAACATTTTAAGAGTATCATGATGCAGAGCAGCAGACATGTCATGTCCTCATATGAAGGACGCTGGGGTCTCAGGAAGTTAAGGTTGCCATTTGGCGATACTTATTTTTTTTTTGGACAGCGAGATATGAAATTCAAGGGAACCCACTTCAAAATGCAATGCTCATTTTGCTTTGCTTGAGTTTAACATATTACAAAAGAAGCAGAAAATACAAGTTTACATTTGCATTTTAAAGAATTAATTTCCCCTGTGTGTAAAATTCAGCACATAAATGCAAATTTTGAATCAAAATTTAATATTCATATATTTAATGCAAGTGTAGTAGTTTTCTTTATTTTTTTTAGCTACAACTATTATGTTGCTATCGCAAAAAATGAATAGGACACACAATGCTGTTTATTCTATTGTTATTTTTATGTTATTAATTTTTTTTTTTTTGTCGAAAATGTTACAAACTTGGTACAAGAAACTCCAAAGCTGTTATAACAGAAGCATCTACCATCAAGTTCACGTTGTTCAGTTCACCCTTCGTAACGTGCACATTTTTCCAGTAGCTGACTGTGGGGTGTAGATCAGGCTCTCTCTAAATAAGCAGCCTCAGTGTTGTCATGCTCCAGTAAGCATGTAAGGACGTCCAATAAGGAAGTTCTAAGAAAAAGATAGCGCCTAGAAGGCAGCATCCAAAACGGACTATCTTACCCCATACCAGAGAAGTCGACTTCCACTGCGTAGTACAGTCTTAACTTCAATGTTCCTGAGCATAATGGGTAATATCAGTCTGCATGGGGGGTTGTAATACAGCGCTGTATGGTGGGATACAAGGTCTTGGGCACTAAGCTGTAATTTTGTACACAAATTTCGGCAGATTTCCTGATTATTTTGATGCTGTTATGCCCCGTAGAAGGTGAAGTAGCGAAATCCCGCGTAATGGCTCAATGAGGAGCGCTATTATTAGACTGCTGTATTCTGCACTGAATAAACAGAGGCTTGAAAAATATTAAAATAATGTTTCCACGAGATATGCATCAAGAGCAGGACGCTCACAGGATGTTCATTATCAAAAGTTCAAAGTTTGTAACTGTTCCGCTGGAGTCTGTCTGAAAAGTCCCACCTTCGCTGCACTAAGGCGGCCAGAAAAGATTAGTATGCAGTACGTACTACTGCCGTGAACCGTGCGGTAGACCTTAATGCACACTTGAGTAAGTGTGTAGTGCGCAATCCTGCTAACGTGCATGTCGTATAGGGCTCGGTTTCTGTGCAGTAAGAGGGGGAGGGAGGAGGAGTGTGCATGCGTATGTGTGTGCGTGTGCCTGAGTCATCTCAGCACTTTCGATATGTGTAAATGTGATGCACACGCAAATGATAAGAGGCGAAGACACCACCACGACCCACACACTTACCCTCCTGCCCTGTTGTCCTTAGTGGCGGAGCTCGGTTTTCAGCAATGGGTACATTTGAAAAAGAACTGAGAAATATGAATTAATAAAGAAAGCAATAACATAATTGCCTATCAAACCTTTTAATGTAGGCCTGTATTGATGGGCATACATACTCATAAGAGTGTTGATGTATGGAGGTTTGTCGTTAATAGTAGCTTCCTCATTTAAAGCAGTTTTGGGGTCTAGATCTTCATATTTAGGTACTAATGGCTTTTAAAGGGGTTTCATTTGATTCTGTTCTGTTGGTTCGGCTCCTGGGTGTCTTTTCTGTTGGGCAAACCTCTCACTTTAGAGCTCTGGCATTTCATTTTAGAGTAAAAGGATCCCAAACAAAGAATAACAGAGTTCTGATAATCCTCAGCTCTTATACTGATAGATGCTGGGTGTGCTAAGAACGTCAGCCGAGGTTCTATATGAAAACACCTCAGTTCATACCTGAATGGGAATAAAAGGTGTCATAGATGAAGCGTGCTGTGAGTGATACCACAATAGAACTACTATTGTTGTAAGTTGGACCCTTTATGTAAAGAACCCATAGGAAATATAAGGATAGGGATTCAGGGTTCTTCCAAAAACCATTACATGATGGTGTTCTTCACATTCTTAACAAAACGGTTCTCGGATAGCTCTCTTTAAGTAAAAGAACCTGGTCCAGGGCTTTGTAGAACCTGGCCTGCGTTTGTACCAGTTTTTACTGGAACCAAGGAACGTCAAGGAATACAAGGAATGTCAGTGTCACTAAAGGGTGTTGTACAGCGGTGGTAAACAGTAGGACCAAGATGGCGGCGTGAATAGGTTACTGTGAGCACTTGTGCTGTTATTCCAGATGTTTGTTTACATCCAGAAAGCAAGCATGGATCAGCTACTGGTGATTAGAAGATGCCACTGTTCCCTTAGCAGACCACTGGGTGGCCCAGACGTCACCACGGTTTGTGCTGAAGAACCTGCTATTCTTAGGTTCCAGCTGGGAATGAACTTTTCGGGTTTTAAATGAGTTTATTTTTGGTGAAAATCCAAAATTAGGTGCACAAACTAGAACACAACCTGCTCCAAGTTGGTTATAGAAGAACCGTTCATTTTATTAATGATCCTGTCGATTCTCTACCAGTTTCAGGGTTCCTCCTGGAACTTAATGCACATTCACATCCAACCACTTTTAAAATAGGCCACACAAAGAGTTACTATTGAAACAAGGCTGCGAAGGAACCACTCAAACTTTCCCCAAAGAACCACAGTAGCTGTGCTTTTTGACTTTTAAGGGTGCTCTTCTTTATCGGCAACTAAAAAATGGTTCTTTTATGGCATAGTGCCAAGAACCCTGTCTGGCACCTATACTTCTTAAGGGTGATGTAGGTTCTTCTGGCCACCTCATCCATCACTTCTGTACTGTAGTCTTTATTATCTTCTAGCTGTACAGTCATTTGTGGACAGTAGAGTCTTATCCAGATGCCCAGACTGTCCCGGGACCCATTTGTGCCAGGCATCAGGTTTGGCATCAGAGCTGTCGGATCTAAAGCTGGGGCAGGGGTCACATTCTAAAGCCCATCCACGTTTGTGTGGGTTAATGAACTAAAAGTGATTCACCTCTTTTTATATCCATCACAATTCAACAGGCTGTTATTACTTCACCCTTAAGACCCATATGTGTAAATGACGTCTGTTCTGATGAACTGTCCTGCATCGTGCCTTATTCAAAACTTTGGCATGACTGGGTGGGACTAGACTGCTATAAACTGAATACCTAAGACATCACAAATGCAATGAATTCAAAATTAAGTTTTATTTGTCATGGCTGTCCAAAAAAATTAAAGAAAGCTATGTGACCGCCCCTTGTGGGAATTTATTAAACATGAGTATCACTTTTACAATGTGAAGGTTCAACACTAAATTGGATTCTTCCTAGACCCCATGTGTTATCTGGGATCCCTTTATATAGGGTCTTCATACTTGTGTCATGAACTATTCCTATCTGACACAAGTTTCTTATAGCTTTCCCATAGCTGGCCCAGCATGTTATTCTCACGTCATCATAAGTTTGCTCCTATGAGACCAAAGCCCTGCTATTCAAAACAACAGAAGCTATTTGACTGCCCCCTTGTGGAAAATGTATCACCTGCTAAACATGAGAGAGTGAGTAAAATATGATCAAATATCACCGAATGGGTTTTTTTCTAGAACTCTTTCATTATATGGGCGCCATGTAACTTCTAAAATGTTCCTTACACTTGCAACATGGACCATTTCTATTGAATATAGAATTCCGATATGGTGTCAGGAGCAGCTACCAGGCTCATACAGTACAGAAATAAGTTCCACACCCTCATTCCTCATTGCTGCCCCCAGCATGTTGTTGCTATGGGACTATGTAAAGCACTGCTATTAAGAATCAACAGAAGCTATGTGACTGCCCCTTTATGGAGAACTTCTAGAGTATTAAACATGAATAAGTAAGTACCATTTTTACAATGTAACGAATGGTTCAAGACTAAATTAGGTTTTTCCTAGGACCCCTGTGTTATGAGGAGGCCCTTTAACTTTATAAAGGTTCTTCACGCAAGTTTCTCAAAGCTTTCCCATAGCTGGCCCAGCATCTTATTCATACTTGACCATGTCTGGTCCCATGCAATGTATAGCCTGTCAAACAGGAATGAAAGAGTGAGAACATTTTCAAATATCAAAAACAAATCAGGTTCTCTCTAGAACTTTCTCATGTGGAGGCCACTTTAAAAAGGTTCCCCACACTTGCATCATGGACCATTTCTATAAGTCAATTCATACCAGTTTTGACAACCAACCCCCATGCTGCCTATCCGCCCCCACAATACTACATAGGTGTTAGTATTTGAATATATTAATATACACAAAGTTATAAAGTTATTAGCTTCCAAATTTGTATATTAATGAATGTAATTTCTTAAAACTTTGTTAAAATTGTTATTATTTGTTAAATATTAATTGTTCTTATATATACATTGTTGAAATAGTTGTTATTGTTATAATGCTTTGGCAATACTGTACTTTACACAGTCATGCCAGTCAAGCTATATTAATTGACTGATTAATTGGGTGATTTATTAATTGATTGACGATTTAATTGATTGATTGATTGGTTGGTTGATTGATGAATTGCGTGATTTATTAATTGATTGATGGGTTGATTGGTTGGTTGGTTGGTTGGTTGGTTGATTGATTGATTGGTTGATTGGTTGATTGATTGATATAGGTGAGCTGCTGGGCTCAAACAGTGATGAGATATGAACTTGAGAGTACATGGCACTTAAAACAGCAGTGTTTCAGTACAACAGTGATGTGAGTTACCCATGATATGAAGCCCATTATGTGGGTTTAATAACCCCACAATATGAAGACAGTGATGATGGTTTAAGTCAGCAGTAAAAGCAGCACCAGTCAGATCTCAAAAAAATAGAGTTTAATGTTCGTGTGCTGTATAACAAATTAAATATATTAGTGTTTACAAAACAAGAGGTGCGTGACTACTGCATATCCTAACGGTGCATTCTTTACTCAAGACAACAGTGATGGGAACAAAGCACAACGTTTATCCGGCAGTCCGGAACCGCATGGTTCAGTTCTACAAAGCACAAACAAAGACGAGTGAGCTCGCTGTCTTAAAGGATGAGAAAGAGAAGCAGGGGACAAAGGTAGGAGTCTAGATTTGTCCTGACATATAGGTCATCAGCAGCTGCATGTCGGTGCGAGCGATATCTAATCAGATGAAAACGCTTTCTTTTGTTTTTTTTCCCCCACCAAGATACTGAAACATCTCAGCCTTTCTGAGAACTCTGACAGACCGACATGCGGCTCCATATCTAGGTTTGCCGCTTTCCATTAAACCTCACCAAGCTCACGCACAAGTACAAACCTACGAAGATGAATCCAATAAGAAGCTACCGCTGCTGGGGGAAACCAGGCCCAGCCAATTGTAGCGCTTGCCCTGGGCCTGTTACATGTTATCGTGTAGGACGCTGATCCTGGACCAGCCAACACCGGCACAACTGAATCCCGAACCAGCATTTCTAACCACTGGAATGTTTAAACAACTAAGGCAAGGCAGAAACAGACGGAACACCTTAATAACATTAACATGCAGGTAAATTATTATGCAAATCATGGAAACTTTAATAATTTACCAGTTTGAACCTTTTTGCGTCGACAGAATCAGGCTCACCACGCACACTCAAAGAAACTATAAAATGGCACTTAAATTAACAAAGGTTTTGCATACTTAAGTTCAGGTTTCTGAAAGGAATCATACAAAAATAAAGAGCACAGACACACTTCTCCATTTTGGCCTTCAAAAAAAAATATATAATAATAACAATAATAAACCAAACAAAACACTGAAGTGTGGGGTCGGGACGTGAGGGTTATTCTCACGGAGAGGTATTCGTCAACAACAACACCAATACGGTTCATATGGCAGCGCCTCGACCGCACCGATATACACACACGCACGCACACGACTATTGTGGGAAACCTGATTTGTTAGCTCCTACTGCACGTCACGCCGGAACCGGTAACTACGGAACGAATGGTACCAAAGGCCGAAGCTCGGCCGGTTCACACAGTACAACCTCTATTTAAGGTACAGAAAAAAAAGAAGAGAGGGGAAAAAAACATGGTCTCACCATTGAAAAAACACCGGAAATGCGGATTCTAAAAACGCGTTTAGAATAAAACACTAGTGCATATCAGTTCCATAAATGTTTGTACATCAGCTGAATCTAAGACTATTTCTACACTACTGAACGGAGGGTACAAATACAGTACTGTACAGTGAACAGCCCAGGGGCTGCGACGACTAGACACGTTTCACTGGGTTTAGTAACAACAGCTATTCGGTATTGCTCTACTACTAAATACTCGGTATTACATATTACAATAGATGGTGGAAGATGAAAGGTTTCCATGGTGCAGTGATGCTGCCCTGAAGTTTCAGTCCTAAGAAAAACTCTTTTTTGCCACGTCACACTCTTCAAATAACAGGTTCTTTGGGCAATGCCGTAGAAGAGCCAAGGACGCATAGTCCGGCCGGCTCACTCGTCCCTAAGTCCATCTGATCCATGCGCTTTAGCGCCTAGCTAGCTAGCAACGTCCCTTTTCCACAGGCTGTGTATACATCTGAATGCCTAATCGGAATTTCCTGAGGGTCTTTTCAGCCATGCTACCTTGCATGACATCCATGTGCCAATAAGGCCGCACACCGTCTCCCGCTTATCATAGCTCCACCTTCACAAAGTACTGGATGGGTTTAAAAAAAACTACACCCTCTGTTTATCCACATCCTGGTTTCTCAGACTTGCCCCAGAGCATTATTCTTAGGTGGTCATGTCAAGCCCTAGGAGACAAAGCACAGCTACTGTCAAGCGACAGAAACTAAATGACTGCCCCCTTGTGGAGAATGTACAGCCTGCTAAATGTGAGTGAGTGAGTTTCTACAATGCTCTCCAGGAAATTGTGTTCTTCATAGAACCTTGGAACCGAAATCTACTAAAAAGGTTTAAAAAGAGCATCTATTTTTTGTTTAGAGAACCAAAAGTGGTTCTCCTATGACATTGCGCAAAGAACCCTTCATCGTACGAGTGCATAAACACCTTGTTTCGAGACGATTATTGGTCAAAACACTGTACAACATCTTCCTCCCGTCAAAGCTTCATAGAAAGAGAGGTTCTGTTTTGGGTGCTGCCAATAAAATCACAATTAGTACTACATTATTCACATACCTATTTACGAGCTCCATATGCCGAGCTTGTTACGAGAGACGTCTCTTAAGTAGTTCAGTGAATATCACCCCTTATTGGTAAGTAGTCAGTAAGCTGAATTATGATACTTGTGCTTATTCTCAATGGAATTACCTCACATAACAACCTAGCACAGACAAACGATGCTGTGTATGTGGACTGAGGTGTTCACTACGTTCGCAAACAACTCACGACGCCTACTGTAAGCTTCACGATCGCCCTCGGGTCTGCGGGTCACCTCAAGCGTAGCACCGTACAAGAACCGGGTTCGTTTGAATTGCTATAGCGGCCCCTGACAACTCAAACTGGAACTCGCTCAGATCCTTTACAGAGAAAGTCCACCGAAAAGGGCTCAAACGGATAACAGCAGCCTGCCGTGAGCTTAAAGCGCCGAGACAATGACGTCGCCACCATCCGTGGAACAATATTTGACATGCATTCATATATACACACACGACACAAACTGTATTTAAATAACATCATCTCAACATTTTCCATGTATGAACAAATGTATGTACAAGTAGCGGACATTGTGGTCCACGCCCGTTGGAGAGCGAACAAGAGAGAGAGAAAACAAGTGAGTGAATAGGGAGCGAGAGAGATAGAAGGATACAAAGAGAGAGAGAGAAGAGTTTGGGTGTACAGTCTGTGACAACACCGAGTCTGTGAGTCTATCCAGGGATGAAAATAAGGGCTCTAGGTGCTTTGGCAAAACAAAAAACGTGGAACTAAAAACGAAAAAAGAAACTCTATTTTGAGGCAACATTGGTTATTAAGGCTCTACTGTAGTTGTGCTCCTTTAGTATTCACTGACAGACGACAGAGTTCATTATGGAATCAGTAGGAAAGCAGGTTTTCCGGTCTGCTATCTGGAATCTTCAGGCTCCGATTTGATGGTTTTCTTCTCCGAAAGGTTGAGGGCGCGAGGAGTCACGTCTGCTCCGCTGCCGTTTTCTGGAAAGACATAATGAGATCAAATGTCACAACTTCAAGCAACGTAAATAGACAACACGTTTTCCCCTTAGGCATTTATTACCCTCCATTTAAAGAGATAGCGGACCGCTACGACGACTGTCCTTAACACCACACCAACAAGAGTCCCGCTTTTGTCTCGGTGGAGACAACCAATGAATCCATGTGTGGAGGCACCGCGGTCAGCGCCAAGATCAACGGTTTGTTGGTGTCACTTCACCTCCACCCCTATTCAAGCTTATCACCAGTCTCCCACATGTGATGGCGGCCTCCTGGCAGGTAGCGGTGTTATCCGCTGAGCTACACCCACCACTGGGAACCTCTACAACTCCATGCCGAGACGCCTAGATCATTACACAGTTGCCTTAAAGTTGTTGAGTAATGTTAAACAGAGGTGTTGGGGGTCTCTCCACTAAGACAAAGGTGGGACATGTCACTGAAGATGACCCGCTGCTATGTCTCAGTCACTGCATGACGGTGGAACGACACCAGCCTTTGGCGATGTTGACGTTGTGTTAAGGGCAGTCGTTGTAACGTTCTGTGTGAATGTGGTCCTGTGTGGTGCAGCCGCCTGCCGATGGTGCTGGTCCTACCAGAATGACTTACAGGGCATCACTGCTCACTGAATGTCCATAAACGTGGCCTTCTGGGTGCAACTGCTTTTTGATGATGAGTGTACATGTCATGTTGAAGTTTCAGTCCTAAGAAAAACTCTTTTTTGCCACGTCACACTCTTCAAATAACAGGTTCTTTGGGCAATGCCGTAGAAAAGCCAAGGACACATAGTCCGGCCGGCTCACTCGTCCCTAAGTCCATCTGATCCATTTGCTTTAGCGCCTAGCTAGCTAGCAACGTTCCTTTTCTGTGTATACATCTGAAAGCCTAATCGGAATTTCCTGAGGGTCTTTTCAGCCATGCTACCTTGCATGACATCCATGTGCCAATCAGGCGGCACACCGTCTCCCGCTTATCATAGCTCCACCTTCACAAAGTACTGGATGGGTTTAAAAAAAACTACACCCTCTGTTCATCCACATCCTGGTTTCTCAGAGTTGCCCCAGAGCATTATTCTTAGGTGGTCATGTCAAGCCCCAGGAGACAAAGCACTGCTACTGTCAAGCGACAGAAACTAAATGACTGCCCCCTTGTGGAGAATGAACAGCCTGCTAAACGTGAGTGAGTGAGTTTCTACAGTGCTCTCAAGGAAACTGTGTTCTTCATAGAACCTTGTAACCTAAATCTACTAAAAAGGTTTAAAAAGAGCATCTATTTTTTGTTTAGAGAACTAAAAGCGGTTCTCCTATGACATTGCGCAAAGAACCCTTCATCGTACGAGTGCATAAACACCTTGTTTCGAGACGATTATTGGTCAAAACACTGTACAACATCTTCCTCCCGTCAAAGCTTCATAGAAAGAGAGGTTCTGTTGACACCAGAAACCTGGATATTGGATAACCAGAATTCCCATATTGGTGCATCCCTAATTATAACTTGACATCATTCAAATATTAGGCTGTATGCATCGTAGACCGCACTGGCCTAAGCTACACAGCAGGCCACACTCCAGTGCAGTCTGGTGTATGCATATAGTTACGGGACCACCTAACCATTGAAGTTCATCATGTTTGCACAAAGTCACACGAACCTGTGGCGGCTGCTGCTTTGCTCTCAGCGCTGGCCTGGTGATGTCTCTTCAGCTCGTTGGCCAGTTGCTTGCCCAGCGGAGTCTCCCCCTCGGACGCCCCCGACCTCTGCCCCGTCACCCGCAGATTCAGTGGCTTCTCACCTACGCGCACACAAACACACACACACCGTTTTAAAACCTCATAAGAAAGTTTCCCCACCCCAGCCGCGCCACATGGCAGTATTATTAGCATGCCCTCCATTTCTGCTAAAGACATCAACAAAGTAGAGCTAAATCACAAACAATACGCCTACCGAAAAAAACCCACCCAAACGCTCCGGGCGCTCGCGGAGCACTCGCGCTCACAGACGCCACTGATCTCAGCGCGATCTGAACTCAGCACAGCCTCTCCTGCTATTAGAACCAGCCAACGCAGCCGGAGTAATGGCCTGAGGACGCAGCCTGCAGATGCCCACAGTAACACGAGAGCACATCACACGCCGCACGCTCGTTTACACACACGCAGCATTAACCTGAGCTCAGAGCCGCTCGCTGACTAACAGCCTTCAGCTCCAATTCAGCTCGCCAAACACCCCTAATTACCCACAGCACTGATTCAGCTCAGCCTGCACTCAGAACAGGCCACCCTTCCCTCTCTCTCTCTCTCTCTCTCTCTCTCTCTCTCTCTCTCTCTCTCTCTGTCACTGTCTCTCTCTCTCTCTCTCTTTCTGTCTCTCTCTGTCTCTCTCTTTCTGTCTCTCTCTCTGTCTCTCTCTTTTTCCGTCTCTCTCTCTCTCTCTCTCTGTCTCTCTTTCTTTCTGTCTCTCTCTTTTCTGTCTATCTTTCTCTTTCTGTCTCTCTGTCGCTCTGTCTCGCTCCTTGTATCTTTCTTGTCTCTCTCTCTCTCTCTCTGTCCATTCCATCTCTCTTTCTTTGTCGGTGTCTCTCTCTGCCAGTCTCCCTCTTTCTCTCTCTCTGTCTATTCTGTCTCTCTTTCTCTTTCTGTCTCTGTCGCTCTGTCTCTCTCTGCCAGTCTCCCTCTTTCTCTCTCTCTGTCTATTCTGTCTCTCTGTCGCTCTGTCTCGCTCTTTGTATCTTTCTTCTGTTTCTCTCTCTCTGTCTCTCTCTCTCTCTGTCTATTCCATCTCTCTTTCTTTGTATGTCGCTCTCTCTTTCTCTCTCTGTCTATTCAGTCTCTCTTTCTTTCCCTGCCAGTCTCTCTCTCTTTCTTCTCTGTCTCCCTATTCATCTAGTTCTTCCTTCCTATCTTTCTTGCTCCTTCTCCTCCTATTCTATTTCTTTTTTTTACCTCTCACTCCATCTCCTTCTCTCTGCCTTACTTTCCCCACTCTGCCTCTTTTGCTTAGCCTCTATTCCCTCTCTCTAAATCTTTCCCTTTCTCTTTTGTCTCTTGTTCTTTTTTTCTTTCTATTTCTGCACTTTCTCTCACTGTTTTTTATCCCGTTTCTTCTTCCACTCTTTCTTGCTTTACTCTGTTACTTTTTCCTTTTCTCTCTTGTTCTCTCTCACTCAATTCTCTGTTTCTTTCTCTCTCCCTTCATTCTTTCTGTACTTCTTCCTCTCTCCTCTCTTTCTCGGTTCTCTTTTTTATCTTTCCCTTCTTCTTCTACTTCTCATTCTTCATTCTCTCTTATCTTAACCTCTCTCACTCCAACTTTCTTTCCTGTTTTCTCACATAATGTTATTTTCCTTTCTTTCTCTCTCCCACATCTCTCTTTTCCATCCCTCCTAACTTAATCTCTTCCTCTCTTCTGCCACTTTTTCCACCTTTCTTTCGTTCTCACTGTGTTTTTCGTCGTTCACATTTTCTCATATGCTTCTTTTGCTTTCTTTCTCTTCCCTTTTTTCTCTCCTCCCTCTCGCCTTTTGCAATGCCCACTCTCACACTCTCCTTCTTTCCTCATTTTCTCTCGCTCTCCTCCCTCGTTTCTCTCTCTTTCCTCTCTCACCCTTTGTCTGCCCACTCTGCTCTTTCTCACTCATTCTCACCCCAACCCCTCTTTCTCTCCCTATCTCCCGTCCTCTCCCTTTCTCTCACTTCCTCCCCCGTCTCTCCCTCTCTCTCTCTACCTCTCTCTCTCTCACTCTCTGCAGATCCCATACGCCCACTCAGAGTGCACGCTGGGATGTGAAGAGATTGAGGCAGCTCTTGTAGCAGAGTTCATGAAGGAGGTATTCAGTGGAATGGGGAGGGAGGCAGCTCTGTTCACCCAGCGGGAAACTCCCCAGACGCGCGGCATAAATAACGCAACACAGTTTCATTCATCTTCGCTGCATCTTCTCAAACGCTGACCACACACGTTTCCTGTGCTTTAAACACTAAAGGCCAAGGCACACGAGACCGTGAAGGGGTGTAATGACATGCTCTTCTCATGATTCGATTACATTCTCAATTAGGGATGCTCTGAAATTTCAGCCACCAAAAATATTCGGCTGCAAATCCCCAGAAACAGCAAAGAAAGGGCAATTAAAGGTCAACCCCCAAAACCCCACAGCAAGCTCTAATAAAACACTATTGGTTTCCTTTTACTTTCAACAAAGCGTTTTCCTGTGGGCACCAGATTGTATCTGCCACACTATTTAAGGTGGAACTGATCATTCTGAGAACACAAAGCTGACTTCAGCCTTGTTCTTGTCGCTGTGCTGCCCCTCACAGACACATTCAAACAGTTGGAGCCGCAGCGGATCAACACTGAAAGGCTGGGTGGAAATGTTGACTATGGAAGTATTTCACAGCTTCTTTGAGGGAAATTAAACAAGCTGTTTGTAATCACAGTCCCGCTAATAAAAACAGCACAGGTCAGCATTCGGTTCCTGCCTGTCTAGGCCGGTCTATATGGTGTAGCTGGTCAATGCAGCATGGCTGACTGATACAGCAGCATCCGAAACACAACACATGCTGGTTATACTGGTTTTTGTGTAGCTGTGTTTTTGTATAGGGCGCTATTGAGAAGCAGGAACAGGTACAACTAACCCTAACCCTAACTTCCCAAAAACTTCCCATTCACAGGTTTGATCCCATTGGAAACATGACGTTCATGGGATGATGAAAAAACATGGAACCCCCGCTTTACAAGAACCACAGCTCTCTTTTGAGGGACATGCTAGTGGCTACGTACTGTAATCAGGTTAGCAATACTGGAATAACACTGTCAGTTTAGTTTTCTGACTTACTGTCTCCTGAATTTCAGTTTTGGCCAAGAATTTTCACTTTCAGTGCATCACTGCTCTTAATAACGGGTTGACGATTTGATATTCTCGAGGAAATTGAAAGTGCTATCTACTAATATTAGTATTCAGAGACTGGAGTGTTAAACTGAGAAACAACATTTGGCATTCAAAGCATTCATTACATGGCAATTTTCCACTGCACAGAAAGTACCTGTGGTGACACTAGAAAACTGAAACTGTGGTTTTCCATTGGTCACCTGTGCAGTACTGAAGGTCTGGTTTTTGGTATCTGGCCAACAGGACCTAACAGTACTTAAGGGTGGTCTTAATAATAGCAGTTGAAGCCGAAGACAGTATAGCGTATTCCTAACTCCTCCAGGTCAGGATAAAATCACCAAGCACCTTCACACAATCAGTGTTAGCATTCATGCTAGCCACATAAATAGGATTATATGAGCTTTATTTGTTTTGGCACATGATTCTGAGTAATTCTGCGACATTTTGTACGCCCTAAGCTGAACAGCACAGTATATCACTTCACCGCTGGCAGGTTAGAGCTGGAAATGGATAAGCTTCACATCAGCTAACCCTGTAAACAAGCAAGCAGGATTTGTCAAATTTGACACAGTGTGGCCTAAAACAACCAATTAACGACCTTACGCTTGGGCCAGTGTTTGAGGAGCATCCGTGCTCTGTCAAGTTGGTCCACCACAATGTGGAGCTTTACAGTGTAGACTTTCACCTTGTTAACCTCTCCACTAACAGTGCCTTCATCTATTTCCTCACTGAAGCTGTTCTGATTTCAAACTTTCAGCTAATATTAACACAGAGAAAAACACTTTCACTGCTAAAAGCGTCTCAGTTTTCACATGAAGCGTGCAGGCTGTAATTACAGATGAGTGTGAGTGAGTTCCACCCAATCTGAGGAGGGATCGAAGAAAGAGAGAGAGAGAGAGAGAGAGAGAGAGAGAGAGAGAGAGAGAGAGAGAGAGGGAGAGAGAGTAAAGTATTACCAGAAATTAGCTATGGAACAAACACTCGCTTCTCTACATGGACCAACCCTCCCACCTACCCACCCACCCCTCTGTTAGAGATGGAGAGAGAGTAAGAGAGAAAGAGAGAGAGAGTAAGAGAGAGAGAGAGAGAGAGAGAGAGAGAGATACAGGGAGAGAGAGGGGGGGAGACAGAGAGAGAGAGAGAGAGAGAGAGAGAGAGAGAGAGAGAGAGAGAGAGACAGAGAGAGAGAGAGAGATACAAGGAGAGAGAGGGGGGACACAGAGAGAGAGAGAGAAGGGGGGGCACAGAGAGAGAGAGAGAGAGAGAGAGAGAGCAGAGAGCAAGAGAGAGAGAGAGAGCAGAGAGAGAGAGAAATAGAGAGAGAGAGAGAGAGAGAGAGAGAGAGAGAGAGAGAGAGAGAGAGAGAGAGAGAGAGAGAGAGACAGAGAGAGTGAGCAAGATACAGGGAGGCGGGGGAGAGACAGAGAAAGAGAAAGAGAGAGAGAGAGAAAAAGGGGGAGAGTAAGAGAGAGAATGAGAGAGAGAGAGAGAGTAAGAGAGAGAGAGAGAGAGAGAGAGAGAATGAGAGAGAGAGAGAGAGAGAGATACAGAGAGAGAGAGAGAGAGAGAGGGTGATGCAAGCTACAGAACCATCCGCGCAACAACAACCCCTTTAACACATCACCAGCTCTGCTGGCGTGCACTGAGCACTAAATCATCTGGGTGGTCAGTCAAGGTTGACACAGTCTGTCCCCATCGTCGTTCCCCGAGTAAGAATAGCTGTTTCCTCTTCCTCACAGCCTACTCTCTCATGCCAGCTGAGCTTCACTTCCAGTTAGCACAAATTTAACCGTTTTTCTTACTGTTATTCACACAAATCGACACCTGACTCTCCATTTTTATGTCCTTAGGGCCTTTCATAGTTGAGGAAGCGAAAAAAAAAACCCTACTTAGAATACCTTTCGGTTTCTGTGCGATTGGCTGATAACACGCCAGTGGTTTAGAGAAATGTTCAATTCCAGAACATACTTCCCAGTGATATTAGGGGTGGCTTTATTCGCCATAACATACAGCACCAGTCAAAAGGTTTACACAGACCCAACTAAACGGACGTTGTTGGTGATCTTAAAGACTCTACAGGCTTACACTTCCAACTGATGGGAACTCCAAAACAAAAAAGTCCTAACAAGTGGTTTATTAGTTTTGGAGTTCAACAGTGTTGTACTTTTGGCCATATATTGTTCTATCAGCCTCCACTGCAGGTTAAGAAACGGGCCCGTCCCCCTGTAAAGGCCTATTTTGGAGGTTTTTAAGGTGGACTGGCTAATTCCATGAGTGCTACTTTATAATTCGATATCTTCACTTTTATTCTAAAGTGAAACATTCAGCTAAACATAAGGAAACCTCCTCCGAGGAGCCGTGTCTAAACCTTTGACTGGTCGTGTAAGTATTTTTCCTGGACTATACATCCACACAGTGCTCACTGCACGTACTTCGTTCAGCCACTGTAACACAGCATTGCTGTCATACCTAATTGTTGCATCCCCAACACTGTCTTTTTACTGTGGAAGGAAAAACCTTCTTACGGGGGAACCCCCTTTAGGCATCATCCGTTCATCACGACATTTCCAAACATGCATGGGGTAAATGTGATTTCAAGTGATGTAAAAAGTGAGGTCACCTTAAATCTCGCCAAACCAACACGGAACTGTACGAAAGGCAAGGAACAGCATTAAGCTCAAAGTCTTCAAATAGCTGATTTCATATTTCAGCTTGCTCTAACGTGAGTGAAGTGCTTTGAAGGCACCTTTACACTTACCACTTAACACAGACACATGCTCACAGCACACCCGGCTAATCTGAAACAGTTCCGGAGTACAGACACCATACTGCTTCTAAACTTCTCAAGAGCTTTGCTGTGGATGGGTTTACATCAGTGGCGTAAAAATAGAACGCGCTGGAGTAACACAGGCCTGTATTCCACGTTCTCTGGTATTTTCTCTGTGAACTTATTACACATTAACTACGTGTTCACACTAGCAGGCGATAAGTCGCTAATGTCACCCCAAATCCATCTCTCGAGGATGTCCGCTCGTGTTGTCACGCGTCGTCGTGTATGAGGTCCAGAAAAGCTAGCTAGTTTTGTATGGAAAAACTAACTGCTTGCATTCTTGGCTAGTTTTTTGGCTAGTTAGCATGCTGGCTAACCTCGCTAGCTATCGAGTGACTTAACTATATGTGCAAACACGCATCATATAAACTGGGGAAAGAAGAAACAGCGGCTCTGAGCTTCTCCTTCACGTTTACCACCACACTGCTAAGCACTGCATCCAAATGCTGGTAGGAACTAGAGGTTTAGAGAGCAAAACCTGGGGACCTTGTCTATGGCTGGTCCAAAGAATTTGTTGGAGCCAACTGTTTAAAATGTGGTTCCCCCTCGTCATAAATCATTTCCATTACCTTGACAAAATCTCAAGTCAATTTTCTCGCTTGCCACTTGGCTACAAATCATGTGCTCCCCTAGGAAATGACTGGTTGCTTGTTGCTCAGTAGCCTGATAGTGTGAACGCACAGTGAGACTGTTATTCAGTAACTACAAAGACTACTTGTAAATCTCTTGTGCTTTTAGGACTGATATATATGTAAACATGCTAGTCTTGCTTGGCTGCTGTCCTTCACCATGAGTGGGTGGAGTTAAACTGTCATCAGTCTGAACAGATAGATATGTAAATACACTGGTTTTTATGACCTCACGAGTACAGTAAATTCAATATTTATATATAATATATATAGTGTTTCCATATATGGACTGGGGCATGAACAGTATGTATGTTAACAAGGTTTACATCCTGCTTTAAACTCTTTCCATAAAAATGAGAAAAATAATATTGTTAATATTGTGGATATTGTTTTGTTTAACATAGCTGGTGCTATGTCTAATTAAAGTCTAAAATTAAAAGTTTATGTTCCATTTAATGTGGTCTTGTTGGTGCTGTTGGTACATTTCTGAGATATGTAAAGAGTAAATTGTTTGGGCATGAAAACAAATGAATCTAAATATTCTCCACCCTTTTATGCTTTCTCACATAGCAGTAATGAGCCCATAGACCACTGTAGCTCACTTAAAGCTCCAGTTTCACATACTGATCCACTTTATTATGACCAGCATGGACAAGCACACAGTCTATAGACAGGGCCAGAGATCAACCAAAGTCACTAAAGTCTCTGAACCTATAAATATCAATATCAGCACTTACCATTTTTTTAAAATCACAACATCCCTGATTGATAGCTTTCTAGTGTCTATATATATGTATGTATGTATGTATATATATATATATATATAAATATATACATACATACATACACATACATATATATATGATATTGATATTGATATGTATAGGTGTATATATATATATATATATATATATATATATATATATATAGATATATATATATATATATATATATATATATATATATATATATATATGTATAAAACTGAACACTCACCGTGCTGTTCGCCGGCCTTATCACCAGACACTCCATTGGTGCTCTGTCTTTCCGCGCTGTGCTTAAAGGCTCCAGGTGGAACCCTCCACTCCAAAGCCTGCAGTCTGTCCTGAGCTGCAGCGTCATGCAAGATCTCCATCTGCTTAGCCAAAAGACGCTCCAACTGCACCTGTAATACATATACCGGCTGTTACAAATATGATACTGTGTTCCAGTTCAGTGAAAAAATAAAGTATAAATGATATAGATATGATCCCCATATGCTAAGCAGCATTATCACCCTAAAAGAAGCTCAGGTCTGTAAGGGTTCGGTGGTTAAATATAGAACTAGCGTAGCACCGATAGCGATACAGCATCAGTACTGCACAATGGAAGACATCAGAGTGGTTGGGTTGATTGCGTGTGTGGGGGAGGGTGGTCTTTACATGTAAACGTCATTCTTTTTTCTCTGCTATTTTTGTGGATATAACACAAAGGATATTCAAATGCCTGCAGAAGTGACACACCGATCAGTCAACAAACAATTCGTCACTTACTGATACAAAATCATGAATCAATCTTCCTGTCTGATAACACATAGGTGCCGATGTTGCCTCTGATAAGGCAAATGCTCGTGCTACATCTGAGCAATAAAGTCATTTGCAATCTCAGTAGGCAAACAACCTGTCCCAGCGCTGAGATCTGCCCCAGATTTAGCTGCTGAACTGCACAGTAGACTGACTCCTAGTTCCAGTTCCACCTTCCAGCTCAAACCAAACCAACTTGACTCAACCTTGAAATTCACACATGTGCGATATTGTTTTAGCATCTGTGTTACTGTACTGTAATGAATCTGAGTCACATTCTTCCCACATACAATATGGTTCAAAAGTTTGGAATATACAGTTTGTGATATTTTATATGTAATATTAACATACAATATAGACATATAACACAGTATAATACATATACATAAATATATATATATATATATATATATACATATATATATATATATATATATATATATATATATATATATATAGTTCACTTCTATATATAGTTCATCTCCACGTTACATAGGCTCCGATCTTGTCAACAACTAACAATATATATATGTATGAAGATTAACTATATATATATATATAGTTAATATATTTCTACTGTATTATACACAGTATAATACAGTAGAAATATATATGTATATATATATATATATATACACACATATGTATATGTATATATATATATATATATATATATATATATATATATATATATCATATATATATATACATACACACACACACATATGTATATATATATATATATATTTATATATATATATATATATATATATATATATATATATATATATATATATATATATATATATATAAATTTCTACTGTATTATACTGTGTTATGTCTATATATATATATATATATATATATATATATATATATATATATATATATATATATATATATATATATATAGTTCATCTATATATATATAGTTCATCTCCATATATATATATATATATATTACAGTAGAAATTAACTAATATATACACATGTATGTATATATATATATATATATATATATATATATATATATATATATATATATATATATATATATATATATATATATGAATGTGTGTGTGTGTGTGTGTGTGTGTATATATATATATAAATAGTTCATCTCTATATATAGTTCATCTCCGCTGTACATAGGCTCCGATCTTATCAACAACTAACAATATTATGTCAATTGATCTATGTTAAGATTTGGCAGACACTTTTAAAATATGACTCATTCTGAATATTGGCTTCAGAAGAATCTCATCTCTCTGTCATTAAGGAATCATATACAGCTCTGTTCATCATTCTGAACACATCCTGAACTTGTGTTTAGAGCTTTCCAGTGTTCTACTATTATTTGAAATCTCTAAAACTGAACTGGACTAGTACACTGAATGTCAGTACGTCATCATTTCGCATTTGTTATTGTGGAAAATAACAACTTCACAGCGGGATTGGGTATCGGGATACAGGCCTTGTTATTACCTGGTATTGGATTAAACTGAAAATCAGTGGTACTGCCTATCCTTAGTTAAAGTCATTGATTCCAAACTATCAAA
Organism: Prochilodus magdalenae; assembly: GCA_024036415.1. NCBI lineage: Eukaryota > Metazoa > Chordata > Actinopteri > Characiformes > Prochilodontidae > Prochilodus > Prochilodus magdalenae. The sequence continues at coordinate 185,738 of JAMWET010003446.1, read as the reverse complement.
CAGTGATCCCACCTTTTAAATACAAGTGTACTTAAACAGGCCCAACCTCCTCCTCAGTGAGCACTGAGGCACACATATTCACCCAGGATAATCATCTGAAGTGCTTCAGAAAGCACTGCTGGGATCACAGAACACACATCTTAATGAGCCACCCATTCATTAGATGATGTGCTATTAGATAAAACAACAACAGTTGTGTTCAGTGTTCATGAATACAAAACCACTAGATCTATTCAGAGAATTCCCGAGGATTCCCAAATCAGGACCTTCAGGGAACCGAGTACTGTTTTTCACACTGCAGGCTGCTTAAACGGGAGTTAGAAGCATCGCTGCCTTTGATTTGCTGCTTGTTCATAAATACAGACTTGGTAGAACAGCATGTAAGACATGCTACAATCTTCCACGTTTATTAAAGTGTTTACGGAGTATTTATAACACGCCTCAGGATGAGCACTTCACTATTAAGCGTGGACGTATCATCTAAACGTATCTTGGGTGTGTTTGGAGACTAGCCTCTCACAGTCCACATCATTGATATGGATTGATCGTCAGTGCCCAGCTCGCTGGCCCTGTTGGAACCTTATACTGGGTCACAAGTAGGTCTGCCTGATACTGAAAAAAAAAAAAACGCTGACGCTGCAATTTATTTTCCTGGCGATATGTACTGGTATAAGAAAATCTATGTTCAGGAATTTACACCAGATGATTGGGGAGAAAATAATAAAAATACATTCAGGAAACAATCAGTTTCAGTGCACCAAACACAAAAGCTGGTGAGCACCGTGACTGCTCTTCTCTGTGTATCTGAGAAGCCTTAAATCTGAGTCCAGCTAGTTTCTCTTTTGTATCAAGCAGCAAAAAAAGTTCTCGCATCACATGTTTCAATTCATTTCTCCTACTTAACACCGCATGTCCTGCAAGGTGAGGGTTTTGCCGTGACGATGATGAAACCTCAAACCTCAAACCTATATTTATCATATTATTCATATTTATACCTAAACAGTCTCATCAGCATCCCTGAACCAATCATCATACCGCATACTGGTTGTGTAAATGGCAATCTGTCACGCCTGCTGGCTCTCCTCTCATCCCCAATCTCCTGGACGCCGTTTCCCATAATCCACCACTCGAAGACGTCACAGTCACATGTCCACCATCTTCCAGTCCCGCTCCGTCTCTCAGGTCTAGGTCTCCAGAATATTGAGTTCACCTGTAGCCGATTAGCCTCTGGTACAAATACTCCTCTCTCCCACTGACCCGAAGTATTGCCTCATTGTGCGTACTGAGGGGTTTCCTCTGTTGTTCTCGTTTGCTTTCCTGGTTTCACTCCCTTTTGACTTTCTGGTTTACTCTTTGTCTTTCCCCTTTGGATACTGTTGCTGGTCTGACTGTGTTGTCTGATTCTGACTTCTGCTCGTCTCGTTACTCTGACTCTGTCCTCGCCCTCTTGGTTGTGTCTGCTTGTGCTTTGTTGCTGCTGTGTTGTGCTACGAGCCTGTTTAATAAACCTAGCTTTGCTTTCAGTGCGCGTCACAGTCTGTCTGTCCATCCTCACACAATCTGGATGCGCATTATAGACATTGACACTTCCTAATTAGCCTGTAGACAACAAATTCATTTCGGGTTAGGATGTAGGTTACTTCCAAAATGTCAAACGAAATTTTGGGCACAACATCAAACTAAGCACAGAGGTGGAGACGGTGTGCGTGCAAGGCCCAGCAATACCAATCTGATGATGCCTTCTTAAAAAGTACTTTGTCAAAAAGGAAACTACATTCTGCTGAAAGTAAACAGCACTTCATTTGACACCAAATACGAGTGTACATTCAGAACGCAAGTTTAGAAAAGTTTCCAGGAACTGTTGGGAGAAAAACTGGTATCGGTATATGACATTTTTTAATGACATCCAGACCTAGTCACAGGGTCCAGCCCAACGACCCTGAGAGTGCACCACGCTCAGCTGTGTCCGGATGACTCATGCTTGCCAGACAGGCGTCAGCAAGTTGCCCACAAGCATCACCCTCCTTCCCACCCACTCGCCCCGACGCACAGTGTCAGTCACCTGGATGTTTCGCGAAACTGTCTCCTCTCCTTTGGATCTAGCCTGGGCCAGCTGTTCTCTGAGCGTCTCCTGCCGCATGTGGATGGCCTGCAGCGCCTCCTGCAGGTCGAAAAAGCCTTCCTGCTGGACAAGAGCGAGCACAACAATGAACACCAGCTTACTACATTAATTCGCTGTTACGTGTCTTGGTGTTGGACTAGAGTAGCAAAGAACAAAGATGCAGCACATTCTGGTTTATGGCATACGAAAATCATTTTCACTGTGTGACATAGGGATGCACACTGATATATCAGCAACATATTAGCATCAGCAGTTATTTGAATTTTTAAAAAAAGCCCCGGGAATTTACAGTATTTACATTTAAGTTAAAATTAAAATAAAATAGTTAAAATAGTTAAATAGTTAGATAGTTAAAGGTCGTTTGATGACCATGATTGAACTGAACACTTGGGTACACTGTGCTGAAACACACTTGTGACTTGATCTATATCGTCGCTGTCCAAAGACAAACAGGTATCTCTAAAATGGCAACTTCACAGGAGAGGCCAAAAACCTCATTTAATTTGAATGGAAGTCAATGGAACCAGACGTCCTTCCAAGCAGTTTGGGGCCATTTCTGTTGGTCCATTCTTCATGAAATCTCCACACAGTGTACACAGCAGCTCATGTGATCAAATGAGGCATAAAAGTAAAAAACAACAAAAATGGAGATGTTTTTCTTTGGACAGCGACGATATACATTGTTGAATTCTCTTTAATGTAGACAGATGAAGTCCAAGTTTCTACATGTTATACCTGTCCATGTATCTATATGCACATGAAAAACACTGGACACTAGATATTCAGCCCCCTGTTTCTGTATCACTGCATCACTTGTTCAAAATATTAGCTATAAAGCTAATGTTGCTAACTAATAAAACCGTATTGTCCATTTTGCAGACAGCAGTATGTTATACAGTGTCAGAAACCTTTAGAAATGTTAAGTTACGTATATGCACATGACAAATATTGGCTATCTGCTTTGGCCCAGAGTTTCTGTACAAGCCCATTCCTTGCTTAAACTTGCTTCTACCAGAGCTACAAAGCTAATGTTGCTAACAAATAAAACCTGGGCTAATTGAGTCTTGAGTCATTATACACTTGCCTCAAGCTGTGTCAAGCTGTTGGATGATCTCAAATAAACTTGTTTATGTGGTTTCTGGTACTAAATTATTTATGTACAAGAACTGTTTATAGCTATGCTAATATCCTTTTGTCCATTTTATCATATAGTGCCAGAAAGCTGCAAAAATGCTTAAGCACTTTTGCATATATAACACTACTGGATACCTGCTTCGGCTTCAGTTCCTGTATCAGTGCAGCCCTTGTTTAAAACTTACTGAACCCTCAAAACTAACATAGCTAGCAAGTTAAACTGCAAGCTTCAGCCTCCGTACACTTGCCTCAAACTGCGTCAAGTGGTTGGCGATCTCAAATAGACTCGGGTATGTGGTGTATGATACTGTATGAGACTGTTACATATATAAGCCATGGGGTCGTCGAAATGCTATGGCTGTTTATAGCTATGCTAATGTCCTTTTGTCCATTTTTATAAAGAGCAGTATGTCATACAGTGTCGGAAACCTCTTAAGCAAGTCTAGTTAAGGTAGCACAAGAACCGTTTGAGACAAGTGTCCTTGATAGCAAGATGATAGAAAGAGCACCAGTGGCCCACTACTGGCAAAGCTGGTGGTCCACTGGAGTTTTGTCAGTGGTTAAGCAGAGCGTTAGACAGAATGCCATTTGTCATTGCTTGTTTTCCCTCACAGTCCAATTTACTTACGTTTCCTCTTATTACTGTTATCCTTTCTTCATTACCGTTATACTCCCTTTCATTACCCTTATCCTTGGATAAATTAGTTGAATTAATTATGAATTAGTTGTTAATAGAATTTTTAGTGTCAGCAATAACAGTTTAATTTCCAAAATAAAAGTCACCATGTATTTTATATAATTAAAAAATTAGATAATAATTTTGATTTGAAAAATGACCCTACTGAAAATATGATGCTGGTTTATGGTTGTTAGTGCTGGTTAGTGATAGTTCATCAGCAAAAACACGTTATTCAGTAGGGTAATAAGAACTTGTGTATAATAACGTTGGGGGGCCGAGGGTGGACCAGCAGTGGTAATTATAAATATACATAAAAAATAGTTTATATATAAACTGTCTGCTATCGTCCTTCAAAACTTGTTGGTACTCAGGTTTGGCAGAGCATCCATGGTCCAGTATAAATGAACACATCATATTAATCCATTATAAACATTCTGTGGACGCAACAGTCAATGACAGGAACGACAGTGCTGGAGGTCTCACAGGCATCTGACATTTTACTAAATCCCGCACACAATGCCATGAGTCAGTTAATCGGCGGGGTGAAAAGCTGCTAATTCTTCAGCCATGAAAAGGTCACCTCCAATCTAATAAACGGCTTCTTAGCTGGAGAATCTCCAGAGGACGAGTCTCACGAACGAGAGGTGCTGAAGGTGTGATGGTAAATGGCGACCCGATAGGCCGAGGAGTTTTGTATGACACAGTTTATTACTCATTCTTAATGACTCTGAAGCTGAGATTGAACTTGTCTAATGTTGACTTTCGGGTTGTGCTCGGTTGCCATGGCTGATGATCGTTAACGACGCCCTCTGAGTGTGTGTGTCTTTGTGTGTGTGCGTATGTGTGTATGGAATAAGGGGGCTGGGTTCCTTTCATTAATCCCTTCAACTCTGAGGGAAGGACAGAGGATTCACATTCATACCAGGATGACTTCTATCCTAGCCTTCATAAAGAGTCACATAATGTTTATGTAAATGTTTGAAGACCCCTAAAAAAACCCACCCTCCTCTGCAAATTTTAGTCTGCAATTGGTATGTAATTTAATTTAATATAGAGCTGAAAGATTAATCACTTATACTTAGAAACCACAATTTGAAAGGATGTAATTTATTAAATTGCAAGAGCTGCAATTTTTATATTAGCCCACATTATGGACTCTCTTCAACTACATCATCAACTCTGTCCAGCTAGATTATCATCTCTGTCCAACTACATCATCATCTCTGTCCAACTACATTATCATCTCTGTCCGACTACATTATCAACTCTGTCCAACTACATTATCAACTCTGTCCAACTACATTATCAACTCTGTCCAACTACATCATCAACTCTGTCCAACTACATTATCAACTCTGTCCAACTACATCATCAACTCTGTCCAACTATATTATCAACTCTGTCCAACTACATTATCATCTCTGTCCAACTACATTATCATCTCTGTCCAACTACATTATCAACTCTGTCCAACTACATTATCAACTCTGACCAACTACATCATCAACTCTGTCCAACTACATTATCATCTCTGTCCAACTACATCATCATCTCTGTCCAACTACATTATCATCTCTGTCCAACTACATTATCAACTCTGTCCAACTACATCATCATCTCTGTCCAACTACATCATCAACTCTGTCCAACTACATCATCAACTCTGTCCAACTACATCATCAACTCTGTCCAACTACATTATCAACTTTGTCCAACTACCTCATCGACTCTGTCCAACTACATTATCAACTTTGTCCAACTACATCATCAACTCTGTCCAACTACATTATCATCTCTGTCCAACTACATTATCAACTCTGTCCAACCCTGCTCAACTCTGTCCAACTACATTATCAACTCTGTCCAACTACATCATCAACTCTGTCCAACTACATTATCATCTCTGTCCAACTACATTATCATCTCTGTCCAACTACATTATCAGCTCTGTCCAACTACATTATCAACTCTGTCCAACTACATCATCAACTCTGTCCAACTACATTATCAACTCTGTCCAACTACATTATCAACTCTGTCCAACTACATTATCAACTCTGTCCAACTACATTATCATCTCTGTCCAACTACATTATCAACTCTGTCCAACTACATTATCAACTCTGTCCAACTACATTATCATCTCTGTCCAACTACATTATCAACTCTGTCCAACTACATCATCATCTCTGTCCAACTACATCATCAACTCTGTCCAACTACATTATCAACTTTGTCCAACTACCTCATCGACTCTGTCCAACTACATTATCAACTTTGTCCAACTACATCATCAACTCTGTCCAACTACATTATCAACTCTGTCCAACTACATCATCAACTCTGTCCAACTACATTATCATCTCTGTCCAACTACATTATCATCTCTGTCCAACTACATCATCATCTCTGTCCAACTACATTATCAACTATGTCCAACTATATCATCAACTCTGTCTAACTATATCATCAACTCTGTCCAACTACATTATCAACTCTGTCCGACTACATTATCATCTCTGTCCAGCTAGATTATCAACTCTGTCCAACTACATTATCAACTCTGTCCAACTACATTATCATCTCTGTCCAACTACATTATCAACTCTGTCCAACTACATTATCAACTCTGTCCAACTACATTATCATCTCTGTCCAACTACATTATCATCTCTGTCCAACTACATTATCAACTCTGTCCAACTACATTATCAACTCTGTCCAACTACATCATCATCTCTGTCCAACTATATTATCAACTCTGTCCAACTACATCATCAACTCTGTCCAACTACATCATCAACTCTGTCCAACTACATCATCATCTCTGTCCAACTATATTATCAACTCTGTCCAACTACATTATCAACTCTGTCCAACTACATTATCAACTCTGTCCAACTACATTATCAACTCTGTCCAACTACATTATCATCTCTGTCCGACTACATTATCAACTCTGTCCAACTACATTATCATCTCTGTCCGACTACATTATCAACTCTGTCCAACTACATTATCAACTCTGTCCAACTATATCATCAACTCTGTCTAACTATATCATCAACTCTGCCCAACTACATCATCAACTCTGTCCAACTACATTATCAACTCTGTCCAACTACATCATCAACTCTGTCCAACTACATTATCATCTCTGTCCGACTACATTATCAACTCTGTCCGACTACATTATCATCTCTGTCCAACTACATTATCATCTCTGTCCAACTACATTATCAACTCTGTCCAACTACATTATCATCTCTGTCCGACTATATTATCATCTCTGTCCGACTACATTATCAACTCTGTCCAACTACATTATCAACTCTGTCCAACATTATCAACACTGTCCAACTATATTGTCAACTATGTTAAACTACACTGTTAGCTATGTCCAACTACATAATTAACTCTGTTCCACTACATTATCATCTCTGTCCGACTACATTATTAACTGTAAACAACTACATACAACTGATTGCAACTGATATTTAACAATGTTGGCAACAATTGCAATTAGATAAGAAAACATTGCTCCATTATATTTTTTCCCTGTGCAGTAGTGTGTTCTCTGTACAGAGGGTGTTCACTTATTTACACTCAGAAAATTAATAAAATATGGAATATGACCGGCAGCGCCCAAACTTTTCAAGTGCACTTGCAGAAAAACTGAATAATTCATAAATGCTCTTCCAAAATGTAATTTATGCAGTTTCCACTTACCCCAAACACAGTCAATGTTAGTCAAAGATATAAGTAAGGTTCTTAAATACATGATAGGAGCTCTGAGGCCAACATATCAAAAGCCTATAGGTCTGTTGGACTGGATTTGTGTATCAAGGAATAGGTTATAGGTCTGACAGATCTCACATCCGGATGGCAACAATCACTTTCTAAGGCACTGTATGTTCTATGAGCTGGCATCTTTTTATCACACATGGTCATAGGATCATGGAATATCATGGATATTGTTGGCACTTCATATTTAAAATGCAGTATAATAAGTTTTAAAGCTGAATGGGATTTATAGCAGTGCAGGATGGGAAAAAGTTAACCACTGAGTTTTTGATGGCAGGTTTAAACAGTAGTGGCACTACCGGTGCATTGTGTCAGCATTACAATACTTAGAGCCATTTTTTTAATTCACAGTATTCTGCGTCTTAATCATTCAATTTTCAGAGATTTTAAGGTTGTAACAGACAAAAGGGAAATATTAAATATTATTATATATAATATATATATATAATATATATTAAATAAAATGCAAAAAATTAAATTAAATTAAATTAAATTAAATACCAAACCTGAAGCTACAATTATTTATGTTCAATGTTTTACAAACTGTGCTGAACCGAATCTAACTTAAAGGCCTAATTATGCCCACTTTGTAATAAAACATGTTGATGCTTACGTTAAAGTACTCTCCATATCCACAACATGCTCACAAAAGCCTACTGTAATATAACTTACCATGATAACAATATAGCATCATTATATTTCATAGCCCTAAATCGATCCCACATTATTGTTATGTATTCTATATTGTGCAAAAGTCTTTAGATATCATAATAATGTATTACAGTCATACTTCCGGTACGAAGTACCATGAAGTATCATTCTGCCATATCACCCAGCCCTACTGATTCTTATCCTCCGGCTGATCAAACGTGTCTGCTGTACATATAAGATCTTTCTGTAAACCCATTTCATTAAGTAGGTCCGCAGTTGAAGGGGTTAACTCATAACTGCATGGTCTGACGTAGATTTACCACGGTTCATGTGGTAGCGATGAGGTCATTTAGCCACACCTCAGCGACACAACTCTGGTTTTTCCATAGTGTAGAAAAAAAGTGTTTCTAAACAGCTAAAGAACCGGACCGAGATGCTGCGAAATCTCATGTGACTGCGAAAGGAGGGCGTGGCTTACTAAAATCTTGCAGGGCTTTGATAGTGTTACGATAGACTCATCACAAGAGGCTTTAAGACCCGACATGTGTAATCACGCCTGAGAACCGAGAGGCTTTCAACAGCTGTGACACTTAAACGGGTCTTTCGATAAAACACCCCCAGCTCCTGAAGAACAGTCTCACTTGTTCGTGCTCCAACTTCTTAAAGATCTTTTCCGAGTTCAGTTTTTTAAGCTTTGGGTAATGTGAGGAAAGGTGTAACCCGAACACATTATCTGTAAACAACACTAAAACAGATACACAATTAACATCAGACACTAACGCTCATTAAAGGGGAACTTCAGACAAAAGGAATCCCTCATATCACACGCCGGCGTGCCGACCTAGGTGCTCTATATCATTGTGAATCAGCCTGTCTGATCAGTAGAAGCAGTGACACAATGCTTGCTTTCATACTCTATAACCTACGTAGGCACTGTCATACCAGCGATATTGAATCAGTGGTACCACTTAGCGCTGAAATACCTGAACAAAATGAGTTTATTAATGATTATTAATTATGAATCAGGTCATCAACACTTTAATAAGCTGTATAACATGAATAATCAGAGTGAAAAGTGACTTGTTAACTTGCCAAAAAGTGAGCCAGCATTCATTTATATATTAAAGCTCATATCTTGCTGCTACTTATCTTATGTTGTTAGTCTTATACCTGTCAGCCTCACCAGATATTACTGTTAATAAGTTACTAACACATATAACCACCAACAGGAGATCCTATCAGTCCGAAATTAAAATATTAGGACCAAACCGTGTATTTCATAATGAATGCCCTGATGGAAATGACTCCAAAATGACTCGGAAATGAAGATTTCCATGAAAACAAGGATTCCAATTAGGATTTCGGAGGTTCTGTGCCAACTGCCATGATATGAAATGACCATTCTAAGGTCAAGGACAAGGCACAAGGCCTAGCAACAATGAGTGTGTTTATGTACTTTAATAATCTTATAATTGGTGAAAATGAGATTTTGTCATAAATCCATTCGCTGTGGTTATATGCACTTGAGTAATCAGATCATGGAAAAACTCCAGGTCTGCATGAGTCAGAAGGTAATCAGATTTCTGCTTTGGAAAGGCAGAAAACAGACTAAGACATAATATACACATTAAACTCCAACCTGATGCTTAAATCGCTCTATATATATAATGTAGTTTCAGCGTCCCTCTAAAAGTCTTTTGTTGCCGTCTCTGGGTTGCAGTGTTAAGCCCTACTTGCTTACCGCAGCTCGTTTTCACACATGCGCAGACCGAATCAGCAGACTGCAACAGTAAGTTTACATATGCACTGAGGAACCCGGGTGCTGAACTAAAATCCAGCTGTAATCTGATCTAAGAAATCGGACTATAATGCGGTTTACATTACCACTCAGATAAGTGCAGCGGTCTGATAACGGTTGGGTCATTAAGTGCTGGTAAATGCACTGATTGTTTACCTGGACCTTCCTAGCATAGCAATATCTACTGTGCACACGGATCTCTTTGTGAACTTGTATTAAGTGTAACTCACTAATGGGAGTGTGTCCTACACACGGCTCCCCATTGCTGGTGATAAGTGTCAGTAACTGCAATTAACAGGACAGAAGAATGTGGGCTCACTATTTGGCAAGCCCTCTTTATGGGCCTGTTTAAGGCTTTTTATGTAGTTAATATTAATAAACTAAACTTAAAAAATATATATATATATTATATACACACACATAATATATCTATATATTTATATAAATATACACACACACATAATATATATATATTTATATAAATAGATATGTTTTAAATATGTACTTAAATATGTAATATGTACTTAATAACTATAATAACTACTTTAATAAACACAACTACATCTATCTATCTATCTATCTATCTATCTATCTATCTATCTATCTATCTATCTATCTATCTATCTATCTATACATGTTCTAACTGTTCTACCTTTAAACACACAGACACACACACACACACACGCGCACACACACGCACACGCGCACACACACACACACACACACACACAAACACACACAAACGCGCACACACACGCACACACACGCACACACACACACACACACACAAACACACACAAACACACACAAACACAAACACACACACACACACACACAAACACACAAACACACACACACACACAAACACACAAACACACACAAACACACACCCAAGTGTATATATATATATATATGTATACACGTATGTATATGTCTAACTCTATATATGTATATATGCCACTCTGTCAATCTGTAATGTATGAAAGCAAACTGTTGTGTCGCTGTTTTTTAAATGATTTGAAAAGCTTTAAAATATTAATAACCAGTAATAGACTGATTTTAAAACAACCCTAATGATGGTCTGACTGCAAAGCGGTGTACGTTTGTTTGTTTGTTCATTATTATTATTATAACACAGCACCATTAAACTGCTTCTCGTATCACAGGAGCTTGGCAGAATCACTTATCACTTAGTTTCTGGTAACTTTCATAGACGGAGTTTCAGGGTCAGTACATCGCTTCTCATTTCACAAATAGGGTTTTTTCCCCCCCTTTTTTCTTCTGCTAACCGTGCGTGACAAAACAGATACCCCTCACCTACCTAACAAAGGTGTGTGAGTGCGTCTGTGTGTGTGCTTGCGTGTGGTGCCTGCATGTACAGTCAGGTTCAACCCAGTTTTTTTTTCTTTCTACGTCGTGCTATCTGCGCAAATGCATGGGCGTGGGTGATTCCAAGTGCGCCTACGTAATGATGTCACATCTACCTCAAGACTGAAGGGTAGGCGCGCGACTGAGCTCATTTGGACCTTGCCCGTGTGCGTGTGTGGGCGAGTGGCTTATTCTCACTGGTGTGGCTGGGCGGGTAGTGTGGGTAGCGCCGAGGCCAGACAGGGACAGGAGGGGGAGGGCTGTTCATTTGAGACACAACACCATCAACTGTGAAAACGCTGCTAAGAAGCTCAGATGGAAAATCCACACCAATCTTCAGCGGTGCAAAGTTACAAAAGGCTACCGCACACTTAATTCTGAGCTCCTTAATTGTGTAATAGTGCAGTTCTCCTGCAGCACCGTACTTTTTTGTGTGTGCATGTGTGTGTGTGTGTGTGTGACGTCATGAAAGGAACCCGTAAACCCCAGGTTATGACAAGGTTGAAAGTGAGTAACCATGCAAATTAGGGGAAATCAACGACTCCCAAACTGTACTAAAGGCTGCTTGGAAAGGTACTTCAACCCAAACATCTAAACAGTGCTAATGATGACTGACCTGGTCGTGTACGCCAGCCAATTCACGCACCACGAGATGCATTAACCCCTTTCAACATTACAAGTCTTAGTGACTCGTAAATGGACCCCCATTCCAAATGCCACTTGCGCATCATTTTCATAGTAGATATGAAATAATTTGGGAGAGTTACTGAGAACTGGGTTTTAACATGGAGTTCCAGTCATTCCCAGCAGAGGCTCTGCATGATGAAACCATGAACATGTAGGTAAGTCATCCGGAGTGGTTTGATGCAAAATGGTGCAATGTGTAGACACTTCTTTCCAGTCTGGTTTTATGGGAACCAGATATTCTCTTTTTGGATTTCTCACTATATTCCTTTTTCCCCATTCCCATTCTAACTTCCAATATATGCATTGCTTCTAACACATGTAGGTTCACTGGTATAGCACATAAAATAGCTGTTCCAACTGCCTCTATAAAGAAATTATAGCTGGTAGTAGCAAGGCACCACTTCACATTAAACCCCTTCGTTCATGACCTTTTACATTTCAACAACTGTATTATGCAGAAGTGATAGAAAGCCCGGTGAAATTCCCATTCGAGACGAATAACAGAACAGTAAACGAAGCAGTTTACACCCTAGCACAGTACTTTACCATGGGAAACATTATGTCAGTGCCTTGTTTTTAACCCTTTGAACTCTGAAGGACCGCACTATGGTTCCAGTCTGTTGACTCACATTTAGGCATGTTAGTGTGCCAGCATACCACATTACTCTAAGACGACCACAATATGGGAAATTCTCTCAAAACCACTGACTTTCCCAGCTGGGGATGTGCCAGCATCTAATGCCCCAGTTTTGAAATGAGGCGTAATGCAAAAGTGGCCTGTCCGGACGCCCAACCCAAGCCTACACTGTTGCGGAGGGGAATGATGGAAGTTTCTCGAAGATCTGAAGCTCGGATAACGGCCAAACGTGTCATCCGGGAGCAATGAATGGACAGCTGCCACGAGCACAAAGGCCTGTTCAGCACACGGCGGCAGATACAGAGCAACGGAACAGATAACGCTCTCAAACACTCGCCGGCCTTATCCAGGAGCACACATGGGCTGGGTGAGCAGCGCTTTGAGGTGTGAATGGAGGAATGCTTAAACTTTCCCACTCTGCACTCTATACTTACAAAGCTTAACCTTTTCTCCATATCATGACACGCAATCCTAAGGGAACCACCCCACCCCCCCACCTCCCCTTCCTTGCGAACACCTCCTACGCAGTTCAGCAGGCTGACAGGCAGCTATGCAAACAAAAGCCACACTGCCCCACCCAATGTCAATCCTGCCTCCTACGACAAACTCCCTGCCTTCTGGTGTGAGGGGTTAGCAGCGTGGGGGGGGGGTTAGCACTGTACCTCACAGCAAATTAGCAACCATGAGCTAACGAACGCTAGGGAAACCTCCTCTGGATTCAAGCTGCCTTGGCTGGATGTTACTGACTTTAAATCATGATACAGACAGACACTTCTAAACACAGCATGCACGCCTGACTCAGGGCCTTCCTTCTCAGAAACAGAGCAGCCTGATTCAGCATGACTAGGGTCTCCAGCGAAGTCCCTCAGTCCAAGGTCAGCACTCTTACTAAAAAGAGACCTTGCAGGTTTAACCCAGCTTTAACAGAGGACAAAGACATGGCAGTTTAACTCACCTCTGTTTTGATCCTCTTTGGAGAAGGCTCGTCTCTGTCTCCACACCGGGACCTGAGAGAAAAGAGACAGAAAATTGAAAGTAGCTGATTAGAATCCAACTCTGCCCCAGAACGAACTCCCTGACCTCCTGAGCTTTTATGAAACTAATACGCAAGATATGAAGCTATGAGAGGAATTGAAGTGTGAACCCTCAAATATGTCCCTGAGAGTTTAATGGTCTGAAAATGCAGAAGCAACTGGCTGTCGGATCCAGAAAAACTCCAATCCACTGCGCTAGCAAACAAGTCGTGTGTGATTGTTGACGTAGCTGACAATAGATGGCTTTAGATCGGATGTGACCTGATTCGTTAACCACAAAACAGAAGAATGTTTTCAGGAATGTCATATCCAAATCCTTCCACTTGCATGACTTGGTTTAGGTCATAAGGTTGTTCTCCTCCCGGAGCGCAATTAGCCGTCAAGTGTCTCTGACGCAATCTGAAAGGTGTGAGCGAGCTTCTGAAACCTGAGGACAAAAATTATGCAACGCCGAAGTGGAATTTTCCGTCCGCCGGTATGCCAGCTGTGCAGTGCAGGAAGCACCTGGACACGGCTTGCTCAGATTAAGGCTGAATATCTCAGATCTAACAAAGTGCATTCAATACACTACCCACACAGCGAAGCATGTAAGCAGACAAAGACGGCTGCTCTTCTAGCAGCTTAGCATAAGCTGCTTCACAGACCACTGTCGGAGCCTGAACACCAGGGCTGATTAGCACATGCAGAGCGTCAAAAGGGCAAAGTTTAAGCCTAACTCCAGATAAAACGTTTTATTAATTACATTTATTTATTTATTTATTCATTTATTGTTATTTTAGTCCCAGTTTTAGTAATTCCATGATTCCACTTGCTAGCTACAACTCCCCTGGTCACAAAGTGAGAGCATGAAGGTTAGCACATGCTTCCCAATGCACTGATACAATACTTAGCACCCTATTATGGCGGCCTATTGTAGCACCTTATTGTGGCCAGTACTGATATCATAAATTGTACTTTATGCAGATGCTACTGTATATATATCCCCACAGCATATCGGCAACAAAGTTCAGGTTAGCAGGACAAAACTGTGGCCGATAAGCTATGAAATGTTATCTCTATATGAATTACATTAATATCAAATGCTGGAAAACCTTGTGGATCCTGATCAAGATCTGCGTTAGCAATTCAGTGTTGTTTCACCGGTGACGAATGTGGTGCTAGTTCACAAATTTGGCTTTCAATGTATTAAAATAATAACTATATTAGCTACGAAACACACATAGCTAAACAACATGCACATACAGCTTCTATCTAGGGTCAGCAGAACTGCTGTCTCAGCATCTGAAATAATAGATATTACGGAATGTCTCATTTTCTGGAGCATAGGCCGCAGAAGGGATCTATACTTGTGTAACATTATTTCACGCAGGGTAAATACAGAATTTCTGGTGTGAGTCTGAAAGGCATTACCTACTTAAACTGCTGGTTTATATATATATATTTTTATATACACACACACACACACACACACACACACACACACACACACACATATATATAGATATTCTGAAGCATATGCCGTAAAAGGGATCTATACTTGTGTAACATTATTTCAGAACCTTGATTGTGGTGATTAAGAACGAACGGTAACACCACTGTAAGGGACTGTTCATAAGCCTACATGACACCTATATAAGGTTGCCATAACAACTGACACAACCCTACATAAATGTTTATAAAGTTTATTCCAAAAATACGCCATATATAAACATTTAAGATTTATAAATAAGGGGATTTAACATCAGAGCAACATCCATTAATGTCACGTTGGTGCTGTGCGGTCTTGGCATTTTGCTCATATTGAATCTGAAGCAGGAGCTGCTGCTAGTACATGGCGACGAGTAACCTTCATTCATTCTAAAGTCTGGGAAGGATCTTTATGCTGTGATTACCTAATAAAAGTTATAATAAAACGGTTGCTTTGCCATTAAAGGAGGTAAATATGAACTGCCAAGAACTCCACCGCATGTATAAGGCGGTGCACTTTAGCCGCTGCAATGCGTAACCAAATGACAACGACACAATGTAACCAAAACCCAAACCCTGGTACAGACTAGCAAACAAACTGGGTGTAAAGTCAGCCTTACACGCCCAGCCACTGATGACTATGGCATGGCTGGGGATTGAACTCCTGATAAGTTGACCAATGTTTATATAGCTGTGCCACTAAGGAGCCCAAGCTAAGGGCTTTCACTAGTGAATCACTATTGGTGCTGGCACTTAATCCAAAACTAGGTTTAATCCACAAGCAGGTAACAGGCTCAAAAAAATCTACACCTCCAAAGAGCCTGTGAGAAACACAAGCCCTAATTCCTCCCATACAGGCCTAAAAGGCAGTCAAGCATATTTGATGGAAGTTAGTATTGTGTCAGAGATCTGTATCTCGATAAGAGGGAGAGAAAAAAAAACAGGATGAACACAATGACATGATGGTGCATGCGCAAGTCCTAGAGTCGCCCAGTTCAGGACAGGCCTCCATTCACAGATCACGGCTGTGGATTCCACACCCAGCAATGTCTCTTTGGAGAGGGTGTCTCATTAAACGGTGTCTGTATTCAGCCCAAGACGTTCTTCATGCTACGCTGCTTTTATAAAACCCGTAGGAATGCCGAAGGAAGCTCTTACTTGCTGGTTCTGTAGGTGTATTTGTAGGTGACCTCTCTGGAGACCTGCCGAGCAAGTCCGAATAGCTCGTCTCTGCGTGTCAGCAATGCCACGTCCTTCATACACAGCTGGGCTGCAGCCTCGTTCACTGTCAGCTGTGGGCACACATTAGAAAGCATTTACAGTCACACCATGAACAGCAATCACGAACACAGCCTATAGACATGTATAGGGTTACTCAGTCCCATTACAGAGCAAATACTGCAGCACAATGTCACTGGATGGGAACGCATAGGGAAGCTGACTGCATATTATTCCACAAGCTGTCTGAGACTTTAACTTCTTAGGGGGTGTTCAGATGATGCCTTTTTTAAGTGTGCTGCATCCTGTGCTTGAATAACAGCACAGCGTGCTACTTGGGGGGGTGGAGGGGGACTGGCGGGCGGTTTAAAGTACTTCACTGACAAGCAGGTAAACAGGAGTCAGTGAGACAAGAGCGATAAACATTTCCAAACTGTCAAATCTAATAAATAACAAATACAGGAGACAAAAAAAGGAAAAGAGCAGGAATTCAAGTAGCATGGCCAAACCTAGCTCCAAGGCATCCTCAAAACAGACTGCTCAGGTGTTAAAGGAATTCCTACATAATTAAACAGCTAATAAGACAATCAGTCCACTTAGACTGGCTTGGTGTGGAATGCTCAATAGCCAGCATGCTCACAGTGATGGTGGTGATAGGAACCAGATGTTCGGCTCTACAGAAGGTTATTAAATGAACTGAACATGAATACACTAACTCGTGTCTAATACATACCGTGTGATAAGGTTTTCGCCTAAACATCTTTTAATCCATTGATTTCAACCCATTCGTTGTGAAGGGATACATAGGGGGCATACAGCAAAACAGTCCCCCAAATAAAAAGTATTTTACCATCTTCAACATTACATACACTACCAGTCAAAAGTTTAGACCCACCCAACTAAATGGATGTTGATGGTTATCGTATAGACTCTACAGACTTTGACTGGTAGTGTATAAACAAGCAGAAGACAGGTGTAGGTGCACTTGTGGTTTTGGATAGTAAATACTTCAGAACTTCAGAATTTCTGGTTATCATCACCACTAGAAAGAAATCAGAGTCTGTAAGATTCTCTAAAAAAGAGTCATTTTGCCTCAGACCCCTCAGAGTGACTTAAAAAAAAAGTTTGGGTGGAATTACCCTTTAATGAGGTGTGTGGGTGTGTTTTTTTTTTCACATTAAACGCATAATTTAAACCACAAATCGCATCACGCAGGGTAAATACAGAATTTCTGGTGTGTTTTTGCTTCATAGACCAATCAGCATCACTGAGAGAGTCTGAAAGGCGTTGCCCACTTAAACTGCAGGTTTATATATATATATATATATATATATATATATATATATATATATATATATATATATATATATATATATATATATATATATATATATATATATACCTTGAGCAAGTGGATATATGCAAAAGTGTGGGTTTTCAAAACATCATAAACACAATGAATCAGAAGTGGACTGTTTTTTGTGTTTTTTCTGCAGCTTAGTTTCTCCATATGTACCGCATGAACAGTGAACGGCACATTATGAAGCTATAACTATGGCTGCCTTCGAAAAGGTATTCTACGTACTACTCGCATACTAAATCTGTCTCAAAGTAGTATGCAGTATGCAACTAAACTGTATATCAGTAGTGCACTGAAGATACCCAGATGGTGTTCTACTCCAGCCGGAGTTTCTAGTACACAGGGGGAGCTATCTTCATGGTGTACTGTATCCCATCATGCACTGTGGCCTCACCAGCTCTCAGCCGGCTTCAGCCAAAGAAAATGGCGACAGGTAACACCGGGGAGCAACACGCTGCCAACTATAAAGTGGGTGTAGTGATTGTAGCGGGGTATGTTTTTTAGAGTGAGATAGCCGAGGGAGGCTAACAGCTAGGCTAACCGTAGTTCAGGTGAACTGAGCAGCGTTAGCAGCAGCTAGCTCTAAACAGTGGATAGAGTAATAACAGCTCTGAGGTAAATGTGAGGTAACTGGTCATGTGACTGTATTAGTATACTACACTGTAGGTCAGAACTTGTTACTGTACTGTATACCACACACAGGGGGCGTATACAGTGTGCGGTACATGCTACTGTAGTATACAGTGTGCAGTATAGTAGTGTGCCATTTTAAATACATAGCACATTAAACTCTTCTATTTCCAAATAAGTATGGCAAATTAGGTGTTCATTAAATAGGCACATGAAGACTATGAGATTATTTGCTATATTTGACATAAATGCATTATTATTTATAGTTATAATATCTGAATATAAGCCACTGAGATGATATATATAGTTGAAAATCAATGCTCCAAAGTTCAGTGTAGCCCCATGGAGGCTTATTATTCAGTAACTGCTTTGATACCAATATGTAATTCATTAAGAAGTCAGGATGCACTTTAACACCGACTGGTTTAGGATCTCTGTACAACCTCATGCAGCGTGAGATGTTTGCCGTCCTTCCTCTTGGAGTCGAAGCGTCCGTAGATGGCGCTGTACTTGCGGATCTCCTCCTCCCTGTGTGGGTCCTCTTCGCTCATGTCGAAGATATGGCTGATCATCTTGGCCAGCTTCTTGTTGCCCTTCAGTTGCTCTTTGACCTCAGTCAGGTCACTCTTAGGCAGAGCCTGTGCCATTCTCTCCACGCATTCTGTAACCGATTGGACAGCGGCTGCGTCCAATGCCTCTAGGCCATCACGGGGAGATGAGGGTGAGCCGAGGTCAGCAGGAGAAAGGCTGTGTTCGCTTTCTGTCCCGTGTCCAGCCCAGAAGCGTGGCTCGGTCCCGCTCTGGAGGGGCGAAGCAGTGGCAGAGGAGCTCCCGTTACCAGCCTCGCCCTTTCCGGGGTCCACGAGGGCTGCTGCCACACACTTAGGCACCTTTGATAAATTAGTAAAATAATTTTTAATATTGCATCTTTCATATAAACAGGCTGTAACACGGTGATGGTTTAGGCATGCATGCATGTTTTCCTAGCTATGCAATGTTGTAGCCAAACAGTATCGTCCAGTGTCAGAAACCAGATTATTAAGCCAGCTATCAGAGAACACTGAGAAAAATTAAAACACTGTTATAAAATAAAAGAGTACCTTGACGTGCGTCTCTCCGCGGGCTCCATTGCCGGGCAGCAGTGTGGGCGAGCCCTCGGGCAGTTTGTATACGGGAATACTGCAGACGGGCAGTGAGGCCAGGGGCTGATTGAAGATGGCCGGGTTGGTGACCCAGTCGCGCAGAGCCTTTTGCAGTCGCCGAACGTGCAGTGGCTTGCTGGCCATGCCCACCAAGGCCATGATCTCCAGGAACTCATCCTCGCCGGCCTCGCAGAGCTGCTGCACGTCATCGCCGCCCTGCTGGATGAAGGCGTCGTAATAGCACAGCAGGTTGGCCCTCTGTAGGATGCGGTAGAGCTGCAACTCCCCGAGGGTTCTGGGTATAGTCGCCGCCATACCTAAAAGACGGGGTGAAAGGAAGGGCAGATAAGCAGAGTGAGATGAAGAGAGTGCGATGAAGACTAGCGTAATCGCTGTCTAGATTGTCCACTGAGGTGTACTGTGGCACAAATCATAGACCACTGTTTTTATTTACAGTTCAAATGGTCATAAAGTACAACTTAACCACATTTAGTGTCAGGAAGAAAACATTTATTCAGCGTACCGAACTAAACATTACATCACATTGATCAGTGCATCTTTTCCTGTCTCTCTGAGAGACTTGCCTTCAGGTTTTTAAGGGAATCTGCAGGGATAGATAGACTCCTCCAAAGTTTAGGCTTAGGAATGCAAAAGAAAGGCTTAGAAATTAGAAAAGCCTGTTTCTCACTTCTCAAGAAGAGCTGTGCTAATGCCTTGTTTGCCTTTTCCCTTACTCATTGCTACTGTTGGAACAAAACTTTGCACTTCCTTTATTGTCATATCTCAGTTTTTGACATAATGTGCAAAAGCCTGTTGCTTTTTAGATTGTGTATAAGTTGCATGCTGGATGGATTAACAGAAATGGCTCAAAATGACTTTGAGTTCCATTAACTTTCATTAACCTCCTGAGACCCGGACTTGCTTGGTGTGCAATTTTAATTTCTCCTAGCGATTTTTGATTAGTAGGACCTGACAAGTATAAAAACTAAACGTTGTCTCTGTACAGGAAGCTGTTTTGGCAAAAACCAGTGTCCTCGTATGAGGTCAAAAGGTCAACGTTTAATCATGGTGCAGAGAAGCAGAAATGTGGACGCCATATGAGGACGCTGGGGGTCTCAGGAGGTTAAAAGTAAAGTAGGTTTTCCCTCTCCTGTAAATTTGGAGAGGTTTTGTTCCAACAGCAGCGATATGGAATCTAACTTCCTCGAAAAAAATCTGAAAAATGAATAACTTGTGAAATCAAATTAATGAAGAGTGGTGTCTGACTTTGGCACATTACTGGACATAAAGCAACACAAACGGTAAATCTATAGGATAACCATAATAGGACAATATTACAGGGAACATCAAATAGCTCTATGTAGCTTCCCCTATATTAGATAACACACCATTATAGGAAACTGGAATTTGAGGCTGAAGGAAAGAATTTCGTACACTAACATTGCACAGGCATAGTCACGGTCTGCCACAAACTACAAAGGCCATTAACGGATATTCCGGGTTCGCTAAGGTCCGCGGTGTGTACACTATTAAGTGCAGGGTTGTGTGGGTACATGTCCACTGTGTTCTTGGACACCGCTACAAAAGAGCCACTACACTACAAAATGGCCCATATAGTGCTTCACACAGGACCCGGGGCGCGGCAGTGGGGGATGGCAGAAATATGTGGCTGTATCTGCGAGAGGCGACTATAAGAGCGTGCCTGTGAGGCTCCTGGGCCGCTGGGAGAGTCACATACCACACTCCACCTCTGCAGCAGGCGTAGGTGGACTGGCCCTAACACAGCAGCACAGGCCGCGTTTGTTCCTGCTCGTTGGGATCCAGCCTCCACCACTGTCCCCGGATCCCCAGCTGAGACGGTTCAGCATGGCCCAACCAGCGGCCAGCAGAGAGCGCGGAGAATGGAGGTGTGTGGGAGTGGAACGATAGGTGTTTAGACTGAGAGGGCATGGCATCCAATTTCAGTTCTGGTCACCCACTTATTTCATGAAAACGATTCAGAGCAGCGGACTCCATCCCTGGCCCTGCTCCTCATATCGTGTCTAATATGGATGGGACACGTAGCAGGGTTTGATACGGCGTTCCACTGTCGAGATTCGATTCAGTCTTACGTGTTTACATTGTTCCGGTGTTAAAGCTGTAATTGCTGCCTCTTTGGAGGAATGGATCAGATCAGAAAGGCTGAAGAGTGGCACGTCCTTGCACCAAACAGTCATCCTATTAAAAGTGAAACTGAGATATAAACAATGCAGTGGTTTCCACGAAAGCAAGCCTTCTGAGGGACCCTTACAAGACAGCGAGAGATGTAACTAGCAATTGAGTTTAACCAACAAGGGTTCTTTAGCGTGGAACCAACTAAAGTTTCCTAAAGAACCTTCCAGTGGTTGGATCTTTGGAAAAAACATACCTCCATAAAGGTTGTACTAGGAATGCAAAGCATATCGGAATCATATTGGTATCTGTAGATGTTTGGTTAATTCCTTGACCTCACTTAACCCCTTAGTGTCACTAGATCCCTTCGTGCTCAGAATACCATCCCTGTGGTTTTAGGTCACAACTGAAGTGCCCTTAAACAAGGCACTTAATCCCCAACTGCTCACTGAATGCTGTTGGTAGGGCTGCCCACCACTCTGGCCAAGTGTGCTCCCTGCCCCCTAGTGTGTGGTTATGTGGGTGTGTCTCAGCATGGATGGGTTTAATGAGGAGGTCAAATTCCTCTATGTGCAAGCGCAAATGGTCACTTCCTCTACGTTTTAAATCATGCGCCACAAAATGATATGTTGTAAATGAACAGTGGATCAGGTTTGATGTTTTTATACATGCCTGTCTATGTTTGCAATAGTCCCTTTCAGCAGGGGTCTTCAAACCGGGACTTCGAAACCTCTGGATGGTCCAGACAGGTGTTTGAAGACTTCTGATCTATAGGCTCCTTTTGGATTTCATCTTTCCATGAGATTGCTAGCGACTCAGTGGTTGGTGTAGCTCAGTGGATAATACCACTACCTACCAGGGAGCCCCCACCACATGTGGGAGACTGGGGTTTGAATCTCTGGGTTACTATGCAGGGCTACACCAATAAGAGTCCTTAGGAAAGACTCTTAACACTACATTGGCCTACCTGTAATATGAATACCCATGTAATTCACTCTGGATAAGCGTGCCAGCTAAACGCCCTAAATGTAAATTGTATGGGGAGCTGGAGCATTGGTCTGAACATATTGATATGAAGCATACAGTGGTTGCGTCTAATGATGTCAAAGGGCGACTTGAAGAACGTCTCCAAAAACTGCAACTTTAAAGGAGAGAGCTAAAACCTCTTTTAGTTTTAATGTAAATCTTTTCCAGGCCCATTTTTGGGCACCTCTGTTGGTTCATTCATTATGTAAACAGTGTAAACAGCAGCTGCTGTGCTCAAATGAGGCCTAAAAGTAAAAATGGAGATACATGTTTTTCATTGGATGGCAATGCTATGTCAGCATTGGATGGCTATAATTTTTTATCTACTCTGGCAACACCATGTAGGAAACACCATTTAAAAATGCTTTCCAGAAAGGCAAACATAAGCCAAGGTCTGTGTTGGAGCCACATTTTTAAGAGTCTATCTGATGCATGTATCAGTCGAGTTCACTGCTTCGACCATTCAGCTAATTAACAAGCCCCCCCCAGAGCTTAAGTGGGTATTTTTGAGCAGGGAAGCCGAACAGGAGTCCTTTTTGACCAGGGTTGGGATTACTCCTGCTCTATGAACTCAAACCACATCAATTAACTTACATTCATGTGAGATGGACTGATAGCGAACCACAGTCGTCAAATCACAAAGGCTAAATCTATGAATCATACTACTAGGAGGTATCAGCACAGCAACAGAAGGTCTTGGAGAGTATCTGGTATCATAATAGCTAACTGGGTTTTCCACTGGAAAGTGGAGAGATAAGTTAAAGAACAATGACTGAACAAAGAGGTAACATTGATTAACATACACTGTCATGTGGCATCAGATAAACACCCTCAGGTTTCTCCATCCCATTCCTGCCCCAGTGTACGCTTTTCAGTCTATATCATTTCATATGCAAAACCAACGGGCCTAATCGGCTGAGAAGCCCTACACTGAACAGCACTATGGAACTCAGGGGACTAAGTCTAGTGGGAATGTGAATTAAGGTCACCTGTAGTGAACTAGACAGCAATATGGGACTTCCCAAACACTTCAGTGCTTCACACGATGTCCCAATAGCCAGTGATTCACATCAATGCCGTCTAGATGATTTTACATTACTACATCTATATCTTAGTCTTCTTCCTCTCCGGTCGACTCTCCTCTAGTCAACCAGCACCACAGCATTCACTCATTAGTGTTTCACACAAGTGTGCTCACCACAGGGGCCTGTGGGGTTGAACTGCTGCAAAGCACAACCAAAAAAACCAACAGTAGCTCTCCGCTATAACTGAACACGGGGCCTAGCTGTACTTCTGCTCTAATGGCTGGAGACACACCAGAAGCAAAGCAGATGTTTAGCAACAGCAGCTCATTACAGCTCATTTGGAGTAAGCTGTTTTCCTACAATGTCAGGACATGCGAGTCAGTGACAAGGCAAAGATATAAGACCAAGATTAGGGATGTGCAATGTACACACTAATTCAGGACATTCTCATGATATCCCATATGCATCATGATATTTATTTTTTCTAAGATTCAGTAAGCTGGAACACACAAATTACAACCACTGCAGTAAACTCTTGAACATACACTCATCATTCGTAGAGTAGCTGCACTAATAGTTGCATCAGCCTATAGGAATGAAACTTAGTGGGTAGGCTTGACATTGTGAGACATGCGAATGGTTCAGGTTTCATGCTCGGGCGTGCATGTGAAGCAAGGGCGGGCCTTATCTCTGTACCTGACTGACCCAACAGCCATGATTGCGGACATTCAGCGAGAAGTGATACCTTCCATGAGGCTTCCTGTTGGAGCCAGCACCATTGGCAGACAACTGCACGACCCAAGACTGCATGCACACATATCGTTATGCCAACTGCCCTTAACACCACATCAACGTCTCCAAAGACTGCAAGGTTTGTAATGGAGGGACTCTGAATGGCAGCGGGTCATCTTCAGTGTCGAGTCCCACTTTTGTCTCGGTGGAAAATGAATGGTTTGTTCAGGTCTGGTGTCACTCCACCTCCACCCCTACCTCAAAATCTGCAGGAACTGTGTGAGAATGAGGGTGGGGGAGTTGGACCTGGATTCCATTCCATACCTCTAAATATTAACTTCCTTAATTGAGCTCCCTAATTATAGAAAAGGCCTATTTCCATCAATTTTGATCGGTCGATAGATTGACTGACATGTTTTACGGCACTCCAAACCATAACAGAATGGCTTTACAGGAGAAGGAAAAACATAATTTACTTTTAATATGAGTCAATGGCCATAATAATATCCAATATGTATTTTATACATGTACGTTTGTATGGTTAGTCCTGCTTATCTCTTTCCATTCAAATCTAGAACACCTTTATCCTGAAAACACACACACACACACACACACACACAGGGCTCTCATCTCAGAGTGTGGACTAGCAAGTGCATGTAAGTCTAATAAGAAGACTCTGGAAGAGTGCGGAGCTCCAGCCTCTCTAATGGAGGACGGAGGCCGAGGCCCAGAGAGCAGGGGTCCTTGTTGAAACCAATTCAGCGCAAGCATGGATGGCACTTCAACCACTGAGCCCTCTCTCTCTCACTCTCTCTTTCTTTCTGTGTGTATGCCTCTCGCTCTCTCCCTATAGTGCAGTGGGCTCCGTGTGGCTGAGACACGAGGCCAGGGTTTCACACCGCCGGCTGAAAGCACTCTCAGAACGCACTCGTATCGCCCAACAGCAGACCCTCATCACGCCCGGTGAATAACGTGCCTGCTGAAGCTGCTGAGGGACAACAATCAAAGAAGAGCTTCTTCTGAAATGTATGCAACATGGATATGGGTTATGACATATAGAGAGGGGTGTGCTGGTTGCCCAAGATGGCTATGTATCACATGAGGGGTAAAAGAATAAACCATGAGTCAGGGTCATGCCTCGGTGGGAACCAACTCACACCTGTGGTCTCACAGACACTCTCACCCCATACGCAAACCCCCAAAAACGTCAGATCTACACGTGAAGGTTAGATTGAGGATGGAGCGGGACAGGAGAAAATAGGAAGAAGAAGGAGAGGAAAAGAAGAAGAGGAAGAAGAAGAGGAAGGATGCCCTTCATTCAAACAGACAGTGTAGCCAGAACGCAGGCACAGTGGGGGAAAGGGCGTCCAATATGGACTCTTTACAATTCAAATCACACCGCATGACAGAGACGCGCCACACACAAGTCACAAATTTCCGATTACATCATCCAACAACATTGTTCACGGTGCAACACAAAGGCAGACCACCTTCACTGCCCCACAACAGAATGAATGCGGATGGGAATTTTTATTATTCATCCCTGACACAAACAGCAACAAACACAGCATCTGACTTATGGTCATTAGGAGGATGATGATGATGATGATGACGATGATGATGATGATATTAGTGGTCTGATTAGTTTGAATGGCCACGCCACTACAATCCATACAAGAAGTACTACTACTACTACTACTACTACTCTTATTATTACTTTTATTACTATTATTATTATTATTATTATTATTATTATAAACATTGGGAACTATAATAACAATGGCTGTGGGAGCAATAACCATACTTATATTAATAATAATAAACATACACATATAATAGAACCTATATGAAGACTGTTGTTGTTATTGTTGTTGTTGTTTATATACTAATAAATAACTGTAATTACCACCATCATTACTATTACTATTATGAATAATACCAAAGGCAGCCACAAACACAGCAATAATAATAATAATAATAATAATAATAATAATAATAATAATAATATACAACTATCCATAATGTTTGGGCTCATACTTATGAACAATAACAACAGTAAAACAACAACAACAACAACATATCAAGTGTAAAGAGATGAAGAAGGAGAAGAAGAAGAAGAAGAAGAGAAGAGAAAAAGAAGAAGAAAAAGAAGAAGAAGAGAAGAGAATGAAGAAGAAGAAGAAGAAGAAGAAGAAGAAGAAGAAGAGAAGAAGAAGAAGAAGAAGAAGAAGAGAAAAAAGAAGAAGGAGAAGGAGAAGAAGAAGAAGAAGAAGGAGAAGAAGAAGAAAAGAAGAAGAAGAAGAGAATGAAGAAGAAGAAGAAGAAAAGAAGAAGAAGAGAAAAAAGAAGGAGAAGAAGAAGGAGAAGAAGAAGGAGAAGAAGAAGAAGAAGAAAAGAAGAAGAAGAGAATGAAGAAGAAGAAGAAGAAGAAAAGAAGAACAAAAAGAGACAGAAGAAGAAGAAGAAGAAGAAGAAGAAGAAGAAAAAGAGACAGAAGAAGAGACAGAAGAAGATCCATGTTGATGTTCATGACAGAGAAGTCACTACAGACTCTGCACATGTATTGGACCCAAACCCTCGAGACTCAGTGCTGGACACCAGACACAGAAGGACAGTGGGAGAAGGTAAGGATGCTTTCAGTCCATTCTTTCTTTCTGTCTTTTCCCTGCTCCGACTCACCCCCACCCCCTAAGCTGCTCCCTGTCTTCGCCCACCTGCTCTGCTGCTGCCCGGATTCAGCCCGTCCGTCTCCACACCAGACCACCGTGCTCTCTCACACCCAGTCACAACAGGCTTTCAGCCGCGAGCGCGTCTCTTACCTTTTCCTTCTTTGTCTCTTTCCAGCGCCGTGTGGCTGTATGTGTGTGCGTCTCTCTCTCTCTCTCTCTCTTTCTGTCGTTGCTGGTTTCTGTTGCTGCTGTTTTCGTCTCCGGTCAAAAAGTTGCGCGTGGATATCGCGAGGCTTCACCTTCGCCCGTGCAGGTTCGGTGGGGTTGGGAGGGGGTACGCTGGTGGGGTGGAGGGGGGTGTCCTCGCGGGGTAAGAGCCGGTCTCCTCTCCTCGTCTCGCTCCCTCCTGTCTTCTTGCCTCACGGACTGGAAACTCTGTAAAAGCAGCTCCGCGCAACAGCAGCTCTGTCTCAAAGAGTCTCCGGTGCGCGCGCGCGCTTCCTCCTCCTCTCTCACCCCTCCCTCCCTCCCTCCATACTTACCCCTCCCCTCAAACTCACCCCCTCCCCTTCCCTCCCCCCTCCAGCGCGCTCTCCCTCCCACGCGCCCTCGTGACGCACATACTGGCGTGGGCGGCATGAGGTGTGTGGGAGGGAGAGAGAGATAGAGAGAGAGAGAGAAAGAGAGAGCGAGGGAGAGAGAAAGAGAGAGACTAATGCTGCTACTGCTGCTGTTGCACAGACCAGAACGCACACACATACACACACACACAGCAGCGCTGCTACGGCCACTCAGGCTCAAACACACACACACACACCCGTCTGAGTTGATGCATGTATGTGGACCTCAGCACGCCCACGCGCCTGCTATTCCTGCCCCTCTTCCTCCACAGACATACTAAATCTCACTGCGCGCGCACATACTTGGACCTTCGCATGCACACATACAGAGACTCTCCTGCTACGTCGCACATTCACCTGCAGCCCACAATACAGTTCCGTCTCCTCAACTCTTTACACCGAGAGAGTCGATTCTATCAGTCTGGTTTGATTCGGTTCAGTTCGATACAGTTAAAAACTGTTCAAACGTAGTTCAGTTCAGTCCGGTTTGATTCGGATCAAACCAAGTTCACTTTAAAGCAGTTTAGTTCAGTCCTGTTTGATTCCATTCAAACTGAGCACTGTTTGATGCAGTTCAGTTCAGTCCGGTTTGACTCGGTTCAAACTAAGCTCAGTTTGCCTCAGTTCAGTTCAGTCCGGTTTGACTCGGTTCAAACTGAGTTCAGTTTAAAGCAGTTCGGTTCAGTCCGGTTTGATTCCGTTCAAACTGAGCTCTGTTTGATGCAGTTCAGTTCAGTCCAGTTTGATTCCGTTCAAACTAAGCTCAGTTTGCCTCAGTTCAGTTCAGTCCGGTTTGACTCGGTTCAAACTAAGCTCAGTTTGCCTCAGTTCAGTTCAGTCCGGTTTGATTCCGTTCAAACTGAGTTCAGTTTAAAGCAGTTCAGTTCAGTCCGGTTTGATTCCGTTCAAACTAAGTTCAGTTTGCCTCAGTTCAGTTCAGTCAGGGTTTGATTCGGTTCAAACTAAGTTCAGTTTGCCTCAGTTCAGTTCAGTCCGGTTTGATTCCGTTCAAACTGTGTTAATTCTGACGCAGTTAAGTTTGGTTTGATTCTGCTCAAACTCAGCTCAGTTTGATGCTGCTCAGTTTGTTTTATTCCATTTAAATAGTTCAGTACAGTTTTACTTTAAATTCACTTGATTCGGTCCAGTTCTGTTTGGTACTGTTCAGTTTGGTGAAATTCAGTTCAGTTTCATTCTAGTCAGTTTGATTCTGTTTAAAGTTGTTGAGTTTGGCTTTAAATGTTAAGTTTAATTTGGTTCAGTTCAGCTTAAAGCACTTAAAATGTGTTTGATTCATATTGATTCACTTCAGGTCCAATTTGCCGAACTTCAGTTTGGTTCTGCTGAAGTCAGCTCGATTCAGTTCTTTTCAATTCGATTTAGTACTGTTTCCTTTATGTTGGATCCAGTTTGACACAGTTCAGGTTGGTGCGAATCGGTTCAGTTCAGATGTGTTCAGTTCAGTTTGATGCAATTTTGATTTTTCAGTTCAGTTTATTTAGATCCAGTTCATTTCGATTACAACTCAGTTTGATTCAGTTAATTTTGACTTACTTCAGCTTACTTCTGTTTCCATTTTATTCGAATATAAATGTAGTTTAATTAAGTTAAATTCATAAATCCATTGTGTTCAGTCTAGTCAGCATTCTATCCTGTTCCCTTCACATCATTGTTGAAAATAGATTTGCTTAAACTAAATTAGATTCATTCAATTTCGGCTCAGTGCTTCATATCTGCTAGCGCTTTGTTCTCTACAGAACTCTTCAAGAAAGGAAAGT
Organism: Prochilodus magdalenae; assembly: GCA_024036415.1. Lineage (NCBI taxonomy): Eukaryota > Metazoa > Chordata > Actinopteri > Characiformes > Prochilodontidae > Prochilodus > Prochilodus magdalenae. The sequence continues at coordinate 156,006 of JAMWET010003446.1, read as the reverse complement.
GAATGAATTTGCATTGCAGGCTGACGTAAAAAAATCCCACGGAAGCATTTAAGTGTGAAGATAAGGATCAGCAATATGAGTTGGTCTGTTTCATTTTGAGCTCATGCTGATGTGCGCTCCCATCCTGAGTGTGGTCCTGTAACGTGTCCTTTGAGTAAATGTCCAGAGGGAGAAGCCTAAATGGGGTTAGTTTCTGTGAATATTTCATTGTAACAATGAGTCAGTGAAAACAAACCTCTTCCCTCCGCACATTTACAGTGTGTTTCCCCGCTGAGACGCAGAGACTGTGTGTGTGTGTGTGTGTCATTGTGGCCCTCTTTGTGACGGGCATGGGGTCTGCAGCAAGAGGGGGCGGTGCAGAAAGAGAGAGAGAGAGAAAAGAGAGAGAGAGAGAGATACAGAAAGAAAGAGAGATAGGGGAGGGGATGTGGTCCTGCATGCAGGCACAACACACACTCCTCTTCCAGGATATTTGCACTCCCACGCACAGTGATTCAGCTGACACTAAGCCTCTCTCTCTGTGTACACACACACACACACACACACACTTACAGTGGGGTCCAAGAGTTTGAGACCACTAGTGAAATGCTTCTCTTCTCTATTTTGCATTACAAATTAATTACACTATCTGCTCAATCAGGGTAAAAATGAATATACATTATAATGAGTATATAATATAGACAGATTAATATATACAGAGTAACACTCAGTATATAATACAGCACTATACAGTGTAATGTTCAGTATATAATACGGTACTATACAGTGTAATGTTCAGTATATAATACAGTACTATACAGTGTAGTGTTCAGTATATAATACAGTACTATACAGTGTAATGTTCAGTATATAATACAGTACTATACAGTGTAGTGTTCAGTATATAATACAGTACTATACAGTGTAATGTTCAGTATATAATGCAGTATTATACAGTGTTATGTTCAGTATATAGTACAGTACTATACAGTGAAATGGTTAGTATATATTACAGTACTATACAGTGTAGTGTTCAGTATATAATACAGCAAAATACAGTGTAATGTTCAGTATATAATACAGCACTATACGGTGTAATGTTCAGTATATAATACAGCACTATACGGTGTAATGTTCAGTATATATTACAGTACTATACAGTGTAATGGTTAGTATATATTACAGTACTATACAGTATAATGTTCAGTATATAATACAGTACTATACCGTGTAATGTTCAGTATATAATACAGTACTATACGGTGTAATGTTCAGTATATATTACAGTACTATACAGTGTAATGGTCAGTATACAGTACAGTACTATACAGTGTAATGTTCAGTATACAGTACAGTACTATACAGTGTAATGTTCAGTATATAATACAGCACTATACTGTGTAATGTTCAGTATATAATACAGCACTATACAGTGTAATGTTCAGTATATAATACAGTGTAGTGTTCAGTATATAATGCAGTATTATACAGTGTGGTGTTCAGTATATAATACAGTACTATACAGTGTAGTGTTCAGTATATAATACAGTACTATACAGTGTAATGTTCAGTATATGATGCAGTATTATACAGTGTAGTGTTCAGTATATAATACAGTACTATACAGTGTAATGTTCAGTATATGATGCAGTATTATACAGTGTAGTGTTCAGTATATAATACAGTACTATACAGTGTAGTGTTCAGTATATAATATAGTTCTATACATTGTAATGTTCAGTATATAATACAGTACTATACAGTGTAATGTTCAGTATATAATGCAGTATTATACAGTGTAGTGTTCAGTATATAATACAGTACTATACAGTGTAATTTTCAGTATATAATACAGTATTATACAGTGTAATGTTCAGTATATAATACAGCACTATACAGTGTAATGTTCAGTATATAATACAGCACTATACAGTGTAGTGTTCATTACATAATACAGTACTATACAGTGTAGTGTTCAGTATATAATACAGTACTATACAGTGTAATGTTCAGTATATAATGCAGTATTATACAATGTAGTGTTCAGTATATAATGCAGTATTATACAGTGTAATGTTCAGTATATAATGCAGTATTATACAGTGTAGTGTTCAGTATATAACACAGTACTATACAGTATAATGTTCAGTATATAATACAGTACTATACCGTGTAGTGTTCAGTATATAATACAGTACTATACAGTATAATGTTCAGTATATAATACAGTACTATACCGTGTAGTGTTCAGTATATAATACAGTACTATACCGTGTAGTGTTCGGTATGTAGTACAGTACTATACAGTGTGATGTTCAGTATATGATACAGCACTATACCATGTAGTGTTCAGTATGTAGTACAGTACTATACAGTGTAATGTTCAGTATGTGATACCGCACTAATCTCCAACATGTTCTAGTTTAGATCTGTAATACACAGCTGACTGTTTTGCATCTGGAACACAGAGCTGGCCTCATCATGGGAGTGGGTCAGATCAGTCAGCCATAACAATGTAGTCTAATCCAGTGGCCACTGTGTGTGGGTTATTTTGGTTAAGGGCTGGTTTAGCTTTATATATACAAACGCCATTTCCAGAAAAGTCGGGACATTCTTTAAAATACAATAAAGACAAACATTAAAAACATCTGTGATATGTTCATTCTGCCGAGCCTTACCTGACGCATACAGACAGAAAAGACTTCCTTTCTTTTTACTGACCAGCTTACTGTACTTTATAAATATGAGCACATTCTGAATCTGATGCTGCAACACACTCCCAATGCTCTTGGGACAGAGACAAAAAAGACTGAAGAGTTTGTAGAACATTCAAGTTACACTGTTTTGAAACATTCCACGATAAGTGGGTGAGGTGAGGCAACAGGTGATTATCCATCAAAGGCTTGATCTTTGCAAGTAAACATGGTTTGTGGCTCGCCAAACGTCATATGAGAATCGTTCAGCAGGATGAAGATCATTTCTCAGTACATAACACTGTGAAAGGATTCAGGGAACCTGGAGAAATCTCAGTACGTGTAGGGCAAGGCAGGAACCCACTGCAGAATGTATGAGACCCTCAAGCCCTGGCAAACCATCAGGCCACTGTGCTTAATAAAGCCACATGGGCTTGAAAGTACTTCGGAAAATTGTTGCCACTTAACACACTTAACACAGTCCATGTGAGGAAATGCAGCTTAAAACTCTATTACGCAAGTAGAAGGCCATGCTTTTATTCAGAGACACTGGCGTGTTCTCCTCTGGCTCATCCAAGATGGTCTGGACATGTGTGCTGTGGTCAGATGAGTCCAACTTGGGAAAAACCCAACACTGACCTTTCCACGCCAAAGACAAAAGGACCCATCAAAACTTTCTTCAGTGAAAGGTGCTAAAGCCAGAAAGTCATGGCATAAGTGATGCGTCAGTGCTCATGGGATGGGTGACTTGTATATGTGTTAAGGTATCACTGATGCGGAAGCATATACTGGGATTTTACCAGATCAAGATGATGTCTTTTCAGCAGGACACTG
>JAMWET010003446.1:125000-147500 GCA_024036415.1 Prochilodus magdalenae | reverse complement strand
AAAAAAAAAAAAATATATATATATATATATATTAATATTTTTTGTTTTATTGAATAAACCTGATAGGCTCCAGCATATATATATATATATATATACGTGTGTGTGTGTGTGTGTGTGTGTGTTCATTCAATTAAAAAAAAAAAAAAAATATATATATATATATATATATATGTATGGGGTGCTGGCGCTCCATGTATATAAATATGAATAAACAAGCTACGTTCTGGTATCGTAAGTAGAATATAAATAAGCCTCTACAGGCTTCTGTACATCATTATGCACAAACTCTTGTTGGAATTAATGTTTCTATAGTAAACAAATAGAAATCATGCAGTACAGTATGGTGCAATATACAGGAAAAGGCCGTATGTCATGTAGCTCTCTGTAGAAGACGTTACTTTCAGTTATACCTGTGGTTTACACACAGCCCTATTTCTCTATTTATCCTACATTTAAAGCTTAAGGGACAAACTTAAGCTCCAAATTTGATTTTCATTTAGACTTATGGGTTTTTTCTTCACTTAAGCGTTTCCCTGAAGAGATTTCATGCAGTTCATTTAAGCTAATATAAAGGGAAAACCTTCAGGCCAGAATTTTCTCAAGACATTTTATGCAAGTGTCCACTGGTCCACCAACGAAGACGCATTAGCACGGCTGGGGGCAGCTTCTTTTGGCTGGTTGTATTAATTAAAAGCAATACATTTAAACATGTGGGAGAGGAAGAGAGGAGAAACAGAGAGGTATCTCCAGCTCTTTGAGATCAATATACAGAGATCCACAGTATATCACTTTGAAGGTCTAAATGAAAATGTAAGCATTAAGACTTAATATGGTGGCAGGGTGGTGCAGTGGGTGGTGCGGGGGGTTGGATTTTTGGCTGGGTGTTCTACTTGTGAAGGTGTGACTTCCTCCACAGTCCAAAGACATGCAGTCAGGTGGTTTGGAGATGCTAAATTGCCCCACTAGGTGTGAGCGTGAGTATCTGCCCTGTGATGGACGGGTGGCCTGTCCAGGGTGTTTCCTGTCTTTGGACCAATCAGCTTTGGCATAGGCTCCAGCAGCCCCCACCCATGACCCACAAAGATGAGTGGCTCAGAAGATGAATGAATGAACAATGCTTCATGCCGTTACTCTAGTTTCCCAACACTGCTGCTCTGCATTTGTTCATGTCCTGCATCATATATGGAAAGTAATGGAGAAGAGGCTACTGAAGCAGCGTTCATCCATCCAGCAGATTTATAGGCTCGGCAAAGAAACCATCCCTATCTCTAGACTCCCATAAGGCGGAGTCTCATTTTAGTCACACCCCTAAATTTCCGAGAAGTAAAAGTATCCCAAAGTCTAATAAAGAGTGTCCAACATTTAGACGTATCACTACTTAAACACACTTTCATGCAGTTTAGTGAACTTTTTTTGTGTTTTAATTAAAATAAGCTAATTTTATGGCCATACAGCTGATCAAAAATCAAAACCAGCTAACGCTGCCACTGCCAAAACTACTACTAGCCAGTCACTACTGAAATCTTTAGCTGTTTTGTTACTGACAAAAGGTGGTTTCCCATTTTGCTGTGTTCAGTAAATGGGCCTTCCTCAAAGCCCTATTACTTAGTCAAGCATGTCTTCTTCTACATCAACACAACAGTAGTATCCCCGTGCCAGTGTTTTGCAACATGACCTCCAGGGCCCCGAAAAGGTCCACCAAATATGTAATTAGTCTAGTTGGAGCCAAAATGTAGACCGTCTGGTTGGGAACCACTGTTCCATGCTTTTGGTATGAAAGTATGATATGACCTTTTGGTGGGAGGTTACTGAGGCAATTATTCTGTACTAGTGTAAAAATTTAGGAGCCTTTTTGAAGTTTAAAGAACATGCACATGTTTGAGAGCTGATACACCAGTAAGTACACCAGTTAACACTTTCCCTAGAACTGTCAAATCCAGGAACCATTTAGGAAGTCTATACTATAGTGAGCTTTCAATTCAGTTCAACTTTATTGTCATTATACCAATACAGGGTTGTACAGTATACCGAAACACGGTCAGGCTCCTTCTCCAGTGTAGTTACAAGAATATATGTGTGTGTATATATATATATATATATATGTATATATACTACACTGTTTATATATATGACAGTGACAGCCAGCCAAGTCATATGAACCACCAGCATCAGAGCACACAGGATGGGCAGTTAATCCGCATGTCCTTCTTGCTGGGAGGCGACAGAGCTATGAGTGCTGGGATAGGCTCAAAATAAAAACAAAAACACAGCTGGACTTCCAAGTATACAGGTTAGATTTAAAGTGCGGTGGTAGTGGAACTAGAAATCAGTAGCAGTCTTTAGTGTTGTAGTTACTGTATGTTCTAGTAGGCAATGGTGGTGTGACCAGTTTTACAGCTCTAGAGTAAAGGCTGTTCCTGAACCTGGTGGTTCTGGCTCAACTGTTCCGGTACTTCTTTCCGGAGGGCAAAGGTTGGAACAGGGGGTGGCTGCGGTGTGTGGGGTCTGAGGATATGTTGACTGCTTTCCTCAGACATCTACATCGTAGATGTCCTGTATGGGTGGGAGGGTGCTTTAAAACATCTGGTAACAATGTACAATAAGTGTGGACTATCTAATATGATAATACTGCATTAGTTGACAGGAAGTAATGCATTAACAATGGGTATCCAGTGTTAAGTGAACACGTAAACATGTAGTTGTAATATTAGGTAAGCACTTTTACTGAACCCATGTTACACTCTAGCGAACCGTACATAGAAAAACATCAACCAAGATCATCCAATGAAGGCCAGGAGTGCGGAGTACGTTAGCAGTCGTGGAATTGTCAGCTGTTGTGTTTGGTGAATCGAAAGGTTTGTCTTTCCTTTTCTCCTCAAGGCTTAGTCTGAAATAACCCTGTCTACATGCCCCCCCGCAACTCTTCACACGAACATAATCCACTTCCATTCAGGCGGCCGCCGTCTCTACGTTCACAACCAGCGATGAATTCACACACAGGGGTTCATGCTTTTCTGCCAATTTGGATAAAGATGTGCAGAATTTAGGTGCTATTTTTTAAGGTGATACTGTTTTTTTTCCCCTCTGTGCGGTTTAAGCCCATCACTCACAATACAGCAATTATGCACAGCTCTTGGCTCTGATTTCCTACTGATGGCTGGAATTGACTGCTATGTTTAGTCATTGGGGAACACTCGAGGCCTTCAGAGAAGGCCATGTGATTTTGGTTGTTGATAAAGGATACATCAGTTTTATGCGCTGTGTTAAACTCTGTCTTGCACTAATACTCTTGTTACACGGTGAAGTTATTGTTGGAAACAAAAGGATGCGAGTCTTACAAGAGTAGTGGAAAATATTCCAGAGGTACAGCCAAGCGAGCTGTCTCAGTGTCAGCTTAATCTCCAGCACAATTAGAGAGTGACAGGGGAGTCTATCAGTCATTTTGATTTACAATGGATGAGAGCAGTTTTAGTGAGAAAGCAGCATCACTCCGAGCCTTCTGGAAGTCCTAGCTACTTCAGTGCCTGTGAAATATGTGCCTCTAAATGGGTTTCAGCTGTTAGAAACAGAAGACAGAAGCGACAGCACTGTGTCAGAAATCTTTACTGAAGAAGGAGTTGCTGTAAAACTGCAACATGCTGGGTAAAATATGATCATCAAGTTCTGAGCCCCTATCATTTTGACCTCCTAGGCAAAAGACAGACATGGGGTTCCCTTTGGAAATGAAACCTTCTTAAACTTAGTCAATACCTCCAATATTTTAAGATTGTTACAAGAAACTGTACATGAATATTTACCTTTAAATTCAATATTTTGAATATAGCTCAATTCAATGTATTAAATATAATTACCTCACTATAAAGGCAAAAAGATTTGCTTGTTTTAAAAAAAATAACGTGTCGTCCCTCTAGCTGTTCTCCCTTCCTGCTGTGTATCAAACGTATTTTTCTTTCACCAGCGTCACATTGGCTTCAGGAGATGGCATAGCACCCATTACTCCAAACAGTCTGGTGAGGAATGGTGTTACTACGAGCTCCAAAGGAAATGCTGCAGGCAACCAAGCCTGGCTGGATGGAGGACGATGAAAGACAGATGCTGGTTCACTACGGACCTCTGCCAGGTGCCACCCGCCAGGGCTGCACCCCAGGGACTCTGCTTGGACTCTGCAAGGTCACCAGGACAGCTCTCCTTGAAAGTGTGGGGCTATGTTACATTGCCAGCATGGTTCTGTTCAATGACAGAGCATCCTCTTGAAGCCCTGATACCCAAGCATCTCAATATGCTTAAAGCGTAGATCATTTTGATACAGCTATCTATACTAACATTAACGCCAGCATTATATATACGCTTTGCTGAGCCTCTGCAGCTCTCTGTTCTGACTGACAGAACAAAGTTAGCTGTGGGAGTGAAGCAGCAAACTTTAGCTATCTTCTCTCTTTTTATGTTGTTCTGCTGCGCTCAGATCAATCAATCAATATTTATTTATTTACAACTAATGTTGTCTCAAAGCAGCTTCACAGAAAAGCAGTTTATATAAAGGAAAAGAAAAACACAGTATCCATGTAGAGACGTAGGAGAGGGAATCTGGGTCTAAGACCCCCGTGAGCAGTGGTGAGGAAAAACTCCCTCAGAGTAAACGGAAGGAACCAGGCTTGAGTGGGGAACCCATTCTCTTCAGGTCAATCCCGGATGGAGAGAGAAAGACAGAGCTAACAGGAGAAGGAGCATAGATCATCTATTAGATACAGTCTGACTTAACTAGGAGGGAGTAACTGCAAAGATGGAGCCGACCCATAGGTTCTCGGTTTAAGTGAGAGATAGAGTTCATGATCGCGCCAGAGGCTGGTCGTTGTAGTCATGTCGGAGATGAACTGGAGAAACCAGGGCAGGAGGCTCACGGTGGAGATGATGCTCAGGTGACTCTAGCCGCTCTGGGGGTTCCCATATGATAAGGTTCTTTCTCTCAATACTTAGAAAGTCAGATTATCGCTTAATTGCCTTGTTCACATTCATCTTGTGTCATCATGTAATAACATGGAATAGTCAGTTATAACCAGGTAGGTGCTGCAGTGAAATCACTAACCACCACAGAATCACTTCAATCGCAAATAACAGCCATTTAATAAAAATCAACACAACACTGCATCTAATTTGTATTATCATGGTGTCCTCAGCTCATGGGCGGTCCTAGGGGGCGGCCTACCTTTGCAAATACTCCCCCAATATAAAGGTAATGCCCATGCATACTGATCAAACATATACTTTTACGGCATTTAGCTAACACAGTTATCCAAAACAACTTACAGGGTTAATCATATTACAGGTAGCCCAATGTAGCGTTAGGAGTCTTCCCCAAGGACTCCTGTTGGTGTAGCACAGCATAGTCACCCAGACCAGGACCCAAACCCCAGTCTCCCACATGGGACAATAGCTTTCTGTGCAGTGGGGGGGTTGAGCGGTGTTATCCGCTGCGCCACACCAACCGCTGAACATTTTCAGCAATCTGCTGATCTGCCACTAGATAACATTAAATAAAGTTTTTTTTTTATCGCTCATTAAAGAATTATTATATTGTATATATAGATAATCTAATTATTATATTACAGTACATCCAAGATGCAGGCCATCCAAGACACATATAAGCCCAACCACCATCTCCCTCATTTCTCTGTACAATGCATAAAGCTGAGTCTCGCTTTAGCAGCTCCTCTTTTCTCACATTAATAACAATGTTATGTAATGAATGAATAACAAAAGATGCAAATGGATTATAACACCCAGTTTCTAACGAGCTGATTGAACCTGCATTTGTACTTGGCCACGTAAACCGATCTCCATTCCATGTTCAAACTCATACAGTCCCTTATGAAATATCAGTCACCTTATATAATACAGTATGTGTTCTCTTCTTCTATTAACAGCTTATATATGTCTCCCCTCCTGGTGCATCTGCTGGAGTACTTAAGAGTGTTCATCTGTTCAGATGTTCTTACTACCATGTCAGAGTCGCTACTGTGCTAAAAGTGATTCACCATACAAATAATATCTGGTTAGCAGCGTTCCTGTGATCTGAAACAGAGCAGTGATGATTAGAGGGCATATTTCATATCGGCATGAGGGAGGTGGAGATTATAAAGAGGCCAGTGAGAAGAAGTGAAAGGTAGAAGTTTATAAAAGTGTTCAGTCGTCCGGCAGTGCGGTAATAGTAGCCGGATTAGCAACATTTCCTTATATTTTAATATTATACAGAAGTGAATATAGACTTTACTGCGCTATTTATAGGTTACTAGTTAATCATTTTTGCTGAGCCAGCACCTGGCTGCTAAATTTCCTTCGGGATCAATAAAGCACCTATCTATCTATCTATCTATCTATCTATCTATCTATCTATCTATCTATCTATCTATCTGTCTGTCTGTCTGTCTGTCTGTCTGTCTGTCTGTCTGTCTGTCTGTCTATCTATCTATCTATCTATCTATCTATCAGTCTGTCTGTCTGTCTGTCTGTCTGTCTGTCTGTCTGTCTATCTATCTATCTATCTATCAATTTATCTATCTGTCTGTCTATCTGTCTGTCTGTCTGTCTGCCTGCCTGTCTGTTTGCCTATCTATCTATCTATCTATCTATCTATCTATCTATCTATCTATCTATCTATCTATCTATCTATCTATCTATCTATCTATCTATCTATCTATCTGTCTGTCTGTCTGTCTGTCTGTCTGTCTGTCTGTCTGTTTGTCTGTCTGTCTGTCTATCTAGCTATCTATCTATCTTGCGTATTAATTAAGTCAGGGGTTAAGTAGCTTAATTGGATAAATTTTGACGAGCAGCCACAAGACAAACAGATGGGCGAAACGCAGGTGAATCCATCAACCAGTCACTCGTGAGGCTCAGAAATCCGGGAAGCTTGTGACTCTCAGCTACAGGACCATCAGATCTACTCCTCTACTCTAATTTGTCTTTGTTTACAAAAGGAAAAAAAGAAAAGAAAACACTGGCTCTTCTCTGAGAGGCGGCTCCCAGTGTTCACCTAAAAGGGCTGACTCAAAGAGCTGACTCGTTCTTTAGGTTCTGTATAGAACCTCCTTGACGCTGGTTTTATACCGCACGGTTCTTCTATTGTGACAGTCTTGACATCATAGCTCCAGCAGAACCACTGTTTGGACTGATGAAGTATATGTTGTATATAGATCTATAGAGAGAACCTTTTCGAACCTGTTTCCTTTTCCATGGTCTTACGTAGGAAATGAATTCCGCATTTTCCCAGTAACAGTTTTATAGAGGTCACACCCACAATGGACTTTTTTTGCAGTGGTTCTTGTTTGGATTATGGTTTATTTAGCCCTAGGTCTGGAAGAACACCAGGGTTCAAATCCATTCCAGAGCTCACGGGATCTTCTGTTGAAATAAACTCAAAGTCACCAACATAGAGTAAGGAAGTTTTGAGGTGGTTGGAGGTGGTTGGTGTGGCACAACGGATAACACCACTACTCACCAGGAAGCTACCGTCCTATGTGGAAGACTGGGGTTCGATTCCCGTTCTGGCTGACTAAGCTGAGCTACACCAATAAGAGTCCTTGGGAAAGACTCCTAACACTACATTGGCCTACCTGTAATATGATTAACCTTGTAAGTCGCTCTGGATAAGAGCGTCAGCTAAATGCCGTAGATGTAGATGATGTTTCAGACCCCTGGTCCCAGAGGCAGCCTTCCCTTCACATTAAAGTGCTTTCTCTGCTCCCAGCACACCTGATTCAACCTACCTGCTCATTAACAAGAGTTTGGGGGGGTGTTAAAGCAGGGAGTCACTTGGGTAAGGTATCTCGCTGGTCATATCTACCTTTGGCTACTTGTGTGAGTCAAATCACTATCATGAGCTGCGCTGGCTCATTATGAGAGCAGTCAGCTTATCTGCTAAGGCTGCACCCTCACTTTCCATCCAACTGCTGTGATTCAGCATGTAAAGCCTGAAGTAATCATTTAAAAGTCTGATCGGATTATGCAGGAATTTTATGGTACGATGAGACTCGTCAGCTGAGCCTGGCTGGAAGATGGCTTGGTGAGGCTTGAGGGTAAGGCTTGCGAAGTGCAGTGGAGTCGACACAGGAAGGACTGGTGATGGGCCTGGTGGGAAGAAGCACACATAGCTGAGGGTCGGGCTCCAGTGGCCACGTGTTGCACTCTCACTGACCTCTGTGACGTCTATGACAAAGGTCTTATGTAGGAAAATAATTCAGCATTTTTCCAGTAACGTTTCTATGGACTGGTCACACGCACAATGGAATTTTTTCCAGTGGTTCTTGTTTGGATTATGGCTATTCAGCCCTGGGCCTGAAAGAACACCAATGGTGCACCCAAAAGGAATCAGCTGACACGAATAAAACTTGGTGGGTAGGTTTGACATTGTGAGACATGCAAATGATTCAAGTTTCACATGTGACGTAAGCAAGGACGGCCTTATCGATGTCCCTGACTGACCCGAAAACCACTGGTATGGGCATTCAGTGGCCAGTGGTGTCCTCCATGAGTCATCCCATTAGTGCCAGCACCATTGGCAGGCGGCTGCACCAAGCAGGACCACATGCACACACATGCTGTCCTTAGCACCACGTCAATGTCACCAAAGACTGCAATGGCGTTGTGCTAGACTGTCAGCATGGCAGCATGTCTTCTTCAGCGTCTATTCCCCCTTTTTTTGTCTATTAGCTGAATGTTAAACTACAGGATGAGGAGACAGAAACTGAATTTACTGACAGATATAAAAACCACCTGGGGACAATTTCTGATGACCAGCTGACCTTTATTGAGAATACTGATATCATTTGTGAAAAAGGGCCACAGAGACTGTACACCTTCAGAAAGCTAACCATGTTCAGCATGGACAGACGCCCGAAAGCAATCCTTCAATCTGATTTGAGACCCACTTTTCCACACCTGGAACGAGTCATGCCATGCAGTCCAAACGGGGAAAAGGTATGGCACTGCTTGCCAACTATCAGCACTGGCCATCTGCAGTGAGCCAAAGGTGGTCCACATATTTAAAACATGCATTCGGCCCACCTGCTAGATGAGAAATCACATATACATTTACATTTAAGGCATTTAGCAGATGCTGTTATCCAGAGCGACTTACAACCGTGCTTAGTGTTCCATTGGATAATATTCCAGCTAGTACAGGAAGAGCCTAAAACTCACCATGAGCTCAGACACTGCCCAAACAGGGGGCCAGTGCTGATACGTGGAGATTAATACACAGACATAGAGCAAGTAAAGCATTACCTGGCAACCCCAGCCCAGTGCTCATTCCTATAGAGGGGAAAAAGTTATTGTAAGTGCAACACAGTACACACAATTTACACCTCTACTAGAGCTCATGCACTTCGTAAGTGCATTACGAAGCATCACGAAAGCAAAGTTAAAGTACGAGGATGAAACAGAAAATGAATTCAGCAGTAATGATTTAAAACGGCATGGCCATCCATTAGACTTTCACAGGGAACTGGTTGAGGCACCCAATCATATTTGAGATCTGAACTGCCTCACTCTCTGTGATGATGTCAAGGCACCAGACACATCACTAGACTCCTACACTTGGGTAATGTTTGGTCAGTATCATTTATCCAGAGTCTTTGTAATGTATATGATTATGTATGAACTCAGGAACTGCTATATTGTCCCATGCTCCTTCAGGTAACCCCCAGCAATGGTATGCTCCGTGTAGTGGGAGGGGCTTAGGGGGTATGAAAGGGGCATGAGAGAAAATGGTGAACAGTGGGGCTAAAGTGCAGCTAGGTGCACACCCTGTACGAGGTACCATCATAGGTCGACAGGAACCTACTCCCATTTTGGTTTATGCTAAATACGCGTTACCTCAAATAAATTCTGGAAGTATACTGGACCGTCTCCGAATTCCTTGTGGCTGCCTCATAACCCCGACCACTCACGACCTCACAACCACACTCTCAATCTGCAGATGTGGTTTTAGAAAGAACATGTTTGATCTACTTAGTGTAGAAACCATGAACATAAATCAAATAAGAGTCCCGGACCAGATAGTATTTCAGGTAAATGTATGTGCAGCTAAGCAATATTTTCTGTCGTATTTTTAAAAGGTCAGTGAAGCTGGGAAAAATCCCTGCTCCATGGAAAAGTCTATTGTTTCTCCGGCTAAATGTAAATCACCCTAGCTGAATGATTTTCGCCCTGTAGCCTTAACATCATGAAGATATTTGAGAACCTCATTAAAACAGAGCTTGTGTGTCTAGTAGAGGAGCATTTGGACTCAACTCAGTTTGCATATAGAACTAGAGGTAGTGTACGAAGAACTTCTGGCCAACTCGTTGAAATCAAGTTCAGGCTCATTAACAGACTAAGAGAAATGTTAAGAGGAACAGGCCAGGTCACCATCAGATCAGTCCAGGAAACCAGGTAGACAAAACCAAACGTGATCCAAATCTCATTAGTCAAAACATGCAAACAAGAGGTCACATCAATTCAGGATACCAGGAAACGTAATTCTCAGAATTGTGGGAAGAACCAAACAGGACTTCACAAATAGCCCTTTTCGAACAAAAGAGGCCCAGTTCTTAAACTGATTCCGTACAGGCTTTGTAGAACCTTGGTGCTACGGAACCAGTCTGCATTGAACAAGCTGAGCAAGCTTCTACTAAAACCAAAGATACTCAAAGGATAAGTCATCATCGCCAACAGAAGGCGCTGTACAGCAGTAGTAGCAGGAGTTCAGAGCGTATAGATGACCCGTGAGTGTCTGTGCTGCTATTCCAGATAAATTAACCACTGCCGATAAGAAGACGTAGAAGAAGTTCTTCAGCTGACCACTGGGTGTCGCCGCTGTTGACTCCTCAACAACTGACACGCCCGCGGATGTCTTCACGGTTCGTGCTAAAGAACCTCCTACTTTTCGGTTCCTGAACTGATTTATTTTTCCGTGTAACTGCGCCGAATGGTTCAAAAACATGTAATCACTAATACGAATTCTGGTGATAGTGACCTCTGGTGGTATGGAGGGGAATAGGCAGCAGAGGTGACAGGTAGATGATGCTGCTGTTGTACTACCCTGAATCAACTTTCTAGTGATCTTGAAGGGCCGAAGACTCATTCAAGACTCTTGTTTGTGTATTTTGCATCTGCCTGTAACGCAATAAAACCCCAAGCCTCCAGTAAATTTAATATTTGTTTAATTTTGTTTAATAAATAATGTTAGTAATGTAATGTAATTTAATATTGGTTCTAGTTTGGCAGATTATGGATAAGATGAGGTCAATGACTTTTTATCTCACACCCTTCTCCCTTCCACTGGCCCACTACAGGGCTGTCCTTTCTGTCCCCTCACTGCTATCATCAAAGTCAAGACGGATATGGTCTTAAACTGAAACTGGGATTGTTTATCTGTGATGAGGATACTGATATCATTCGTGGGCGGCAGAGATTGTACACCTTAAGAAAGCTAGCCATGTTCAGCGTAGACAGAAAGATTATGAGCCTTTATTGTAAGTCATTTACTGAATCCAGCTCAAGGATAAAGGAATGACGTCATGAGCTGCATGGATGCCTGCCGTGCTGAGTAGGAGGATGCCGTGCTCTCTGCTCTGCTGCTCTCTGTTTTTACTGGGACCGTGGGCACCCTGTACCTCCTTCTGCACAGTGACTGCGAGGGAGGCACGGTATGCCCAGCGCGACCGGGGACTCTGCTCAGATTTGCCCAAACTTGTGTGGTCATGCCTCAGCGGCAGTAAGAGAAACTTTAAACACAGTTTGGAGACAATAGTTGGAGCTTATAGCTTAAAGATGTGCACGGGTTTTGCCGGTGTCATTCTGTGTTGGCAGTGGGGCTGTTCAGTGGGGTAGTGGTCCAGTGTTAGGGTCTAACGTCCTGTTGAAGTGTGTGGCTGTTAATAACCTGCCTCTCCAGCTGTTCAGTAGTGCTCTATTGCTGCTGTGTTCATTAAAAGAGTTTTGTTTTAATCGCTATCTTCCCCACTTACTGTACACCAACACCAGCGTATCAACATCACATGAACATCCTCCAAAAGAAGGCCCAGCTCGATGTTTAGGTCTCATATCTAAAATCTGTGCCACTCTGGTGAAGATAAGATGAAAATCATCCTCAGAAGAAAAAGTTTTGATTGAGTTCTCTTTGAATTATCTTTCGGCAGTTGTGGTCGAAGTACAAAACCATGTAGTTGAGTTAAAGTAGAGATCCCCAAAGTACAATATTCCTCCAGTAAAGGTAGAAGTTCCTCCCTTTAGACCTCCACTTGAGTAAAAGTACTGAGTATTTACCTTCAAATGTTCTGAAGTACAGAGAGTAACAGTAGTATGATTCATTATGGCTCTAACGTCCTGTTATCATTCTGGATCAGCTCCACCAGTCTTTAATAGAAGGTCATTCATTAGTCTGACACTGATGTCTATTCAAAAGGAGTTTCCTTTAGCTAGAGTCAGGCTCTGTCCAACAGGTCAAAACAAGCTCAAAACAAAGTGACCACTGTGCCCTGATTGGTGGACTCACTTCACACCTCTTTCTTTTGGACATGCTCACATAAGCCAAAAGCTTTAAAATGGAAATGCTTCAGTAAAGATACACCACAAAAGTACTTCGGTACAGTAACCAATTACATTTCCTGCCTTACTGTCCACCACTGTCTTTCAAAGCATTCGCAATCATCAGATTCATCCCCTCAGGGAAGTGGTCTAAATTAGTCGCTGAAGTCCCAGCACTCTCCTTATTCACATAATGGCGTGTGTATTGGCCAGTATCAGCAAGTCAGTAAGTATCATCTTCTGAATTTCTACAGTAATTAAGAAATAGTAGTGTTACATCTCTGTCTGTCTATCTGTCTGCCTGTCCCTGTTCGTGTCTCACAACGCCCCCTCTGGTTACTTTGTCTTAGCACAGCTCTTCCTGCTTCCCTTAGCTCCGCCCACTCTCACACCTTAGACCTATCTGTGACCCATTAGGACGTGTATTTAGACCCCTTTGTTTGCCCTGTCTGGTTGTGAAGTCTCTGTGTTTTCCACCCTGTGATAGTCCTGTGCTGTCGTTTTTCCTCGTGTTAGTGCCGCGCTGTTGTCCCTTTGTTAGACCTTGTTGTTTTCCTGGTGTAAATCTTAACCTTGTTCTTGTTTTGTTTGTAGTGTTCGTGTCAGTCTTCAGTTCTTTACCCTTGTTTTGTTTCTGGTTTCTTATTTGGACATGTCTTTACTGATACCCTCCTGCGTGTTGACCCCTGTTACCCGGACTCATTCCATTAAATCCACTATGCACTTGCATCCCGCCTCAACCCAATCGTTACAAGTAGAAGGTGAAGTCCATATGGACCACTTACTGAGCTATAGATCATCTAAACGATGATCTCCATAGACATCACTCTGCACTTTACATTTAGCATATTTATACTTGCAAATATAGACTGACCCACTGTTATCTTCCATTCATATTGTACACAATATGTACACAAAGCTGCATATTAGTATAAACAGAGATTTTGTGCTTAGTATTGTATATATTTATCGTGTAATGTATATTTTGTAAGGGACTACGCACCTAAGTTTTCACCTACTGTACACCTGTGAACATGTGACATGACAATAACAGTGATTTGATTAGATTTTATCATATATAATAATTTAATAATGTAATATCTGTATGATACTATATAAAGCTCACCAGAAAACAAATGAGTCACCTCTTACCGAAACATACTCAATGGTGTGTAATACCTCCACATGCATGAATAACCGCTGTGATTGGACTCCACTAGTTTCTGGGTGTAGACCACACCAAAGTTCAATACAAAGATTTGTACAGTTGGGCCCCAGATTTGGTGGATGCCTTCCTTGGCACAGTTCTGAGGAAAGCTTCCTATAGACTGGGATTTCAGCCACTGCTGGTAGACCTGTATGACCGTACGCTTCCATACACCTGCATATACAGCTACTTACTTCACACTATGGCCTTCAAAACGCCCAAATGCTCAGTCCCTCCTGTGAGCCAATCATTAACATCTGCTTTGAGACCCATTTTCCACATATGGGGCGAGTCATATCATGCAGCCCGCATGTGGCAAAGATATACTGCTATCCCACTTGCAGGACTAGCAATCTGCAGTAAACCAAAGGTGGTCCACATGTTCCAAAACAGATCTAGTCCTCTTCTGGCGGTCTAGTGCCAAGCTGCATGACCCAAGAGTGGCCGATATGCATAAAAACTCATGTGGCCCACATGTTCAAATACAGATCTGGTGCATGTCTGGCAGAGATACAGCAGAGATGCCTACTTTGCCCTGATGTGTAGGCCATAATCTGGTGCCTATGTGGCCCCCCATCTTGGAAACAGGAGCAGACCCCCCTAGTGCCATTAATCGATGTGAAAAGTGTGCCAGATAAAAATGAGGCTTGGGCCGGAACAATTTTGCCAAGCGCAAATCGAATAAAACATTGACAGATGCCTGTTTAGTGTGGGACAAGACATTACACACAAGGGGCTGTCTGACCCACAAACTGATACACCGACCTTAATATCAACTGCAAAAGTCTGTACATGCTGACACTGGTAATAGGCTGGTTGGAAATGTGTGCATGATCAAATAAGCCAATAGAATCTTCACTTATTAATTAGGCTTTAACGTGTGACGCTGCAGTTGTAACATGTAATAACCCAAAATCCACTGGGCTTTGGATTCACAGACTCGAGCGTAGTTTTTCAGCTTCTTCGGGTTGGGAGAGAACGAAGGCACACAGCAGATGAAACGCAGCGAGAGCTGATGGCAGCTCCTTGTCGCTCCCCGGAGAAAGGAGGAGGTGGGGTGGAGGCTCCACGCTGCTGCTGCTGCCACACGGGAGGCTGGGGGAGGCGCTCGCTAATCTCCGCATTTGAAATGCAAATACACCTGGAGTGATGTGCAAATGGGTTCGCCTGTACAGAGCGTGCCTCCAACCGGCTGAGGGAGGGATGAGCGACGCATTAGATGCTGGAGATGCAAGCGCAACTTCTAAAGGTGCCTTCAAATGGTACCTGATCAAAGTAGCTTCTACGGATATGTGCACACCACTATTTATGAGGTCCGCTTACCTTATAAGTCCACTATAGACAGACTGTGTGACCGGAGACCACCACCAGTCAGATGTTATATGGGCGCTGGACCATTCTCAGCACAGCGGTGACACTAACAAGGAAGTCATAGTCACTGCAAGGTGTAATCAGAAAACAATCCTGCTTATACATGTACATATATATATATACAGGGGTTGGACAATGAAACTGAAACACCTGTCATTTTAGAGTGGGAGGTCTCATGGCTAAATTGGACCAGCCTGGTGGCCAATCTTCATTAACTGCACATTGCACCAGTAAGAGCAGAGTGTGAAGGTTCAGTTAGCAGGTAAGAGCACAGTTCTGCTCAAAATACTGCAATGCACACAACATTATGGGTGACATACCAGAGTTCAAAAGAGGACAAACTGTTGGTGCACGTCTTGCTGGCGCATCTGTGACCGAGACAGCAAGTCTTTGTGATGTATCAAGAGCCACGGTATCCAGGGTAATGCCAGCATACCACCAAGAAGGACGAACCTCCACCAGCATCATGTAGTGACCTGGCCACTATCCTGCAAGAAGAATGGCTTAAAGTCCCTCTGACCACTGTGCAGGACGCAGTATATGTCATTCCCAAGACCAACTGACGCTGTATTGGCCGCAAAAGGAGGCCCTACACCATACTAATAAATGATTGGGGTCTAAAACCAGGTGTTTCAGTTTCATTGTCCAACCCCTGTATATATATGTATGTATAAGCAGGATATATATATATATATACACTGTATATTTGTTCATTTGTTTGTTAATTATGGGCCCACTATACGTCCACTATATATGCACTGTTTGACCACAGACCACCACAAATCAGGTACTATATTGGTACTGGGCCTTTCTCAGCCCGGCAGTGACACTGACAAGGTGGTGGCATGGTATGGTACATGCTGCTGTAATGAGTGTTTCAGGTACAGCAGTGCTGCCTGGGGTTTTTGCACGTGTCAGTGACACTGCTAGTCTGCAAAAGTATCCAGCATCTCAATGGTCAGAACCTGAGCACTGATGAAGTTATAGAGCATGGCTGACTATAACTATGCTTCAACAAATGCACTAGAGCTTTAACAGGACATGGGAGGTGTTTCCAATACAGTGTCTGGTAAATGTGTTGAATAGATCCACTGTATAATCTCATACGGTGAGGCTGTAGATCGGGACAACCCAACAGAACCCACACCCACCCTTCCCCTTCTGAGAACCTACAGCGATATCAGGTTTTCTACCTTTCCCTGTCTGGATTTTATTGCTTCTACATGTTTTTGCTTGTCTGACGGCGGGGATTCAATATGTGGGTTCTCAAACACATTATGGTTTACCAGCCCTGGTATCCTGCAGTTACACTCTGGCATGTGTGATATTATAATAATAGTTGTTGCACCATTTAAGGTGGAACTGGAACATTCAAACAGGATGCTGGTGAATGATAAGATGAACGCCAGCGTCAGAATGTAAATTCTGTTCCATCTAAAAATTCAAACAAGAATAGGATAAACAGGAAGCTGACTTCAGCCTTGTTCTTTCAATGCTGGCAGTGTTTTTGATAAGACAGGCTATCTAAACAACCTGCCTGGAGTCGCATGCATGGAGCTGCTGATGAATATGATCTGCGATAGGACGTTCTAACAGGGACGCACCGTACACCAATGGTAAGGTGCCACTTCAACCTGCTCCAGCCTAGCTTGCAAAGGTGGATATGGTCAACTAGCTTGTTCTACCAGACTTTCAGGATAGAACTCTGATTAAACTGATACAGCAGAACAGCCGCTATTGTGAGAACAGCCAAAGCAGTGTGGGGAGTGGAACTTATGGGAGGATACCGCTCTGGCGGTACAGTGTGGGTGAGCTGACCAATCAGAGCAGTGACAAATACAACATGTAATTATGAACCTCGAAAATTCATGATTGTGCCGGGAGACAACATCCTTGCCCATGACAAGCCTTATTGCTGTAACTGACTGACCCAACAGCCACGACGATGGACATTCATCTAACAGTGATGCCCTCCATGAGTCATCCTGTTAGTTGTGCACGACGCAGGACTGCATGCATGCAGACAGTTACGACGACTGACCTTAACACCACATCAGCATCCCCAAAGACCGCAGTGGTGTCGTGCCAGACTGTCATGGAGTGACTCAGAATGGCAGCGGGTCATCTTCAGTGACGAGTCCAGTTTTTGTCTTGGTGGAGATGACCAACGAATCTGCGTGTGGAGGCAGCGTAGGCAGCACCAAGATGACCAGTTTGTTGTCACACGTCACTCACCAGTACCGCAAAATCTGCAGGAGCTGTGCGAGAATATTCAAGCTGCATGGGATGGATTATCACAAGACACCATGTGGAACCTCCATGCCGAGATGTCTGGTATGCTACGTTAGCAAACATGGCGGCCCTAACCTCTACTGAGAGACACTACTAGTATGTGTAGCTCAATAAATATTGATCATATCAGTCTAAACTTATCAACATTTATTGTTCCTGGTGACCTTTATCTTCCTTCCCAACAGCACTGCCATCCCACACTTCCTTTTCCTCTGGGTACAACAATTCTATTTGCTGTGTGCACAAGATGGCGTCTCTTCATTTCCGGTTTATGGTTGGTATGCATCACTGTTTCCGGTTGTAGTAGTTGTGAGGAGAATTGAGTGAATCTGTGGAAAGCAATAGCAACCATGAGTGTTTTTAAGATAAAGGAGAAACGACTGACGTATCAACGTCAAGAGCAGAAGACGTCTCTACATTGCTGTGTGCCTCTGGGTGCTAATTCTTCAAGGTACAGCTCGGAGATTAGCTTTCATAGGTTTCCAGTGGATCCTGAGGTGCGGGCTCGGTGGCTTACACAGATCTGTAGGGGCAACCTCAGCCCCCTTCAAAGTACTCGCGTCTGTAGTAGGCATTTCAACACAGGCGACTTTGTTGTGACGGCCGTGGGAAAGAGAAAACTCAACAAAGGAGCGGTGCCCTGTCTTTTTGCCTGGAACGATTACAGCATGCCCGCACCTTAATGTTTGGCAACGTCGGCCGAGATGCCCTTCCCCGGTGTTGGCAGCATCTGACACCGACCAAGAGATGGAAGTGCAGATAGCACCTGATCATGATCACAGCGTTACTCCGACGACCTCAGCAATGGCAGATGCTTTGGCAAACAAGAACGAAGCACTGAAGAGAAAAAGACGAAAGCTACAACACCAGCTTGAAGCTTCACAACTGCAGCCCGTTTTGGGCTGTAACGGGTCAGACAAAGACACTCCTGGGTGCTGTCGACGAAGCCTGAGTGATGTGCTGAACATCATTGATGGTTACTTTTGGCAAGTCTTGAAGACATCGCGTGTAAAGTGCCATTTTGCGTGCTGACCGGTGGAAAGCGGAAATGCTTGTGCTTACCAAACTTAGAACCCGAAACCGGAGCCTTACACAACTAGCCAATTGTTAATGAGTGTAAAATCTTCACTGGCATGTACGGAGGACAGGCCTAGCAGAGCCCTCTCCCAGGCCTCTGAGCTGCTTGGGGTGGGAAACAAAACTTGATTTACGGCATTTAGCTGACGCTCTTTTCCAGAGTGACGTACAATGCATATCATACTACAGGTAGGCTAGTGTGGTGTTGGGAGTCTTGCCCAAAGACTCTGATTGGTGTAGCACAGCGTAAGCATCCAGACCGGGATTCACAGCCCAGTCTCCCACATGTGGTGGTGGCTCCCTGGCAGGTAGCGGTGCTATCCACTAAGCTACACCAACCACACACTCGATACTGCATGGTGTTGTGATATATAGAGTGGTAATATTGTATGGATGATATTTGTATTATATAAATGTAAGGTTGTTGAAGTGAGAGGAGTTTTAGTTCTCCAATAGTTTGATGGAGAAAACTCAGCGTGTGTTTTTAAAACTGCAGTAATGTTGTATTGTGGTTTATGTATCGTCACAATACCGTGTCACACTGTGTGATTCCCCCGCCCCCCAGTAGCTGCACCCCTCAGTATTGTAGTACCGCATGTGGAAAACACATCACTGCAATGTTCGCTTTCAGAGTGGATGAATGATCGAGAACACAGACGCGGTCATGTTGTGCATGGTGAGTGGATTTTGATGAGCAGTGGTCTGCGAGAGCAGGCAGGGCTTTAATCAGTGCTCGCTCGAGTCTGTTTTCAGGCCGCAGTTTAATGACACTGGTTTCTCCAGAGCAGAACAGGTAGCCCACACATTCTCGACGCCCACGGCCTTTGGCTCATTTCCCCTGAGCTCTGAGCTGACCTCATTACGACCTCTCTCTCCCTCTCTGTATCTCTCTATCTCATTCTATCTCTCTCTTCCTCTGCCTCCCTCTCTCTCCGTCTCATTCTGTCCCCCCCCCCACCTCTGTCTCTCCTGCGTTTTCTCCCTCTCCTCGTCTCTACTTCCCGTTCCCACTTCCTCTCTCTTTCGCTTTTCACTCTTCACTCTTTCTCTCATCTCTTTCATGTCTTTTCTCTCTTTCACACCCTCTCGGTTTCTCTCTCTGTCTCTCTCTCTCTCTCTCTGTCTCTCTCTCTCTCTCTCTCTCTCTCTCTCTCTCTCTCTCTGTCTCTCTCTCTCTCTTTCACACCCTCTCGGTTTCTCTCTTTCTCTCTCTCTGTCTCTCTCTCTCTCTCTCTCTCTCTCTCTCTCAGTCTCTCTCTGTCTCTCTTTCACACCCTCTCGGTTTCTCTCTTTCTCTCTCTCTCTCTCTCTCTCTCTCTCTCTGTCTCTCTCTCTCTCTTTCACACCCTCTCGGTTTCTTTCTGTCTCTCTCTCTTTCTCTCTCTCTCTCTCTCTCTCTCTCTCTCTCTCTCTCTCTCTCTCTCTCTCTCTGTCTTTCTCTCTCTCTTTCACACTCTCTCGGTTTCTCTCTCTCTCTCTCTCTCTCTCTCTCTCTGTCTCGCTCTTCTCTTTCTTCTTTTTTTCTATTTTTCTCTTTACCTCTCTCGCTCTTTCTTACTCTCTTTACCTTCCTTTTCCCTCTCTCTCTCTACTTCACCCTTTCCTGCTGCCATTTCTTTCTTTTCCATTCTCTTCACTCTTCCTTTCACCCCTGCCCTCTCGTTCTCACCTTCTCTGTCTTCTTTATCTTTTCTTTCTTGTCTCTTTTGCACTTTCTCTCTCTTTTAGTCTTTCACTCCCTTTTTTTCCACCATTCTTCACACTTGCTTTCCATTCCCTTCTCTGTTTCATTCCCTCTCTCTCATCATCTCTCTCTTCCTTATTTATCTTTTTCTTTTTTTCTTTTCTTTTCTCTCTCTTTCTCTCATTTTGTGAACTAAACTAAGCCTGCTTGAACCCCCCCACCACCTCCACCACCAACACCACCACCACTCTCACAGGAGACTGTAGAGGACAGACGATCTGTTCATCTTTCCCATCTGAGTCAAATCACACCCGAATCGCTCAATCAGTGCCTGTTCTCACTTTCCAAATGAGACAAACTCAAAAGCCTGATCAGAGTGAACGAACGCATTCATTCATAATTTCATCCATGCCTTTCTCTTTTCTCTCTTCATTATGTGCAGCACTCCACGCACGTGAGTGGTCTTTTGATTCAGCCTGTGCTTACCAATTAAGACCCAAATCTTCTCACTAATGGCAGCCCGGTAAATGGCAGGTGGCCACTCAGCTTGGCGCAGCAACAGATGAGAACACAACAGCATTGAGAGAACACACGTTAATTCAGTTCCACTGATTTCTCAACATTGCTGCTGGATTAAACGGCTGACGAGAAAACAAAGTCATTCAAAGAGGTCTGAGATGCAGTGCTCCATTCTGCTGAAACGTACCCCCTTAAAAAGCATCTGACACAAATCAGAGGACATGTACTCGTTAGTCATTAATGAGATGGCTGCTTTTGTGTTGCACCTGTCAAAAGTTTAGACACACCCAAACAAAGGGATGCTGTTGGTGATCTTAAAGACTCTACAGGCTTAACAGCTCCAACTGATGAGTCTGAAATCATACATGTCCTGAAGAGGGAAGAGGACTGCTGAGGACCAAATTCTCTGTTCTCTAATCATAGATTTATTTACGCACTATTACACTCTACTGTACATACTGAACACCTGAACTCCTGGACACTCTACTGTATATACTGTACACCTGAACTCCTGGACACTCTACTGTATATACTGTACACCTGAACTCCTGGACACTCTACTGTATATACTGTACACCTGAACTCCTGGACACTCTACTGTATATACTGTACACCTGAACTCCTGGACACTCTGGACACTCTACTGTATATACTGTACACCTGAGCCCCTGGACACTCTGGACACTCTACTGTATATACTGTACACCTGAGCCCCTGGACACTCTGGACACTCTACTGTATATACTGTACACCTGAGCCCCTGGACACTCTACTGTATATACTGTACACCTGAACTCCTGGACACTCTACTGTATATACTGTACACCTGAACTCCTGGACACTCTGGACACTCTACTGTATATACTGTACACCTGAACTCCTGGACACTCTACTGTATATACTGTACACCTGAACTCCTGGACACTCTACTGTATATACTGTACACCTGAACTCCTGGACACTCTGGACACTCTACTGTATATACTGTACACCTGAACTCCTGGACACTCCGGACACTCTACTGTATATACTGTACACCTGAACTCCTGGACACTCTGGACACTCTACTGTATATACTGTACACCTGAACTCCTGGACACTCTGGACACTCTACTGTATATACTGTACATCTGAACTCCTGGACACTCTCAGACACTTTACTGTATATACTGTACATCTGAACTCCTGGACACTCTCAGACACTTTACTGTATATACTGTACATCTGAACTCCTGGACACTCTGGACACTCTACTGTATATACTGTACATCTGAACTCCTGGACACTTTACTGTATATACTGTACATCTGAACTACTGGACACTCTACTGTATATACTCTACACCTGAACTCCTGGACACTCTCAGACACTTACTGTATATACTGTACATCTGAACTCCTGGACACTCTACTGTATATACTGTACATCTGAACTCCTGGACACTCTCAGACACTTACTGTATATACTGTACATCTGAACTCCTGGACACTCTCAGACACTTACTGTATATACTGTGCATCTGCACTCCTGGACACTCTGGACACTCTACTGTATATCCTGTATATCTGCACTCCTGGACACTCTGGACACTCTACTATATATCCTGTATATCTGCACTCCTGGACACTCTGGACACTCTACTGTATATCCTGTATATCTGCACTCCTGGACACTCTGGGCACTCTACTGTATATACTGTACATCTGAACTCCTGGACACTCTGGACACTCTACTATATATACTGTACATCTGAACTCCTGGACACTCTACTGTATATCCTGTATAT
>JAMWET010003446.1:50000-120000 GCA_024036415.1 Prochilodus magdalenae | reverse complement strand
CACAGCTAAACCAGCATATTGTCATGGTCCAATGAAAAACATCATCTCCAGTTTGTACCTTTAGGCATCCAACCAAAATGCCCATTGGAAAAAGTCTGGTTCCATTGACTTACATTAAAACTCCATTAGGGTTTATAAAGCTGTAAAGCTGCCGTTTTGAAGGTACTGTTTTTCCTTGAGACAGTGATGATATGTTTCGCTTTAATGCGGGTCAACCAGCATGACTATGACGCGTGACTGGCTAAAACAACACCAGCTCAGCATAAACCATCTTAGACCAGCATGGAATGTCTGTCACTACCAAAACAATCATGACACCATTAGTCAAATGTTTTGGTGGTGACCATTTCAGCTCATTTGGAGCAGAACTCAAAAATGCTAGCTAGCACAAGACTAGCAAACACAGCTTTGAGCAGCTGGACCAACAGATCAATCATATTTTTATCAAACACACCAAAATGCTTACAGGATAGTAGAGGATTAGCGTTTCGGTAGTGACGGTTCATCATGATCTACACTGGGACTTTGGGACTTTTAAAAACAATAGGATTTAAATGTTCACCATGTGGCCATGAGGGACAGGACCACGGGATGCGTCCCAATTGTGCACTTAACACTAATCCTAACTAGAGTTCGGGTATGTGGTATATAGTACAATTACCAACGTCAAAGTTGAGTATACTCAGAAATCCACAGGGCGCACTTAGAACCAGTTGAGTTTTCAGTACGGTAACAATGGACACTATTGTCCCACAATGCAATGGGAAATGGTTCAACCACTTTGCCTGGGTCTAAGTGTGCACTGTAGATTTTTGTGTGTACTCAACTGTAACTGTACTATATGCTACATTCTCAAAGTGTGCACTGTAGATCTTCTCATCTAGAAATTCTATAAAAAAATGGCGGACGGTGATGCAATGGCATGTGTGGGAGTAGCGTGACCGTAAATGGTGAATTTGGTCAACCCAAATCTACAGCATTTAGCTGACGCTCTTATCCAGAGCAACTTACAAGGGTAATCATATTACAGGTAGGCCAGTGTAGTGTTAGGAGTCTTGCCCAAGGACTCTTATTGGTGTAGCACAGCGTAGTCACCCAGACCAGGAATCAAACCCCAGTCTCCCACATGGGACGGTAGCTTCCTGGTGAGTAGTGGTGTTATCCGTTGTGCCACACCAACTGAACAACCAAAACTGTCCATATACATACATATATTCTAGTAAATAATGTATTCATTAGTTTGTGTTTTATTGCAGCCTTCAGAGCTCAGCTGGGTACGACATGATGAGCTTCATCATTTCCTGTTAGTAAGGAATGAGGGAGTGTGCTAATATTGTGTGTACTAGTCTACCGAACTCATACTATTAAGATTAGTACAGAGTGTTAGTGTGTAGTACACAATAGAGACACAGCCACAGTCTCACTTCATGCTCTCAAATGCAGGGCCATGGCTAAAACAAGGCACTGCCCACTGACTAGAACTGTTTTGGTAGGGACATGAAAATGAAGGAGAGCAAGCTCATCATCAATCTAAATCTTAATTTTCTTTTAATCCCTTGTTGATCCCACAGTGGGGAAATTTAGTCTCCACATTTAACAAATCCATGAGGTGAAACACCCACATACACACTCACTGGTGAACACACACACTAGGGGGCAGTGAGCACACTTACCCGGAGCGGTGGGCAGCCCTATCCATGGCGCCCGGGGAGCAGTTAGGGGTTAGGTGCCTTGCTCAAGGGCACCTCAGTCGTTACTGTCAGTTCAGGGACTCGAACCGGCAACCCTTTGGTCACAAGGTTGGTTCCCTAACCTCCAGCCCATCAAAATAGTAACACTAAAACTAATCTTGGAATTTTGGGGTTATGGTTGGGGACAATAAAAATGGACCCTGTAATAGGCGACAGCACCAGCCCTTGTTCGGGCAGTATCTGAACTCATGGTGAGTTTTAGGCTCTAACCTTCCTGTACTAGCTGGAAATATTATCCAGCACAGCACTAGGCAGGGCTGTAAGTCCTCTTGATAAGAGCGTCTGCTAAATGCCGTAAATGTAAATTTTGTATGTTTAGCTTATGAGCCTATCTCTAATGATGCCTTAGGTTTTAAAAAATCGTAACACAATCCTTTTAAATATCTAAGTTCTGAATACCCAGTAGTGTTTGAATGTGAGACTACAGAGTTAGCTCATTTTCTAATGAACTAATTTGAACTAATTGTCAATATACTGCTCTGTAATATGCTCCATAATGAAAAGTGTCCCTGAAATAAGGAACAGGAATGCTTCAGGTCAATCCTGCTGGAGCAGAAATCGCCACCACAAACAAACAATGATGAA
Organism: Prochilodus magdalenae; assembly: GCA_024036415.1. NCBI lineage: Eukaryota > Metazoa > Chordata > Actinopteri > Characiformes > Prochilodontidae > Prochilodus > Prochilodus magdalenae. The sequence continues at coordinate 117,664 of JAMWET010003446.1, read as the reverse complement.
AGCCGGAGGTGTAATTAAACGCCGCAGGGAGGGAAACGTGAACAGAATAAATAAAGATGTTTCATATCACGCAAGAAGAAGTAGCGAAGCACATCCCTGCTGATTTATGCTGGTGTGGTGATGGCCTGGTGTTGGTTCAGTTGGTCACCCAGAACGGTCAGACTGGTTGACTAGCACACCAGGATCTAAAACGCCACAGTTTTGCTGGTCACCAGCTGTGCTGTTCTATGCTGGTTTTACTAGGAAAGCTTTATTAAAAACAACAGGTTCAAATATTTGGACACCATGTGATGGATGGCTTTTCGCCAGTGCTGTGCATTAATGTTCCACACTGATTCTCAGACTTTAGGACATATTTACTTCAGAACAATGGGATCTAACTATTCACCATGTGGCCATAGAGGACATAGTCTCACTTCCTGCCCTGAAATGCTAAAACGAGGCACCGCACACTGGCTATAACTGTTTTGGTAATGACAAGAGAAAGTGGGAGGGAATTGTTGGTTTAAAAATGAACCCTAATGATAATCTAAATTTTCACGTCAACAGAAATCAAAATGACCTTCAGTAAAGCAACGTTGGAAAAACCATCGTTGAGGTTTATGGGTTATGGTTGGGGACGATACAAAATACCCAATAACTGATGTTCAGCTTAAAATGGTCATACTGGTTGACTAGCACACCAGAATTCATAACACAGCATACGCCGGCTTTGCTGGTGACCAGATATGGTGTTTTGCCATGCCAGTTTTTCTAGCAGGGCACCTTTATTAAAACAACAGTCTTAAAAGTTTGGTCACCATGACTTAGCATCAGTCCTGTGCTGCTGACTGTGACCCACAAAACACAAAAGACCTGGGTCTGAACTGTTCACGAAACATGTTAACAGGAAAAACTACATGAGGAAATCAGCACTGTGCAGTCTGTGTGGGTAGGGTGCCCCCCAAAACTCAGCGTGATGCCAGTGTGGGTGACGGTTAGCTAATGTAATTTGCGGTGAGTGTTCTCCTCCAAGCGTGTTGAGCTGTCTAATGAAGTTGCGTCAGCAGCAGTTTAAAAAAACGCAGTGGAGGAAGACTTGCTAGACTGCGCTAGACTTCGCCCTCCAAGCCTTCTAGCATCATGAGATGCTAGCTAGCATGTGGAAATTAGTGGGAAAGCGATGATTTAATTAAATGGGCCATACATGTCACTGCATTGGCATAGCTAAATACAGAGGTTTCAGTACCTTGAATAGGACATACTGTGAATCTCAAACACTGTCGCTCCCCTTTCAAATACCAATCCCGCATTTACAACAGGGGATGGTGAAATGAGCCTACCCTTATGAAACGATAATATATGGCAATGTATTGGAAAATATAGTGCAATATATTAAATAATATAATGTCATATATGGGAAACAAGTGCATATATTTTGCATATATTTATATAGTGATAAATATATTACAATATATTGTATAATACATAAGGAATTGCCGCGTTTCATATATTGTATGTATGGTAGTATAATATATATTTACTTATATACTGTAATATATTTCATTTTATATGTAATAGACATCATGTGTTTGCATATATGATAATATATATAGTTTTATATATGTGAGAATATATACATACTGTATATTGCCACATGTATGTATGAAAATATTCTCACACATATAAAACTATATATATTATCATATATGCAAACACATGATGTCTATTACATATCAAATGAAATATATTACAGTATATAAGTAAATATATTTTATACTACCATATATACAATATATGAAAAGCGGCAATTCCTTATGTATTATACAATATATTGTAATATATTAATCACTATATAAATATATGCAAAATATATGCACTTGTTTCCCATATATGACATTATATTATTTAATATATTGCACTATATTTTCCAATACATTGCCATATATTATCGTTTCATAAGGGAAACTGACTGAACTGAATATTTACACCCCCTAAATGTACACATACCAGCTCACCTTCCAACCCAGCAAAACAGCAATGAAAACGGTGGACCATGTGGAGAAACCTACGGGCCCAAGGTGTGAAGGGGATGTCATGGTTGGAACTGACATGGTTGATGTTTATGTTGAAATCAGACAGAAATCAAATCTTCAGTTCCACCTTAAATGCTATAGTTTATACAGGCATTTAAGGTGGAACAGAACATTTAATTCATAAAAAAGCTGGTGAACATCTTGATCCTGAAAGCCCCCCCCCCACACACACACACACACACACACTCCAGTTTCTCAAAGCTTGGACAATATTAAGCAACTGCGTTCAGCGCTTGACCCTGAAGAGACTGAAGAGAGGAGCAGTTCCATCTTTATTAGCATTACAACCCCAATAGCAACCTGTCAGTTTATCACTGTTTGCCAGCTGAAGCTGATCATCCTGCAATTACACTAGCAGGCGACAGATCACTTGGTCAGCCCATGCCTCGTGTGAGCATGTTTGAGGCTGTTTGCCACTGGCTCTTCACTGAAAATGACCCTCTGCCATTCTGGGTCACTCCATGGCAGCCTGGAGTTGCCGTCTTTGGTGACGTTGACGTGGTGTTAAGGGCAGCCGTCGTATGCATGTAGTCCTGCGTCGTGCAGGCGTCTGCCAATGGTGCTGGAACAGAATGACTCATGGAGGACATCGCTGCTCGCTGAATGTCCTGTCTGTTTCTGTATCTACGTGTAGCTCCTGTGTTTCACTGTAAACTAGCCAATCAGAGCAGAGCTCATCGGATTATTCATGAGCTCACCAAAAAGGGAAAACAGTCTGTTTCATTCTAGGGCCAAATCATAGGTTGTAAATGGGCATGTAAAACCACATGTGGGCATTTTCACCCTAACCAAAGTCAGATACCATCTCTGTAGACCTCAAAGAGCAATGTAAAAAAATGCTGAACAAATCCATCCCATGGCACCATAAAAGAAAAAATGACAGCAGCTTTATGATATATGTGCGGAAAGTATGTGCCCCATCAGGATGTAGTCTAATTACATTGTGACGCTGATTTCCATGCATGCTAACGGAATAAGCTCCTGAAGACATTCAGCACAGTGTATTCGGCCTGACCCAACTGTGCGTATGGAACTCAAGCATGATGTACAGTGGGCTGGGACAGTGGTGTAATGGTCAGGCCGGTCTTGTGAGGTTGTGGGGATTTTTTTAAAGGACACGTCCCCTGAATGAGCACCCAGAAGCATAAACAGGACACTAACTTCCTGCGCTGGAGGGTAAATGTTTATTGTGTGTGTGAGAACTGGACGAGGGGTGTTCTAAAAACCAAGGCTAGCGTGGGTGGTGGAGTGGAGAGATATTTATCCAGCTCACCACTCACACACACACACACACACACACACACACACACACACACACACACACACACACACACACACACACACACACACACACACACACACACACGCACACACACATATACACACATATACACTCACTCTCTCTCATAAACACACATGTGCTATAAATGTCGCCACCACAGTGTCACTGGCTGTCGTTTTAAATACAGTAAGGAGGCAATGGGAGTGTGAACGGATGTGTGGTATCGACTCGCTGGCATCTTCCAGAAGTCTTACACACACACACACACACAGACACAGACCCAAACAGGAAAAGGAAAAGCTGAAAAACACTTCTGTCAGTTCGAAGTGATTAATCTTCATTGAGTGAAGGTTAAGATGTGACAAACGGAAGGAACTTCTTCTTAGTGTATGAAACCTCAAAAATAGACACTAAAGAGCCTTAAGGCTTTAGAACTGGCGCTCATGCTAAAGGAAAGCTTTTGCAGTCGCAGGCCAAATACCAGCGTGCTGATCTCTTTGTGTTTTGGGCTGTGAGTTCACAAACCAGTGACCAGTTTAAATCATAGTGCTCATGCTCATTCGAACCATTCTCTGACACATGCCTTACACCAGAGGTCTCTAGCTATCAGCCCTCGGGCCACATCCATTTCACAAGACTGCTTCATACATGGCTTATTTACAGGTTGCCTTTAAATTCAGTCTGCCTATACATCTTTCCCTTTGTCTGCAGCAAAGTACGTCCATCTGACGTGTACATTAGCTTTACCTACTAGATGCCTGCTACAAATATCAAATGTTCAAGCTAGGGGTTTTTACCTGTGAGCCGTGAGCCATATTGGGGTAATGCTAAGGGGCTGTTATCATATACACACGTTTAACCATGTAAAGACATTTTATGGTTGTGTTCAGTTTTGTTTGGTTAGTTTGTTGACTGTGTGTGGGCATAAGTGATACTCCATCACATCCAAGTCATGGGCTGGACATTAGGGAATCAGCCTTGCGATCAGAAGGTCACTCGTTTGATCCTCCTTACCGACAGGACATGACTACAGTTCCCTTGAGCAAGGCACCTAACCTCCAGCTGCTCCCACGGCACTGCAGATAGAGCTGCCCACTGCTTTGGGTAAGTGAGCTCACTGCCCACTGGTGTGTGCGTGTGTATGTGGGTGATGGGTTAAATACAGAGGTCAAATTCCTCGGTGTGCAAGCACAGCTGAAGTAACCAACATGGCTAGTTTTAAGTGTTACTGGACATATATGGGTAGGTTTGACACTGTGTGACTGACATTGTGAGATGTGAGAGGTTGGACCACGTATGTACGCAAGGACGAGCCACATCACTGTACCTGACTGACCCAACAGCCATTGGACATTGGAGTGACTCAGGATGGGAGAATAGTGAACTGTTGTCACGTGTCACATGTCCAGAAAGCCTGGCGTTGCTCCACCTCCAACTCTACCACTAAATCTGCAGGACCTGTGTGAGAATATTCAATCTGCATGTGAGAATATTCCTGCATTACCTCAGGACACCATTAGAAACCCCTACAACTCCATGCCGAGGCCGTGTGGTACTGCACACAGTTTTGGAAATGTGCTGACTCCACCTGCACCACCCATTGCTCACACCTGCAGCTGATCATGAACTCATTTATAAATCCCTTGGTTTGTTGTGTTGGTCAAGACATGTCGGTGTTCCTACATGAGTGGTTAGCTGAGTCTATACTATATATATGTGTGTGTGTGTGTGTGTGTGTGTGTGTGTGTGTGTGGTTAGCTGCGATTCTATTGGCTGTTATATAATATATTGTGTTTTATATATATAAAACAGCCAATAGAATCACAGTTAACCACTCACACTCATATATATATATATATATGTTCTATAAATATAAAAACATTATACATATGATATATATATATGTATATATATATATATATATATATATATATATATACACATTATATCATATGTATAATGTTTTTATATTTATAGAACATATATATATATATATGTTCTATACTATATATCATAGTATAATGTTTTATATATATATATATATATATATATATATATATATATATATATATATATATATATATATATATATATATCATAGTATAATGTTTTTATATATATATATATATATATACATATTTATATATATCTTGGCACTGACACTAACCTGACAGATAGAATCCAAATGAGGAGCTAGCAGACATTAGCATTAAGCTAGCAAACTGAAAAACATATGGTCTGATTAGGGGAACACTGAATATCAATAATGACATGCCTTCCATAGAGGTTACATGGTTCATTAAGTTTTGATAGCACGCTGCTTCGTCAGTCTGCAAAACCAATACCAGAATACTCTACACAGGTGATCACACGCTCACCCGCCACTTTATTAGCTCTGGCTCCTTGCTGGTGTACAGTTAGAGACTGCAGCCCATCTGCTGTTGCACAGTTTGTGTTAGCCGTCCTCTAGTCCTTCATCAGTGGTCAGTTTCTGACCGCAGAGCTGCTCTTGGCTGGATATTTTTGACACAGCAGTAGACAGTTACGTGTGAAACACTCCTCTAGCACTCCTGATGAGTTCATTTCAAGATGTTAGCGCTGGGAATGTGCTCAACTGCCATCCGTACTGTAGACACCCATCATGCCTCGACATACTAATAGAGAAAGAGGCGCACAGCTGTGCAAAGACAGAGTACAAAAGAACAGATGTGCAAAAATAACAGTTCAAAAAGCAGAAACAGTAGAGCGAACAGACGTGTACAGCAAATTGCTTCCAAGACACTGAAATGAGAAGGACTCAGTGAGGGTGAGGATTGGTGCTGTGTAGTCGAGCATACAGAACATCTAGTAGGCCAGAGTTGACAGTTCAGATGTCTTCACAGCAGACAACTTTAGCTTCAAGGAACATCAACCTTGCTCATCAGCTCATCAGTTCCTTGGAAAGGGTGTAATGAGTGCGGACATCCCCTTTACAGGCTGGGACGAAAGGTTTCTCAGCACAGTCCACCTTTTTCATTGCTGTTGCTCTGTTATCGCTGTATATCAATTTTGGGGGTGTGAATATTATTTAGTCAGGGTTGTTACATTTTTGAAATCGACTCATTTTACCGTCACCCTTTGTAAATGAGGGATATGTATGTGAAGGAGGAACAACAGTATGCTAGGTTCAAGTACAAGTACTTCAAGTACAGCTCGACTCAACCCACCATCCTTAGAAGACAAGCGTCCAGACTCTTCTCTGTCCTGGCTCCCAGATGGTGGAATGAACTCTCTTGCGGTCCTCAAGCGCAGACTGTAGACCCATCTCTTCGTAATGCACTTATGTGAGTGAGCTCTAGTAGATGTGTGTGTTATATGTGTATGTTGAAATACTTTGTGTTGCACTTATACTCATAATAACCTGTCTTCTCTATAGGTATGAGCGCTGGGCTGGGGTTGCCAGGTAGTGCACTTTTGCCTTTATATATGTCTGTGTATTCTTCTCTCTAGGTATGAGCGCTGGGCTGGGGTTGCCAGGTAGTGCACTTTTGCTTTTATATATGTCTGTGTATTCTTCTCTCTAGGTATGAGCGCTGGGCTGGGGTTGCCAGGTAGTGCACTTTTGCTTTTATATATGTCTGTGTATTCTTCTCTCTAGGTATGAGCGCTGGGCTGGGGTTGCCAGGTAGTGCACTTTTGCCTTTATATATGTCTGTGTATTGATCTCTCTAGGTATGAGCGCTGGGCTGGGGTTGCCAGGTAGTGCACTTTTGCTTTATTTATGTCTGTGTATTGATCTCTCTAGGTATGAGCGCTGGGCTGGGGTTGCCAGGTAGTGCACTTTTGCTTTATATATGTCTGTGTATTGATCTCTCTAGGTATGAGTGCTGGGCTGGGGTTGCCAGGTAGTGCACCATTGCTTTATATATGTCTGTGTATTGATCTCTCTAGGTATGAGCGCTGGGCTGGGGTTGCCAGGTAGTGCACCATTGCTTTATATATGTCTGTGTATTGATCTCTCTAGGTATGAGCGCTGGGCTGGGGTTGCCAGGTAATGCATATTTGCTTTTATATATGTCTGTGTATTCTTCTCTCTAGGTGTGAGCGCTGGGCTGGGGTTGCCAGGTAGTGCACTTTTGCTTTATTTATGTCTGTGTATTCTTCTCTTTAGGTATGAGTGCTGGGTTGGGGTTGCCAGGTAGTGCACTTTTGCTTTTATATATGTCTGTGTATTGATCTCTCTAGGTATCAGCATTGGCCCTTGTTTGGGCAGTGTCTGAGCTCATGGTGAGTTTTAGGCTCTTCCTGTACTAGCTGGAATATTATCCAACAGAACACTAAGCACGGTTTGTAAGTCGCTCTGGATAAGAGCGTCTGCTAAATGCCTTAAATGTAAATATATCACTCATACCCATACAATATACAGTAAAATCACACGGTTGACATAAATATGCTTCTTTCACAGTTTTAGAGTTATATTAGACTGAGATATGAATAATCTAGTCTAAATACCGTTTTCCTTATCAAATCTGGCCAGTAAACTAATTCCAGAAATTCCAGTTTCATGATCAGATCAGGTTGCAAGTGGTGGAATAGGAGTGTAGGTGCACTGATGTGTATATAAACAGGATATCATGACCAGACTGTTTTTTGAATAGATCCATAAAGAAAAACATATGCTCAACATCAAAAGAATAGTTGCACCCAGAAGGAATCAACCAACAGGAATGAAACTTGGTGGGCAGCTTTGACATCGTGATACATACGAACGATTCAAGTTTGCCGCTCAGATGAGATTGTGAAGCAAGCAAGGTCAGGCCTTATCACTGTACCTGACTGCGGACATTCAGCGAGCAGTGATGCCCTCCATGCGTCATTCTGTCAGTGCCAGCACCATTGGTGAACAGATACACAACGCAGAACCACATCCACCAAGACCACTATGACAACTACCCTTAACACCATGTCATTGTCCTCTGAGCTGGTCATCTTCAGCTACGAGTCCCGCTTTTGTCTTGGTGGAGACGACCAACGAATCCGTCACGCATCCAGAATGCCCGATGTAACTCCACCTCCACCCCCACCACACAATCTGAAGGTACTGCGTAAGATTATTCTAGCTGCATGGGATGGATTATCACAGGACATTATTAGGAACCTCTACAAGTCCATGCTGAGACGTCTGTATGTGGCATTAGCAAACATGGTGGCCCGACGCCATACTGAGAGACACTTCTTCCGTATAAGTAGCTCAATAAATATTCCCCATTTAAATGTATCATCACTTATTGTTCCTGGTAACCTTTATCTTCCTTCCCAACAGCACTGCAGACCGACACTTCCTGTAGAAGTGTACACTGCTGTACAAGGGCGCTGCCGAAGCTGGCTTAGCTGAAGAATGTGCTAATGAGGGCCGTGAATAGGTTGACTCGCCTCGACGCCTCACCCACCGACTCATCACTTGTTAATAATCTGCACCACATGTACATGAACATACTGTTCATGGATCCTGCTAGTTGGAGAGCTCCAATGTTTTTGTAGCTCCTATGTGGCTCTGGAGGAGGAAACATCACATCACAGGATGGTTAACGCTATTTGCGCCTTGAGCGCTAACATCGCAATGTTCCACCAAATTGATATTTTGCTCTCTGATCGCAGCCTGGCCTGGTTCACAGCCAAATGTTCTCTTTTTACCAGATTACCTGCTTTTTTTTTGGCCTGGGGAGAGAAAAGACCCTCCGCTTCTCTGATTGGAACTGACAGAAGCTCAGCGAGAGCACTGCAAAGTTCCCGTAAGATCAATATCTCACATCAGACAGGTTCAATGGCACACTTGACACCGCACGGCGCATAATAACAGGCGAAGGAGGACGGCGTGGCGCACAAAGGCACCTCAGCCCACACACATAATCTTACCTGTTAATGCCTGGATATGAAGCCCGGTGCCGTTCTCATAATCACAGCAATTCATCGCAATGAAGTAACCGTAAACACTCAAGACCCTGAAGCATGTCGACAGATGCCAAGAGGGAAATTTGTGCAGATTAGATTGAGCAATCAGATTAAGCCAATCTGCCTGAGCCACATTCACCTAGGTCTCTCAGGGGCCTGTGTTAGCGTGTCATTCGGTGCTGGGCGGTGGATGATTAAATTTCATCCTAATTCCCTTATTTGCCATGGAGATTGAGCGGTGTAATCCCTGCGGCTTCAAGACAGTGGATTCCCAGCGTGCTGAGCCTCAGGGTGCGCATGTCACACATCAAGGTGGCTTTGCCCATATGACAGCTCCGTAGCGCCATATTGCAACCTCTGTAGGCTAGCGGGAGTAGATAAACTGGCTCAGACTCGCCACTACGGGATAAAGCAATAATCAGAGGGTTGAAGAGATAGGCCACATGAGCCACACGCCCGTGAAGGGGCTGCCTCCAAGCACACACCAGGACTGGTGTTTATACACTCACCGTCAGTAGCACAGATAGCTTGCAATGTCGGTTCTACCCGCCATGGCTATAAGGGATCAACCGACAGGAATGAAATTTGGTGGGTAGGACTGACATTACGAGACATGAGAATGACTCAAGTTTCACGCTCGGCCGTGCATGTGACGTAAGCATGGCCGAAGACTGCAATGGTGTCATGTCATACTGTCATGGGCTGACTCAGAATGGCAGCGGGTCGTCTTCAGTGACGAGTCTCGCTTTAGTGTTAGTGGAGATGTGGTTATCCACATGTGGGGGGAACCGTGGTCTGTGTCATGATGAACGGTGTGTTGTCACGTGTCACATGTTCAGAAGTCACTGAGAGATTTATAAATGTTAATGTGGGCACATGACAGTCGTCATAAAAATGCTTGTGTAGGTGCGGCGTAGCATTATGAATGGGACTTTTCAGTAACAAGCTGGGTTAGTTCATGATGGTCATTACGGACAACTGTACTTCACATAACCAAAAACAGAGACTGGCCATCTTCAGTTCACTGCTATTAAATAGGACCACCCCTGTGGTCACCGACAATTCACATTGACCATAAGTCTGGCTAGGTCGAAACACAGTAAATGACTCTTTTCACAGTTCATACTCCCTGTATAGACCGCATAGGCAGGATGTACGTTTGGATTGTATGGTACAATTTAAATCTATAGCCATTAACATTCCACTTACTCAAGCAAACAGTATTGAATAGCTGTACACCTGGCTCCTGTAAGTCTATATATTACATGCTGCCCTATTAAAAACAATGTACTAATCCTGGCAGAGCAAGTGTGATTAGACCACGGTTTAATGTGTAGGTGCTCAGAGGCCGCGGCTGATATTAGAAGGAGAGTCCTCTAATAACCCAGTCAAAGGCGAAGTGCCACCGCTCTGCGCACAAAGCTCTGTGTTGCAAGTCCAAGTAATTATGCACTGCCAGCTCCCTGGAGTGGAGCTCCACATCCAATATTCCTGCTGAAGGACTCCAGGGTTGCAGCTTAGGCGTATGTGCTGCCCACAGCTTCCTGTGTGTTTCGGGGCACCGCCTACATTGGAGCGCCATAATGACCAGTGTCCCTCCCACCTCCTGCGCACGCACCACGGTAATGAGCTGTAATCACATCTCCGGGCCTCTGGTGGAGCTGGCCGCGTGGGTGGGTCTCCCACCACTGGCAGAGTCTGATTGCCGCCCACCGTCCTGTTTCCCGCACGCTGAAGTTAATGAGGAGCCATCAGCTCACCAATCAGCACAGGTCCACAGTTTGAGCCACATTTGAAGGGATTAATTAAGAGTCATTCACTTCTCAAGCCCATCTCTCCTGACCTAATCGCTGTGACCATCATTAGCTGACTTTGGAAGGCATGTTTTCTGTTTTATCATTTTAACAGGTTCTTTTCCACTTATCCGTCAATAAGTGCTCAGAGCTGGTCAGTGTGTTACAGTTTCTCGCATACAACATATTCTTGAATACAGACTATCACAGTGCACTCCAGAATACAGACTATCACAGTATACTCCTGAATACAGTATATCACAGTACACTCCTGAATACAGTATATCACAGTACACTCCTGAATACAGTATATCACAGTACACTCCTGAATACAGTATATCACAGTATACACCTGAATACAGTATATCACAGTATACTCCTGAATACAGTATATCACAGTACACTCCTGAATACAGTATATCACAGTACACTCCTGAATACAGTATATCACAGTATACTCCTGAATACAGACTATCACAGTACATTCCTGAATACAGTATATCACAGTATACTCCTGAATACAGTATATCACAGTACACTCCTGAATACAGTATATCACAGTATACTCCTGAATACAGTATATCACAGTACACTCCTGAATGCAGTATATCACAGTACACTCCTGAATACAGTATATCACAGTATACTCCTGAATACAGTATATCACAGTATACCCCTGAATACAGTATACCACAGTATACTCCTGAATACAGTATATCACAGTACACTCCTGAATACAGACTATCACAGTACACTCCTGAATGCAGTATATCACAGTACACTCCTGAATACAGACTATCACAGTACATTCCTGAATACAGACTATCACAGTACATTCCTGAATACAGTATATCACAGTACACTCCTGAATACAGTATATCACAGTATACTCCTGAATACAGTATATCACAGTACACTCCTGAATACAGACTATCACAGTACACTCCTGAATGCAGTATATCACAGTACACTCCTGAATACAGACTATCACAGTACATTCCTGAATACAGACTATCACAGTACATTCCTGAATACAGTATATCACAGTACACTCCTGAATACAGTATATCACAGTATACTCCTGAATACAGTATATCACAGTACACTCCTGAATACAGTATATCACAGTATACTCCTGAATACAGTATATTAGAGTATCATCTTAAATACAGACTATCACAGTACACTCCTGAATACAGTATATCACAGTACACTCCTAAATACAGTATACCACAGTACACTCCAGAATACAGTATATCACAGTATACTCCTGAATACAGTATATCACAGTATACTCCTGAATACAGTAGATTACAGTATACTCCTGAATACAGTATATCACAGTATACTCCTGAATACAGTATATCATAGTATACTCCTGAATACAGTCTACCACAGTATATTCCTGAATACAGTAGATTACAGTGTACTCCTGAATACAGTATATCATAGTATACTCCTGAATACAGTATATCACAGTACACTCCTGAATGCAGTATATCACAGTACACTCCTGAATACAGTATATCACAGTACACTCCTGAATACAGACTATCACAGTACATTCCTGAATACAGTATATCACAGTATACTCCTGAATACAGTATATCATAGTATACTCCTGAATACAGTCTACCACAGTACACTCCTGAATGCAGTATATCACAGTACACTCCTGAATACAGTATATCACAGTACACTCCTGAATACAGTATATCACAGTACACTCCAGAATACAGTATATCACAGTATACTCCTGAATACAGTATATCACAGTACACTCCTGAATACAGTATATCACAGTATACTCCTGAATACAGTATATCACAGTACACTCCTGAATACAGTATATCACAGTACACTCCTGAATACAGTATATCACAGTATACTCCTGAATACAGTATATCATAGTATACTCCTGCATACAGTCTACCACAGTATATTCCTGAATACAGTAGATTACAGTGTACTCCTGAATACAGTATATCACAGTACACTCCTGAATACAGTATATCACAGTACACTCCTGAATGCAGTATATCACAGTACACTCCTGAATACAGTATATCACAGTACACTCCTGAATACAGACTATCACAGTACATTCCTGAATACAGTATATCACAGTATACTCCTGAATACAGTATATCACAGTACACTCCTGAATACAGTATATCACAGTATACTCCTGAATACAGTATATCATAGTATACTCCTGAATACAGTCTACCACAGTATATTCCTGAATACAGTAGATTACAGTATACTCCTGAATACAGTATATCGCAGTATTATCCTGAATACAGTATATTACTGTATACTCCTAAGTACAGTAGATTACAGTATACTACTGAATACAGTATATTCTTCAATATAGTATATTACAGTACATTTTCCTTAATGCAGTATAATACTGTATATTCCTGAAAACAGAATATGAAGTATACTCCTGAATACAGTATATTACAGTATATTCTTCAATTTGTTATATTACAGTGCATTTTCCTGAATACAGTATGTAATTTACACTTTTGAATAAAGTATAGTCCTGAATACAGTATAGTGCAGTATATTCTTCAATATATTATATTACAGTGCATTTTCCTGAATACAGTATTTTATAGTATACTCCTGAATACAGTATATCACAGTATACTCCTGAACACAGTGTATTCCCGAATACAGTATATTGCAATTTACTTGATGATTGTCTAACAGTGACCCCAGACTAAGCCCACTCTAGGCCTGCATGAACACTGAATAAAGATTAACTAATATTGGAGTCCAGATGTAGCAGCAATCCCTTCCCTTGCTGTATCACTGTTTACAGTGACTTATATGTATGCATAGATGATGGTGTTTCATCCCGGGCCCTGCTCAGTCAAAATAAAAAGCGAGGCAGTGATGGCCTCTCGAGACGATATGCTGAATTCGTGAAAGCCCTTAGGTTTTATCCCAAACAGCATGCAAAACTCTCCAGCCTAATTCACTCTTCCACCAGCTGCTTCAGCTAAAACTAGTCACGACGGAGGTGTGAACAGATTCGTTGAGTGGGAAAAAAAGGAGGAACACAGAGAAAGAGACGAGAGTGCTGCGACTGCATGACCTTAGAGCATGAACAACTCAAGCATATAACTCAACATGAGGAGAGATATAAAATCATACGCAGGTTGATTTTTTCCCCCTCTCTCTCTCTCTCCCGAAAATGCTCAGTATCATAAGGAAGAATCGAGCCTTTTCATGTTTGATGTTTACCAGACGGCAATTATAAACAGGCTCTGCTGAGGATTGGTCCCCCCACTCATCCGCCTACCTACACAGAGACTCAGCCTCAACTCATGTGCCTTTTTTTTTTTTAGCTCACTGCTCATGTCAATCACTACCTTGTTTCTCTCTCTCTCTCTCTCTCTCTCTCTCTCTCTCTCTGAACTAGCAGAAGCATAAACCCCCTCTCAGAAACAAGAATGGAGCAAACTTCATAAACAAAGCTGAAAAAAGAGAAACATTCAAATAAGAGAAAAAAACAGACACTTTTCACTCGGCACAGAAAAAAACAAAAGAAAAAAAAAAAAAAAAAATATATATATATATATATATATATATATATATATATATATATATATATACATAGAGAAAGAGAGAGAGACAGAGGGAGAGGGAGAGAGGGGGAGAGAGATGTACAGTATCCTAATCATCCCATATACAATATCAGTCAAATACACCTAGTAGACACAACCAACTAAATGGATATGTATATACCCAAATAAATGGATATAATGGATATATGTATATGTATACAGTTCACATATATATGTATACACACACACACACATATATATATATATGTAAAAAGAGATACACATTTTGCACAATTTTATATTTATATTTTATATATATTTATATATACATATTTAGCTTATATATAAAATTGTGCAAAATGTGTATCTCTTTTCAGTTTAGTGTATATCCATGATGGACAGACCAATAGAACTGGTCCGAACACATCTTGTTTTATCTTCCTGTAAAGTTCCACTTTGGAGGATTTTAAGGTGGACTGCAGAATTCCCTGAGCGCTACTTCATAGATTGATGATTATCAACTATAAGCAACTCTATATATCAATGCTATGGGTCTGTAAGGATGTGTTGTATCCTGAGAAAAGGAAGCAGACAAAAAGGAGAGAGAGAGAGAGAGAGAGAATTTGAGATTTAAGGTTTTATGGACAGTGTGAAATTACTTGGATCATGAGAACCAGAAAAAAGAACCAACTTCTAAAACTGAACTGTGGCGGTGGGTATATAAAATACTGAAGGAAGAAAAGGAACCTAACCTAAAAGAGTCGAGACTGTAATAAAAGCGTGGAGAAATATATGTGGCTAATTTGCACTTAATGGCCATTTTGACCCAGAACTTCAATAAATGAAGGGTGGTCTTTGCATGGTACTGATAGATATGCTGGTGTGCTCTATTCTAAAACAGTATCAGTATGGACAGCATGTTTAAATGGCGGCCCTAGCTGAGAGGAAAGAGGGGGCTGGACCTCAGGCCCACGCGTGGGGGTCAGGGCCCAGCAGTAGGTCACTAAAGCAGCACCAAAATGCTGAAAGGCCCCCGAAGCCTGGTTCCCCGCTGAGACTGCGCAAGCACTCTGGGTGTGGGAAGGGCTTTAGAGGAGCGCCTGTGTGGGTGTCAGATTTGAGCCCACTGATCGCGAAAGCACAAAAGTCCCTCTCTCTTCTGGAGAGGCGTCTGTGTCCTCAGAGCCAACTCTGCAATGCTCTAAGTCCCACATCCAAAGCACTGTTTCTTGTCTTTGACTTGCAGGGGTTACTGTAATGCAGGCTTGGAAGTCTTTGCTGGTTTATGGAGGGAAAGGATTTGTGTTCTAGGAGGGGAAAATGTGTAGTAAAGTGAAGTTTATACTAAAACAAGTTTTCAGTTAAGAATTAAATTCTACACAACCTAGCATAGGAAGTTTAACATATCATCGTTGTCCAAAGAAAAACAGGTATCTCCAAAATGGCAACTTTACAGGAGAGGCCAAAAACCAAATTTACTTTGAATGGAAGTCAATGGAACCAGACAGCTTTCTAAGCAGTTTTGTGCCATTTCTGTTGGTCCATTCTTCATAAAATTTCCACACAGTGTAAACAGCAGCTCATGTGATTAAATGAGGCATAAAAGTAAAAACCAACAAAATGGAGATACATGTTTTTCTTTGGACAGCGATGATATGTAAAGGGTCCATGTATATCTGAAAAGTTTAATACCGCTATAAGCTACCTCGGTTGAGGCTGTGAATCGACATCTAAAGAACTGCACTCAACGACCACTGGGCATTTAACCCATCCATGCATACAGACACACACTTATTAGTGAACATACACACTAGGGGGCAGTGAGCACACTACCCTGGAGCGCTGGACAACCCTTTTCACAGTGCCCAGGAACAGTTGGGTACATTGCTCATGGGCATTTCAGTCAGGTTCTGATGGTTCAGGGGACTGAACCTGCAACAGTCCGTTCATAAAGCTGGTCCCCTAACCCGGAGCCCATAGCTGCCCCATTGCCCTTGTGTCCTGTGTCACGTCTAACACATTGTTTTACTATAGTTCTGAGATTTTCAGCCTAAAGTGTGTTGTAAAAATGCCATTTATGGTTGAGAGGACTGTGCAAGGTGCAATAAAACAAAATAGCCCCCCCAAAAATCACTTTTGCAGATTGATCCCTATTTTATCATCTTTAACATTGCAACCTCTGAGTCCCATTACCACCAGTCTGTAAATTTTGCTACATTGAAAGCTTTCATTACATTGAAACTGAGATTCATTATTTAAAATTTGTGCTGGAATTCTCCTTTAATCCCTATAGAGATGTATGTGGTCCCACACTCCAATTCATTACTCTAATAACAATATTTATATAGTAGTTTAATAGTACTGACCTGACTATCTAGGCTAATAATAATTAATCGGCCTAAAGGTTAATAACTCAATACTAATCAGTTTACTGGGCTAAATTTCACACAGATAGAGTTAAACTGCGATATCAATAGTGCTTCACCATTGAAAATCCCATATAGTCTACGCTTAGGCTTAGTCTGGGAAACCAGCCCTGGATGATTCTACCAAAAGCTAAGCAAAGCAGTTCTAAATGAAAATGTGACAGGAATATGCGACCGCAAACCCGTCTAGCTGTTTCAAAATCAGCCTGGTTGCCCTGCTCTTCTGCTAAATCCGTCAAAAAGTGATGAATGTGGTAGTGGTTTTTGTTCCAAACACCACAAGTGTGCAGCCCAAATGGGGAAGATTGTGATCGTGCAGGCTCGAACCTCCGCCTACAAGGCCCTCAACTTGCATTATCAACAATAACACCGGATTTTGGAACTTCCACCACTTCTTTAACCTCTTTAACCGCCATTTATCTTTAATAGCTTTCGAGATGCGATGTTCCATTAAAGCGCCACCGTAACACGCATGTGGCAGGGCAATTGCTGGCATAGAATTGTCACTTTTAGATGAATGGGACTTTTTTGTGCCCTAAATGAAACCACAAAGTCTTCCTCTAACCGTCGTATGCTTGTTTTTCCAAATGCAAAACTCTACTGTATCGGCAGCAGTGTGCATCCACTTCAGCAGGAAGCAATGTCTGCCTTTGAAACATCTTGGTGATTAAACTGATGCTTGATCTTTTTGTTCCTGAGAGCCATGAGATGTTTAGGGGTCCCTCAGTTGAACTATGCATTTTTCTTCATAAAATAGAAATATATATATATTGACTGACAAATAGTCTCATAATAATCACTTCTCAATATGTCCACTTGTGAGTTCAGAAGTGGATAATCTCGTAAAACTGAGAGTAATAACTGATCATCACACCGGTCTATCAGCCTACTTAGACTTTAGCAGAGCACCGTAACACTGAGAGTAATAACTGATCATCACACTGGTCTATCAGTCTACTTAGACTTTAGCAGGGCTCAGTAACACTGAGATTAATTACTGATCATCACACTGATTTATCAGTCTACTCAGGCTTTAGCAGAGCTCAGTAACACTGAGATTAATAACTGATCACCACACTGGTTTATCAGTCTACTCAGACTTTAGCAGAGCTCACTAACACTGAGATTAATAACTGATCATCACACTGATTTATCAGTCTACTCAGACTTTAGCAGAGCTCAGTAACACTGAGATTAATAACTGATCACCACACTGGTCTATCAGTCTACTTAGACTTTAGCAGAGCTCAGTAACACTGAGATTAATAACTGATCACCACACTGGTCTATCAGTCTACTCAGACTTTAGCAGAGCTCAGTAACACTGAGATTAATAATTGATCACCACACTGGTCTATCAGTCTACTTAAACTTTAGCAGAGCTCAGTAACACTGAGATTAATAACTGATCACCACACTGGTCTATCAGTCTACTTAAACTTTAGCAGAGCTCAGTAACACTGAGATTAATAACTGATCACCACACTGGTCTATCAGTCTACTTAAACTTTAGCAGAGCTCAGTAACACTGAGATTAATAACTGATCACCACACTGGTCTATCAGTCTACTTAGACTTTAGCAGAGCTCAGTAACAGAATCTGAAGACTTGCACTTTGTTATATGTCAAGCCTACATACAAAAATATGCAAATACATTTTTGTGCATTAAACAATCATCTCGTTAGCATAGCTGACCTGACCACAACAAAAGATCAGATAGGCTAGGTGGTGCTACCCAGAAGTGTTATCTCATGTCAATCTTTTTATGAAACTGTAAACAATGCATTCCCAACTCCAGCCTGCACCAGAGCAAATATTCACCGCTCCAAGCCAATGAAGGACGAACGTTTAAAACTTAAACAGCAGCATCTGCAGTACTGTGAAGCTCTGCAGTATGCACGACAACGTCTGTGACAGTAGGCCCCAGCCCGGCGTGGGTGTGCCTGTCAGGAAAAAGCTGCTGTCGTCTCAGCATCCTAGAGAAATGAGAAAGCAGCCGCCTGCTGCGCATACGCCCACCACAAAAATCCCCCTTCCATTTCAAAGGGCGAACGCTGCAGTGAGATGACATTTTCATCAGGCCTTTGCGAAGTTTTTGGTTTTACATTTTCCCCCAGCTCGACTGTGCCTGTGCCTCAGAGAGTTCCGTGAGCGAGAGACAGGAAGAGAGGAAGAGAGAGAGAAAGAGAGAGCGAGAGAGAAAGAAATAGAGAGAGTCAGACAGACACTCGTCGGGGTTTCATGATGAGATCAAAACTGTTGAGTACAAAGCCATTGCTAGACTTCCTTTGATGTTTCACCACTGCACACACTACAAAAACAATAGGAGACATTTGGACAGCATTGATTAACGGACTCATATTGACAAAGTGAGCCTACAGACCTTTCATACTGCAGGATTGAACTAGCAGATGGGGATAGAAGTGAAATAGAGAAAGTGTAGCATATACACTACATCTTCTACATCTCTTCTGAAATCAAAGGTGTTAGGAGAAAGTTCATCCATCCTCTGCTGCAGTAACAGGTTGTACTATTCTGGGAATGTTGGAACATTGCTGGGAGGATTTGATTACATTTAACTACAAGAACATAAGTGAGCGCCATCACTCCAAAGAACGCAGTTCCACTGCTTAAAATAAAATTTAAAATGAGTTCAAACTTACAATTATGTAAAAATCCAGCAAATTAATAATAGGTGTACATCAGAATCTACTGATGGGTGCTCTCTTTAAAGTATCCCTGGTGAAAAAAGTTTAGGCCAGTCTGTGCTGGTTTAAGCACATGGTGTACACACTTTACCCTCAATGTATGTCAATGTTTTCAAGTAATTAGGAGGAGATTTATTTTAGTCCATCCATCATAAACTACATCCAGTGTAAAGGGCAATCAGACATCTTGCGTCAAATGTTTGATGTTGCCAACATCCAAAACACAACGTATGCTGGTTTGCTGGGGACCAGTATAGTAACTTCAGTACTGTTGACAGTCAGGCCAACATCCAAAACAGGCCAACATCCAAAACACAACGTATGCTGGTTTGCTGGGGACCAGTATAGTAACTTCAGTACTGTTGACAGTCAGGCCAACATCCAAAACACAACGTATGCTGGTTTGCTGGGGACCAGTATAGTAACTTCAATACTGTTGACAGTCAGGCCAACATCCAAAACACAACATATGCTCGTGATCAGCAAATTATAATATATTACTGCTGACAATCACACCAGCATCTAAAACACCACATATGCTGGCTTGCAGGTAACCAGTAAAATTACCTCCTTGTTGCAGACAATGAAACAAACCTCCAAATTACAACATATGCTGGCTTTGTATATTAACAATTATTGCAGCTGAGCATCATACCAGCACCCAAAACACAACATATACTGATTTTGCTGGTGAGGACCAGCCATGCTGATGGGCCTATTTCTACATACTGTTAATAAAGCTTACTGTGACCTATGTGCTTATATTTATAATCACTCATGACATTTTACAGGTCCTGCAGTTTAATATGCTCATATTAAAATAACCATGTGCCGTAACAATTTTGAATGTTACCTTCAGCCTATATTAATAGTAAATATCGCGGGAGAAAACGTTGTTTATTTTTAAAAGTCTGATGACCTCTTTCAGTTAAACCACGCACAGACCAAACTAATCGATTCCACCGTTCGAGTGTTTTATACGAGGCGGTACAGGCACAGCCTCACATAATTTAGTATATTATTGTTTTGTCGGTGTAAAGAGGCATGGTTTAAGTTTATGTAGCCATTTTAATGACTAGTAAATTGTTTAACATCTGCCTAAACTAGGCAACACGAGCCCTCTGAGTGTGTTAGTAATGTCTGTAACACGGCAACGCACCGAATTTGAAAGTGGAACCCTGCGTTAGCTTAGCTTAGCTTAGCCTAGCTTAAGATAACACTTATATTGCTGCTGCTGTTTCACTAATGTAAACTAACGTTATCTAAAATGAAGAAGCCAATGCTGTATATCCACTGTTTGATTATTGTCGTTCTCATCTCACTCGTTGAAGGAAACGGTCGATATTCGTACGCAGGTAACGTAAATAACATATCTAGATAGCCGTAAGGCTAATGTAGTGCTAGCAGACGGAGAACAAGAGTTACGAGGCAGTAGTTCTTCCTATTGGAATTTCCCCGTTCCACCTTAAATGGCGCAGCAGTTACATTCTGGTGTGTGCTGCGCCGTTTAAGGTGGAACGGGAAAACCCCCATAGAAGCCAACTTCCTTTAGGAATAACAAGCTGAAAGCAGCTTATGGAACTACTATGTACTGAACTACATGACAAGAGTAGTATTTACAGACTACTAGTAAATACAAACAAAACACTGGGCTCTGCTAAAGTCATAAACACATTTGTTAGCTAGCTATCTTATTATGTTACATTAAGGTCTTGTTTTTACTGTTGTCAGCTACATGGCTAATGCTAATAGCTAATAATATTATTACAGGAAATCAAACTCAAGGACAGCTATAAACAAAACAATGTAATCTACTTTACACGTGGACTTCTAATCAGAAGACTAAAGTATAGGCTGTTTTAGTAATCTACGTTAATGATGAGCAGAACTGTCAAAGTTTCGAGGAAACAGTCCTGATTTATTTGTTATGTTCACCAAACGTCTTTAAAGCTTAGCTCTTTAGCTAGCTAACTTGGCGAGGTGGATTATGAATAGGATAAGCAGTCACTAAATACGGATGTGTGGAAACCATGAAGTTAAAACTGTTTATAGGTTTGTTTTCCGAATCTAGTCCTGTACCAACAGTACAGGTTTGTGTTCTGCAGCACCTGGATTTATAATTAGCTTGTGATAGGGCTACAAGCCCACATCCCTGTACTATTTCTTGACTATCAATCAGTGGCTATATTTTTCTTTAGAAACGCTGTCAGTATTAGGCAGGTAGATATTCAGTTAGGCTGCAGAACGTGGGCCCTTAAATAGGATCTGATCTAGAATCAGCTTCAGTTAGTAAAGCTACAGGAAAGATGACTGAGATATCTGACCCTGAATCTGCACTCCTGCTATAGGAAGCTGTGTGAAAACAGAAGTCTGCACTTAGTGCCTAAGAATCTCATTAACAGTTCACCATTAAGGAAATGTTAAGGGTATTTTGAACTAGCGCAGCCCAATTTATATCGTTTCAGTATTGTTGATGTTATGAATATAAATATATATTCTATATTCTTTTTTTTAAATATATCATTTTGGTAAATTATGTCATAGTACAGTGGATTATGTTTCTTGAAGCACACATCATGGATATCGCAAGTAGCCCACATATGTAAACTAAGTTTCATTATTAAAAGGGCAAAATTCGCCTGTTTAACTGAAATTAGAGCTTGGTAGGCCAAATACTGAAAAGAATATCAGTGTTCACAGTTACATCTACTACTACCTGCACAGTTTCCATGACTAATTTACAAGTAAAATCTATGTGATTATCCTACATAATTTAGTCCAGTTTTAGAATTCTTGGATACATGGATACAATGGCTTTTGTGTTTGGTGCATTGAAGCCCATTGTATAGCATTATGTTAAAAAAAATAAAAAAGTATCACACACAAAACACACACAAAAAAACTTCTTCAGAGTAAACGTGAAAGTCAGCTTTTTAAATGATTACTTTTTCCTTTCTTTCATTATTTATATTATTCAATGCAAACACTACCTTTCAGGAGAATTCCAGTAATTGTAGTTAATAATAAATTCTTTTTAAATGTGGCTATTCAAGTCATCTATTTATTTTTCATATTTAGATGTATATCACTAAAAAACAAAAAATACTGCCCTAATATAAATAGATAGAGAAATAGATAGAGAGATGGATAGATACTTTATTGATCCTGAAAGAAAATTTAGCAACAAATCAGATCATTATATATATAAGTCCTTGAACTCTGGAATAGGAAATCCAGAACAGCTTGTAAACCGCAAAGTCAAGATGATTTTTAATGACACTCTTTCACATGGCAATGTAAATTATAAATATTAAAATTTGTGATGATGTAATGGGTGCTCTTTTTTATGTGACCTTTAAGGCTGAAAGGTCATTAAAGTTCCACTAAATGTTTAAGTAACTATGCACTGACTGAATAAGGAGTTTGTGCTTTACGAACGGTGATATTGATTCCTCTTCCCACAGATTGCACCTATGTAACAGGAAACTCTGACTCTCAGTATTTTGGAAGTCGATGTTTTTGTTACAGGCCTGGAGGAATCAAATGGAAAGACATTTGGTCCACATTCCAGGTACCTATGAACAGCCAGATCAAATTTCCTTATGTCTTTATTTTATCTCCATTGTTTTATCTCTGTATTATCACTATTACTATTATTTTAAATAATAAATTATTATTATTATTATTTATTATTATTGTAATTATATGTGATCATATTATTCTATTACTTGCATGTAGCATTTCATCATGTATTGGTCAATTTTCCATAGATGAAAGTATGTCCATTGGTGTTTTCCTCAACGTGTAGGTCAGTGTGACAAGCTCTGAGGATGTCTTCATTGTGTACCCCATGGAGACCAGAAACTGCCATAATCCCTTTAAAAATCTGTTAACACTGGCAACATGTACGATTGAGCCCTACTGGCCTTCCAGCGTACACAAGGAAAAGACACTGGACATTCCACTTGCTGAAGAGGATGTCTTCTTCATGACAAAGTCCCCGAGGGCCAGTGCCGAATACACTCTTCATGTTGCAAGACAAAGTGAGCATGAAAATTTGTAGGATCTGACCCATCTTGCTCCATCTGCTTCTGTTGTGTGTCACTTGTAATAAGTGTGCTTGTGCATGCAAAGCTAACCTGGCGTTTAGTGCTCATATCTCTGCTGTTTTTATTTTGCTATAGAACAGTGAGGTCAGACTTTTCTTGTTATGAGAAATGCTTTTTAATTTGTATTAACTGAATAAGTAGACCTTACAACCTGGGAGAAAAAACACGTATTAAGAAACCTGTCAGACTTTAAAGCTATAGGAGCAATTTGTTTTAAGGAGTTTTTGCACTTCAGCTGGTTAAATGACGTCTTTCATGAGGAAAGAACCTCCTGACCCCCTCCAACTTTTGGGAGAGAGAAAATTCTGAAGAGCTGATGGGAAGAGACACTAAATGAGGATGAAAAGAATCTGGACGAATTCATTCCAGTGCAAAGTCCTTTTAACGTGATACAGACCAGCTGACCTTCATATTCATCTATTTTATATTTCAGGGTTTAACTGGATGCGCTTTGTCCTCTTTGTCAGTGGACTCATGCTTTTCTTTTTTGCTGGAGCTGTATGTAGGTAAGCAGCAGCTGACATTTGTTTTTATATTTAGATTTTTTTTCCATTTTGCAGTTAGAGATGATTGGCTTATCCAGGAGTCAGTTTAAATTTCCATATTTAACAAATAGTTTAAGCTTCCCTGGCGGCCTTTTGCTTGTATGTGGATGGTGGAAATTCTAATGTTCTGACCTTTTATTTTCCAACTTTCTGTTTCTTCTCTTTTAGGAGCTCATTATTCTTCTACATCTCAGGGGTTTTATTGGGAATGGTGTCTATTTTAGTTTTTCTGCTTTTGGTTCTGAGAAGTTTTGTTCCAAAGGTGAGCAATTAGTATAAATTGCATAATTTTTTTTGTTTTTTTTTACACATAAAGCTCACAATTTTTTTTTTTATGCTTACCTTCACTAATTTGCACCATACTGCTCATGTTGTCGTCAGTTAGCTAACTTCTGAATAGAGTTATCTATTTTACCAATTAACTATATTGTGCATTAACAAACCATATGAAATATAGCAGTCTGTTTATAACGCATGCATATATAATTATATAGATGCTTAATGTTGATTTCATGTTTAGTTAGAGTAAGTTTTCTCTTGTTGCTTATTACAGCGAGGGCTCTTCCTGGTGTTGTTCGGCGCTGGCTCTGGCCTGTCCTACCTGGGCATCCGGAAGGTGATGAATGAAGGGGACGAGATCATGAGGGTGTATTGGAGAGAAGTGCTGGGTATGTGACACTTTCACCTAATGTTCTTTCTTCATGCTTTCCTTTTTAAGCACACATAAAACAATACATCCTTATCGTATTGCCCAAGTTTTAGTTATTATATTTGTGTCGTGATATAAAGTCTATTCCATAACAGTCAGTTCTTTAACTTCAACATGTAAAGTTCAACATTTGCCAGTGACTCATTATTCAAAATGTTTGTCTTACTATTAATGGGGCTGCAGTGCCATTCTGGCACACCATAAAGGGAAGTATGTTTTACATACATTTTACAAAGTTCAAATAGCTTATTTTTTAATCCTAGCTTCCCTATATGGGCTGGGGAGTAAACACTAACAGTATTTACATATGACATCAACTCATAAAGTAACCGTCTGTTTTCATGGAACTTTTAAAATCATCTACACAGTGATTTTACCAAGTTCACATTTATTTCTTGCTTTAGTTTTATGAATTTATTTAATTTATTGCAGCTTTATGAAGAAGTCATTTCATTTCTTTTTTTTTTTTTTTTTTGAGAAAATTAACATCCTTGTCAGTTAGACCATTTTTGCCTCCTGCATCCTGACAGGTGGTCACTTTGAAGAGTGTTATTCAGTAAATACTTGCATTCATCTGCAACAGATTTGTAGCATACAATACCGAAAGTCAGAGATCATTTCTTTCTGTCAAAACAGCAGATATATTAAGTTATTTATTTATCTCTGTTCATGGAACAGATGGAAACATTACTAAACAGAATATTACTCAGAAGCCTCATCAATACCATTTCAGTCTTTGCTTTCATTACAGCTTCCATTCTTTTCTGATTTTTCAAATTCAGAAACTGCACGGATGCTTTTTGACCTCTTAGAAGTTGGTTGCATTTTCTGCCTCTCACCATTCAGTTCTCAGCTTCCATTTACACCCATAGTGATGAGTTGTCTTCTCACAGTGGAAGGATGGAGAGAAACACCTGTGGATAATTTCAGATCTGCAACAAGAGTGGAGCTAATGTTTGAAGTCCCATTGTCTTCATATCTTTGAATCCTTTTTGGATCTCTAAACTCTTTCTTATGGAAAATGGCTAACTTGTACTTGATGGCCGTTTTAACTGCAAATAAAATAATTGTGAGATGAAATGAAGAGAAAAGACCAGAGAGCCATAGAGAGCTATGAGAGAGCAATAAAGGAAAGTCACAAAAAAGCAAAGGTGATGCCATGAGATGAACGCTCATAGCATCAGGCATCTGTTCAGTATTTTGAAGGGAGCTCCCAAGGCAACTCCCAAAACATGTGCAGGGCTGTAATTACTGTTTCAGTGTTACATATGGATCCATAAGGATCGTCAACAGTTTCATTTAAAATGTCGGCGAACTGGTTTCAGGTGAAAAGGTGTGCCACGCCTTTAGCTGAAGCAGCAATTTTCCACAGCCTGAGGACTGCGGCTCGCTACACCGCAGCAATAGCTGGTTAGGTCTCAGGTGTCTATGTCTAATATGGAGAGGAAACACTAATGCTTTGCATTACCAGCTGTCGTTAAATACAAGATTTAGGTGAGACTTCGTGAAAGACTCTTACATTTACCAAATAAATTAATAAATAAAAAATAATATTCGTATGAACAAATATAAATAGAGAAAGGAGTGTTAAAGTGATTCAGTGGATTTATTCATTTATACTTCAGACCACTAAATAAAGAATAATTCTAAATTTAGCAGGGATAAAATAATATCATTTATTACATAACGCCATTTTACTTAAACCAACTGATTAGTAATTGTGGGTAAGGATCTGTATTTAAGCAAGTATTATCCCTAGGAAATCTTTGTGTAATTCATCAGGCGGAATACGGCTCCAAATCATCATTACACAGTAACAAGCTAGAGCCTGTTGCCATTTACCTTTTCAGTTCTATATCCCTGCTTAGTTAGTGTCATAATATGAGGCCAAGTGTTTGAATACCGGAGTGACTGCCTCTTGACTGCTCAATAGACTCTATTCTCTGCCAAATCAATTTGCCTGTTTTTAAAGCTCTCACTGGGTTCACATCAGTATGTAAATGGTGAGAACCACAGGCATATTAGGATTAAGAGAGAGACACCGAGCGGTGCTGCCGGAACATTGATTTCTATGCTTGGAACAAAAAGGCTCTGGGAGGATTACAGCCTAAATGTCTTTTTCCCCTTTTCTTCTTCATTTCTACACCACTGGAACACAGCAAATACTCTCCCGTCTTCCTCTACGCTTTAGCTACCGCGTGAGAAGCAAGCGTTTGATTATTTGTTCGTTTCAGCTTGAGAGAAGTCTACCAACAGCCCAGTCATGCTGGTGCTCGTGTACTTTTTCACCCTCTGAGAAGCTCGTCCCTTAAAATACACTGTTCCAGGATCATTTGCACACCATCCTGCCTCATCAGACAACATTATAGTTCAGGTTATTTTTACACCATCATGCAGTACTATACAAAAAAACAGAGACTGCCTTTCGTTGGCTTGATTTGCAGTCAGAATTACCATTAAGTACAAGTGATTCATTTTTAAAGGAGCATTTATGCAGAGATTAGATATCAATAATCCACGTATAAAGAGGAACATATAAAAACATGGCACTTCTAACAACTGTACAAGATGTGGTAGACCACCAAAACTGTCACCATCAGATAAATGATACCTTTCATCTTTAACAAGCAGAAGAAAGTCTTCACAGAGAAAAGCCCAATAAGCCCTCGCTGAGAAGATAGAGAGAGAGAACAGAAGAAAATCAAACCATCATAGACTGAACACAAGATTTCCCCCTAACACCACTGAATGTTTTTAGCGGAGCAGAAAATGCAATCAACCAAATATTGAAAGGCTAAAACAATATCACTGCATCTTTTTTTTTTGAGAATCCTGAGGGTACCTGAAAATAAGGGAGGATAAATGGATAACAAAGACAGTTGACGGTACCTTTTTCAGCTTCACACCCTTTTGGAGTATTTACTATTCATCCAACTGTTCTTAAGATGAATTTCTTTTTTTAAAGGAATGTTTTTCACGAAGAATGTTTACCAGTGTGTTCTTACTTGACATTTGTTTACAATCTGCTTGCACTTAAACAGTTCTCCAGTTTTAAAAACCCATTGTTGAGGCCCATTGTTTTTAAATGCTAGACATATGGTGTATATTAGGAAATATTTAACTAGCCAAAAGAATTCAATCATAAATCTTTGCCCATGCATATACATCTGTGGTTGACTTACAGCCATAGCAGGGGATTTACCATTTGTAAATATTAGATATGATTCTGACCCTGCTTGTGCTCCACTTTCTCACAGGGTACCTGCTTGCTTCAGGCCTCATCAGCTTTGTTTGCTGCTACAAACTTGGCCCAATTACCAACAGGCGCACACTAAACCTGATGACCTGGGGACTGCAGGCTGTAGCCATGGTGGTGGCCTGCCACGGGATTACCTATGCCCCTCTCTCCTGGATGCTGCTGGTCTTTCTGCTGTGCTTTAAGATCGTGCCTCTGGTGTTGGCCATACTGCTGGGGATATGGAGGTGCGAAAATCTTGACTGCATTATGGGGGAAAAAATGTCCTTTACTTTGTCAAGGGTTACTGGTCTTGTTTTATTCTATTTGTCAACACACCCGGAGGCCGACTTTGAATAAGAAAACTCTCATGGGTTGGAACTTTCTGCAATTCCTAGTGTGACAGAATTTATAAGTATGGGCTTAATATCACACATGCCTACAGCAGCTGAGCCTCTTTGAATGTGTTTGGTTAAAATCAGATCATAACACATTTGCTCCAGATGGCAATTGAGATTTGTAACTATGAACATGGATTTGAACAGAGCAGAGACTGTTGCAGAAATGGGCACCCCTGGGCAGATGCCTATTCTCTTACCTTAGATATAGCAGGTCTACTGTAAAGAATGAAGAATGGTGTGTTGGCTGCAGGAATAGAATAAAAACAATGAGAATGTAGGGCCCCTAAGGACTAGTACTAGGAACTACTTTAATGTTGTAATGAAACTATAATCAAGGTCTAGATTTGAGGATATCTGCTCTAACGAGTTTAACCATGAGGTTTTAAGAGGTAGAACTAACTAAAAGGTGAAAGAAGGACCGATCATGTTTATATTCAATGTTCATTACATGCTTCAGTTAGAGCTCTTGTGTTTTAAAGTCCCGCCTCCTGATGAGTCCAGGGTTCTCTGGTTGGTCAGCTTCACTGTGTTCTGTATGGT
The DNA here is from genome assembly GCA_024036415.1 of Prochilodus magdalenae. Lineage (NCBI taxonomy): Eukaryota > Metazoa > Chordata > Actinopteri > Characiformes > Prochilodontidae > Prochilodus > Prochilodus magdalenae. The sequence continues at coordinate 88,331 of JAMWET010003446.1, read as the reverse complement.
CAACCACCAGAGCGGTTCTACCCCCACACCGGCTGTGGCTGTTCTTACAATCATATCGGTTCTGCCGTATCAGTTTGATCAGATTTCAATCCTGAAAGTCAGGTACAGCAAGTTGCTAGACCTGATCCACCTTGGCAAGCTAGACTGGAGCACGTTGTTTCAGAGTAGTACGTTTTTACTGTTTTAGCTCTCCGTGCATTTTGTGAGGGTGTGCCAAGCTTGTCAGTAGGCAGGCTGTAAGGATGAGATGATGTCACCCTGTAACAGAGAAAAGGGATAGAACTCCAACCTGGCATTTCAGGAAGCTATGAAAAGTGGCTTCCTTGGTAGAGGGTTTCTACCTCTGGCGTGTAATTTGGACTTTATAAATTTGTGACGTTTAAAATGATCCATAACACACTGAAGAACCTCCCAGAAAAGCATATTAGGTCCTCTTTATGGCAGCACTATATGGGAACCCTGTTTCGTCAAACATTGTCATAATATCATGACAATGAACAGCAATGGTCACGTGACGCTGTTGTTTTACTGGATATAATATCAACAACTGACGACAGTATGTAATATTTGCCATGACATGTTTATAGTTATGTTCAGGTTATGTATCAGGGCTCAAATAAAATGTCTCCAAAGTGAATTACAAAGTCATACAAACTATCAGTTTTAAATTCCAAACTAATTAATCCATTTGGTCTGTGTTATTATTGTATGGCCCAATCTCCTGTTTCAGTGTCTGTTAACTAAAAGTTTGCTTTCCTATCCCCAGTCAAATATGTTGGGTGGTGCGTTTCTTCTGGAGAGGAAGGCAACCAAAACCCAGGCTGCTGACAGAGGAGGAGTACAGGGAGCAAGGGGAGAGACACACTAAGGCCTCTTTGGAAGAGCTGAGGAAGTACTGTAACAGTCCTGGCTTCCCTGCATGGGACACTGTACTAAGACTCCGCTCTCCACAAAGGTAACATTAGACTCTTTAAAGGTGTTTTAACAGAGCTGCAATTGTAAATTCAGATGGAAGTAACAGCATGCAGCCTTTACATGCGCATGAATAGCCGTGCAAGGAAGCGTGACGGGGTTCAGTTCAGGATTTGGACTTGAGTCAGCTTTTTTCATGACTCATGACTAGAATTGACTATTAATGACTTGGACTTTTGACAAGTTGATTTGACCTTGAGATTTACTAAGTAGAGTACAGCTCTGGTGTGGATTTATTCTGATGCTAGTCTCTAAGGTTATAGTTAAATTAGACGCCTGCATATCAGTATTTTGCACCCTGCTTCAATTGCCCTGTTGTCTCACGTTTGTAGTTGTAAGTGACCATATGTCATTAGGGTAAACACATCTATGAGCCAAAAGGACCCGCATGCACACATTTTGTCAGGAAGTTAACCACTTCACACACTTCACGATGACCACAGAGATATACATAAGTGCTTTGAAGTGCGACCGGGGGGAAATTGTCTTGGGGTGCATTTGTGACCTCATGATATCGCACGGCAAAACTGTGATTGTGGTGCATAGAAATTCTGTAAATGATCTAATGGAGTCTAATGCGGTTGCATTGTTATAGAGCTAGGAGTTCAGGAGTAATTGATTATTTAGAGGTGCCATATGATTGAAAACTGTATTTACATTGTCAGTTAAATAAGGAGGGTTCAGTACATAGTACTGACAAACCATGAGCCTCAATCATTCTTCTTTTTCCTTCAAATAACGAGTGAATACAAGTCCGGCGTTTACAAATGTGCCGATTCCAAAATCCTAACCGATGACGTGTAATTAATATTTACATCCTCAGAATTTACATACCACAACAACGAAGCAACAGTCTGTTGTTCCAGGCTGTGACGGGGATGTCAGCACATTTGGTCCTCTTTCCAAGGAACTGAACTGTCCACAAGCATGACAGATGTCCATCTTCAAACAAGGCTGAAGTTAGCGTCCTGTTTGCCAACTTCTTCATCAAATGTTCCGTTCCACCTTAAATGGCACAGCTTGTACAGGTGCACAAATGCAACCGTGGCACCGTTCAAGGTGGAATGGACAATTTGCACAACAAGCTGGTGAACAGGAAGTGAACTTCAGCTCCCACATCTTTAAAAAGATCCTGGGCAGGCTTAATTCAGAGTTGTTAGTTTGCTCTGCACATGCCACTTTACCAGCCAATCAGAGCAGATCTTGTGCAAATATTCATGAGCTCACACACACACACACACACACACACACACACACAAAAAAACAAAAACAGCTCGTTTCTTTCCAGGACCAAATCATAGGATGTAAATGAGCGTGTAAAACCACATGTAGGCACAAACCTTCTATGTAGACATTACAGAGAACACTTTAAGCTGCTGAACAAATGCATGCAATGGCAGCTTAAGAGTATTTATAGACTACCCTAGCACTCCCTGAGCTCTTCTTCACATTGACCCGCTGTTCTTTACAATGTTGGCATTGTGTTGACATTTAACTGATGTCTATATTTACATACAGGTTTGCTGAGTTCTTGCGCGGTGGAGTCCATGTGACTTCCACTGAGCAGCAGAGCCATGAGCTGCACAGCCACGACCAGCACTTCGGTCGGGAAGAGGACTATGACGAGGCCGAAGTCTTGAACTCTGCCAAGTCGTCGCCCATCTCAGAAGACTTTGGCAAAAATGCGCTACATTCATACTCGCACGCACCTCCAACTCCTAGCATCTTCTGTTCTCTTCCTGCCCTGCCCAGCCCGCCCCCCTGTGGGGGCAACATCTGCCCATATCCCCCAACTCCTATTAACCCAGTACCACAGCTTCCCTACATAGAAGATGACGACGAACCCTTCTAATAGAATACAGACTGTTTCTATCAGTGATTTTTACACCAAATCCTTTTACTCTTTTTAGGTTTCATTGCTGAATCACTCCACAGGATAAACACATGAGCAGAGTGTGTCTCTCAGAAGAACAGCTATTGTATTATCAGGAATGTACAGTCAGGCAGCGTATTTCTCTTAGCTCCTGTTTTTAAATCATCTCCATAAAAGACTCTCTGGGATTTTGGCTTTTCAGCAGTGATTTCATGCTTATATTTTTTTACTTTTAGCCCTGAGATGTGTAGACATTAGGTCTCAACAGGGCTGGGAACACTGCTGTTTTGTATAAATGTTAATAAAGGCTCGGAATGTTTACCGTGCTTGTCTGGAATACGTCAGAACCATTAGGCCATGTTTTTTGTTATTCAGGGGAATACTGCCCTCCAGTGTCTGCCCGTGTAATGACTATTCCAACAGGGTGTCATGGACTAGGGCGAAACAATTTGGGGGTGCTTTTATTTATTTTATTTTTTTTACGTTTTTTTTTACCTTTATTTTGATTATGATTGAAACTTGATTACTTTCTGTGTATTGGGCTCCGGGCCTTCTTTGCCCAGAAGAGCAGCTTGAGGCCGGAACACCGAATTTTAATGTGCCAGACTGAAAACGCTGCTTTGGTAGGTTGAACTTCTCCATGCAAAACTTGAGACAGTTGTGAATAATGTAAAAAGTTAAATGAAGATTACATTCTTTCGAATAGCAATTTTGGGATGATGATTAATCGTTCAGCCCTAGTGAAGACTGATCATGTCTTCCTAAATGCGCCCCCCGATAAACTGCTCATAAACGGTAAATGCTTTTTTTAATGAAAAGATATACATTTTACAGTCAGTTTTTGTTTTTTTATTTTATTTTTTTGCCTTATTTAATAAATACAAATGACATTGTAATATCAGATGTCAAAGCGTATTATTACCGTTGCATGTAAACATCTTGTTCTTGTTTTGGGAGAGAAATTAAGGTGCCATGTTTGTATATAGCCCAGCTGGGTTTATTAGGATAGCCTGTGAGCTCAAGCTAGGCACGGTCACTGCCAGAGTTCAGTACATTTCTATTTGAGTGTTTCTATTAAGACATTTTCTAGCCGCACGTGGACAGTTTGACTGCAGAAATGTGATTATAGTATGAACACAGATTCCCTGTTCCATTCAAGCAAGACACATTTGGCTTGTCAGTTCTTCTTACCACCCCTAAGGTCAACCGATAACTCTCCTTTCTTTGTGGCTGCTTGGTCAGTGTGCTTTGAGCTTAATCCTTTCATTCGTCTCTGAATAGCTTTGCCACGAGGTTTGATACCTAAGCACTCTACAAGGCTACAAAGCAGAGAGGGGCCAATGCTACAAACACCCATGGGTGGCAGTGCAAAGCACATTTAAAGGGTAGATTAAACAGACAAAGCAAACCCTTACAACAGACAAATACACCTGACATCTGTTCTTTGGTCCAAAGTTCATACCTTCGTACTGTATTCAGTGTTTACATTCAACATCCTTTTCCATTGTGGATCAACAGTCTTGGCCCTCAATTTGAGAGTTCACTCTTCATTTAAGGGGCTTGTTTGGGGTATCTGTTGGGGAGGCTGATCTGGTTCAGTGCTAGGGGTCTCTACAGCCTCCTCCTCGTTAGTGACAGCCTCTGGATCTTCTGCTGATTTGCCAGCATCTGTATGATGTGAAACACTCTGATCGTTCTGACCAGAAACTGGCTGATCGGGCTCCTCTTTTGCGGAGGCTTGCTCTGGCGCATTGGTGGGGGACTCGCTGGATTGGGATGGAACCTCTCCAGCAGATGGCGCTGTGGACTCCTGTTTACTGCTCTCCTACAAGCAAATGACACATCAGAAAGTCAGGCCTGGACCTCTTAAAGGGGAATTTCAATGATTTTTTTTATAAATGATGTAATGGTGGTGATAGGAAGCAGAGTCAAAATAATTTACAACACATACAACATATTCTATTAATTGTCCAAAACTATAAGTGAGGTTTTATATTGCTGCTCTCCATTTTTCTCCATGCCTTTTGTTTTTAGTTTATGACATAGGTATGGTTTCGTGATAAATGGACCAAATGAAATGGAGCTAGAACGTCCTTTTTACCTGCAAAATCCAAATTTCCTTCTGACAGCAGAGATATGCAGTTTTGATAACAATAAAATAATATCTCTCTCTCTGGAATATATAAATGCAGTATTTATAAACTGCATTACAGTTTTCAGACGTTGTTATAGCAGTTTGCACGTTGATTTTGTCAGCTCAGTGAGACACATTAAGGCTCCGCCAGTGTTATGAGTGAGTCTTTTACTAAAGAGGCTACTGGAACACTAGTGCACACAAAGTAAAGCACACTGCAGGCTTCAAAAGTCTGCTAACCCTACATCTCCTTCATGCCCAATGTGATGTTTCCTGGGTTAGGGGCCTGATGGGCGCTTGCTGTGATGTAATGTACTTCTATTACGGGACCATGACACTATCAGTAATGCTTTATGTTAATTCACAGTGCCTAATAACCATGTCTAAAAAGTGTCATTCATATTTATAAATATCTATAGCCATGTTTATTATGCCTTATGAATGCAGTATGACATGTTAAATAGGTGCTCATGGATGCGGTACTCGTAGGAAGCGTAACAGAGGTATTAATGTGCCATCCAACTCCCAGCATGTAGCACTTACAGGCCAAAATATATAATATTATTAAATATCTTGAGCGTCAGGCAGCGGGCTCTTAACTATTATATGTAATAACTTTCTGTGAGTGAGCTTTCAGAGGCATTCAACTCCCCAACAGACGTCTGGTTCCCATCACCACCCCTCTGAACAATTCTTACTCAGTACGTTTTTGGAGGACGGAGCATTTCACACCCAAACCACTCCGAATGGCTATTTACGCCTTACCAAACGAACTATGCACACATGCAGTGGACTTCCCCATAAATAGGGCTGTTTGATAGCCTGTTAGACAGGCTGGACTTTAAGCTCAAGTTGCGAACGGAAACTGTGAATCATGACTGCGTTTGTGCGCTCATGTGCTGCTGATAAGTATTGTGTACTTACGGCTGTGTAGCGCGGCTGACTAATGGATCTGTTATTGTACCTACATTCAGTGCTAAGGCTGTCACTCTGCTGTAAATCAGACTCTCCTCTACAGCAGAAGAGTGATCTACTACTTACACACTCACCAGCCACTTCATTAAGTACACATACATCGTATCGACATTCAGTGTCCATTTGATCAGCTCAGCGTACCATATAGGACACTCTGTAGTTCTACAGTTCCAGACTGTAGTCCATCGGTCTCTCTGTGTACTGTAATACCCTGTTCTTCAATGGTCAGGACCCCCACAGGACCACCACAGAGCATTATGTGGATGGTGAATCCTTCTCAGCACTGCAGTGACACTGACGTGGTGGTGGGTTACTGTGTGTGTGCTGGTGTAAGTAGATCAGACACTGCTCTGTGGGGGTCCTGATCATTGAAGAGCATGGTAAAAGAGGGGCTAATACAGTACGCAGATGGACGACAGTCTGTAGTTGTAGAACTACAAAGTGCTCCTTTATGGTAAGTGGAGTATGGTTGGTGTGGCACAATGGATAACACCACTACTCACCAGGAAGCCACCGTCCCATTTGGGAGACTGGGGTTCGATTCCCGTTTTGGGTGACTATGCTGTGCTACACCAATAAGAGTCCTTGGGCAAGACACTAACACTAGTGTTAGTAACACTACATTGGCCTACCTGTAATATGATTAACCTTGTAAGTCGCTCTGGATAAGAGCGTCAGCTAAATGCCGTAGATGTAGATGAGTGTAGATACAAAGAGAGGTGTGCCTAGTGTCCGCTGGGTATCCATTCTGTTTAAAATGGAGGACTCATCTGCTAAAAACAGGCCCCCACATAATCTAATACTTGGCAAGGTCAAATATCAAGCTGGAGGAATGAACTGAATGCCATGCTTTTGGGATGATGAGATAGGGCTGGAGCTGGAAGCAACAAAAAGCTTGAGCAGGGAACCGAAGCACGCACAGAACAAACACAACTCGAGAGTGAAAAAAGCCCGGCACTTTATCAAAGAGTTTCCATGACGAGACGACAGAGGAATAAATAGAGCGTCTGGAGTTTATTTTTGCCAGGGAGACAGACACTGTGTTAATGAAACGAACAAGTAGCAGCTACACTCATCATCAAAGGAATAGTCGCACCCAGAAGGAAGTGTGTGGTGTGATGCTGCTGGGAAGGAAGATCAATTTTACCGGGAACAATAAATGATGATAGATTTAGACTGATATGATCAATATTTCTTGAGCTACACATACAGAGGTCTCTCGGTATGGGGTCAGCCCGCCATGTTGGCTAACGCAACATGCCGGACGTCTCAGCATGGAGTTGTAGAGGTTCCTAATGGTGTCCTGTGATAATCCATCCCATGTAGCCTTAATATTCTCACGCAGTTCCTGCAGATGGTGCGGTAGGGGTGGAGGTGGAGTGACACCAGGCCTTCTGGACGTGCGACGCATGACAACAAACCAGTCATCTTGGTGCTGAGCAGGGTGCCTCCACACACGGAGTCGTTGGCCGTCTCCACAAAGACAAAAGGGGGACTCGTCACTGAAGACCAGCTGAGTGACCTCCATGACAGTCTGGCATGACACCACTGCAGTCCTTGGTGACGTTGACGTGGTGTTAAGGGCAGACGTCATAACAGTCCACGTGCATGTAATCCTGGGACGTGTTATGATGACTCCTTGAGGGGATCACTGCTCACGGAATGCCCGTAACTGTAGCTGTTGGGTCAGTCAGGGACAGAGATAAGGCCCGTCCTGCTTACTCACATGCAGAGACGAGCATGAACCTTTCACATGTCTCACAATGTCAAACCTACCCACCAGCTTTCATTCTGTCAGTTGGTTCCTTCTGGGTGCAACGGTTTGTGCAACTAGTTTTGACGATGAGTGTACATTCAGCAGTGCTACGGCAATACGGCAACACTACACTACTGAACACAGTAAATATAGCACCACTGTGAACACAGGCTAGTGAACACACACCCAAAGAACATGAGAAGGTTTGCTCACCTTTCTTCTGAGCACAGAGAAAGCATGAATGTGAAAAGAAAGGGTTGGAAAGTCAGTCCCGCATTTCTTGAAACTGGTTAACAAACACAAAAACGTTAAGAGACAGCCAGAGTTCATGAGTTCCAGTAAAGGATAAGCAATAAAGAGAAGGACAACAAAGAGAAACTTCTGAAATGTGTTGATGGTGCACTGCTCATTACAGCGGCTACCAGCCTACCTGTGTTGTGTCTCGGGTCGCGTTGTTGTTCTTCGCCATAGCGACCTTATCTCTAATCTGATAGAGGGCAAAGGCGATGGTGACCCAGGGGGAAGTGGACACCACCCATGCCGGCTTATTCACATCCTCCTGTTCTTCCTGAGCCTTGCTCTTCTTGGCAGGAGCCTTGCTCTCCAGCCCTGGTGCTGATTCCGTGTGGCTCTGCACCAAGTCTATGGTGGCGATAGGTACCGGACTTGAAGGCATTGGAATGTTCTCGGCTAACATCGAGTCCCCTGTGTGCGGACAAAGCCTTTATTAACATCAGAACGCTTTCTGCGAGTCTGTGTGTCATGATGACCTACTGTGCCAACGTCTTTGCACATTCAGGAGAATTCTTCAACTCCTAAAGCAACACTCGGTAGGACTTAGGGATTTGGAGACCCCTCTGGTGGAGATGTGTAATTGCATGAGGAACATTATGTAACATTGGTTATGCTTTGGAGCTTCATAAACGAGTCTGTTCAAAGAGAACTCGGGGAAAACCTGGTGAAGGATGTGAGTGAGTAATACTGTCATCACGACTTCATCAGTGTAGTGTGGTTGGTAGAGCGTAGTGGACAACCTCCACCTCTCAAGCTATAGACTGGGGTCTATCCCCTACACTACACTAATCAGAGTAAAGTCATTATTAACATTCTGTATGAACAGGTTCTGTATCAGGATTATTTTATCTGCTGTGAAGTCAACAAATAACTGAAAATGTGAAAAGTCTTCTGTAAAAAATTCTTTCTGTAAAACTGACACACTTTTCATCACATATTTCATCAGAAATAAAGGAAAACAATTCCTCTCCTTTTACATATAAACACAAAAGAGACTGGACTGAATGGTTAGAATCTAACTGGGCTGTAAATAGGTTCTCTGGTTGTATTGGCAGTACATGTTTTTTTTTTTTTTTGCTTAGAACAAGATTATGTAACACTATAATATATAATTATTATATAAATATATTATATAAATAATATATAATAAACAATGTAATATAAATAATGTTTTGGAACATGGGAAACAAGCTAGAAAAATAGTAATGTCAATAATAACTGTAATGCACGGTGGCCGAGAAGTTCAAAACAAATTACAAACTTATTTCAGAAAAAAAATTATATAAACAACAACAAAATAAATTTATGAACAGAAATAAAATTACATTAAAGGAAACAAATATCCATTTTGTGGAACGGTTTTGTTTTCCCATTACCGTTTTCTTCTGTCAGCTTTTTTAAATCCTCTAAAGACCTTCCACAGAAAAACAAAAGCGAGCTAGCTGGATAAAATGCGTGCCACAACATGAATTAATCGTGATTTAGCGTCGTGACCATCCCAAACTCACCCCTCACTCTACCACCGCGAACAGTTTGATTGACAAGGGTCCGCAACAAGCAGTTCCTGTGTGTTAGAAGCACCCTTTCGGTCAGGATACGGAGTTCGGTGCTGGTAAAAGCGTTCCATGTTTTGTAATTTTCTTTTCTGAAAGGTTCATTTGTTTAGCACTTCTCTGCCACCGTAGTAAAGATAATAACAATAATTCAACAATAATAATAATAATAATAATAATAATAATTTGTTTAAGCAGGGAAAACATTTTTGTTTATATTAAAAACTCCCACAAACTGATGACACTAAACTACTGTGGTTGCGTTTTGTCTGCTCTGTACAGAGGTGGCCCTCTCTGTTCATTACAGGACGTGGAAGTTCAGCTTGTCAGCCAGTGGAGTCAGGGAGTCTGACATTAGACCTCCTATGTGCCCCTCCATCAGCATCACCATGTCCAGCTTTCCCACCAAACTGGGCAGCTGCATTTCCAGCTTCTTGTGTGAAGTTAACTTTGGGGGACGTTTGCTATTTAGCATTTTCCTGAGCTAATAAACCCATAAAGCTCCAAACAAGAGCCTCAAATCAGCCTCATCATTTCTCAGGCCGTGAAAACCCTTCAGCTCTCAAACACACGGGGTTGTAATACTCGCTGGGAACTTACGTTTATCGTCATTCTCCCCAATTAGACACTGAATGAGGGCGAAGATGAGCAGGATGATGAGAGAGGCCATTCCTAAACCCCTGAAGGTTTCAGCCGCTCCTACACAAGAATGGAGAGAAACAGGACGAAAGAGAAACAGTCTATAAGGCTATGGTTTAGTGTTTATGTATGTAGCCATGCTCTTCTATGTGTTTCACTAGCTGTACTTGTTCGACTCTCTGTTGAGCGGGTTTGAATGAGCTCTCAATGGCACAACGAGGCATGTGACCTTTGTCATTCGTTCAAGGCCTGACAGACACGGGCGTAGCCTGCCATTTGCATTTTTTTGCTTTTGTCCAGGTCTTACCAAAGTAGTTGACGAAGACTCCTCCCACCATGGCGCCACATCCGCGCCCCAGGCCGAGGTGCAGGCCCTGCAGGATGCCCTGCGCTGAGGTGCGCAGAGCCGGAGGAACAGCCGCACTCAGGTACGAAATACACGCTGCCCAAACGGAGGCGTGCGTCAGACCTGCAGGACAGGATAAAATCAGGAACGACACAGAACTGGTCCCGTCACTGGGTTACACAACATCACTGTCGCAAGAAAACCGTCTGGGACAATACCTAACGTCTTCTCTTATTACCAGAGTCATTGTGGACTGTGTTTGGACTACTGCACTGTTTCGTCTGGGCCACTCATCATCAGATGTTCACAGGATGTAAAGCTACAGCACAATTTCTGTATAATACATCAAATCTAAATATAGAACTCCCTATTTCAGTGTCGATATGCTGATTTAGTTGACTGTGGTAACTGGGACCTTCCCCTAGCCCTTTAATGACTGTGTATGGCTCATGGAATTTCTGGAATATCATGGAATTCCTAAAAAGTCTCTTCCAGACATCAAAGTCAAGGATTGGATCATTTATTAGCCCAAGTCATGGAATATCTGGGACTTGTATATGTATCTTAGCATTTCTAGCTTCTATTCCTCTATTATGATTATTTTTCCATCTTCATTTCTCTCCTTCCTGCTCACCAACAACAGGAAATGACCTCAGCCAAGACCATCCATGCCATCTCCTGTACCAGCAACCGAAAGCCACCATGCCAGGGAAATGTGCAGTTCAACATTAGAACACCTTGTAGCTCCACCTTAACGGTGAACATGCACAGTTTGTGTTCCTCATAGTCTAGTCCTTCACCAGTGGTCACCTTCTGACCTCCTAGCTGGATGGTGTTGGATCAGGGGGCACTTTCAACCAAGCAGTGACAGTAACATGTCAGAGCCCGGCAACACTGATGTGCTACACGTGTACCAGCACCACATACACTACCTCCTTAGTGTCCCTGCTGTGCTGAGCGCAGCCCACCATCCATCTGGTCTATAGCCATCCTGGGGTCAGAAACTGACTAGTGATGAACGGGGTGGAGGGGAGGAGTCAGGGCTGTATTTGTAAGGGGGATGAGAGGGGATGCCCTCTGTCTGACATTTAACTTGGAGCGTGAACCCTGCCATGTGCCACTCCGTCAGCAGTACCATGTTCAGTTTCCCCACCAAATTGGGCAGCTTTTGTGGGTTTTTGGTATACCTGGCAACCCCGCCAAAGAGCTTCCAATCTTTGGAGATAATTTCAATATCTAGTAAACTAAACAGGTCAACAGTAACATAAAGGTGGCACCGGCAGCCACATCTCTAGAAGGAGAACTGATAAGCGAACTCTGTGACCTATTACTGCCGCCAGTGTTGCAACACTACAGGGATGTGTGTCAACATCATGCCTGATATTTGAACCCTTGCTGGTAATAGCTGCAGAGAGCTCAGTTTGGGGGTCATTCAATGTTGATTAAAGGGACAGGGACCAATAAATTAACAAGCATTCCATATATTGAGCTCTACTGGCTCCCCGGGTTGCCAGTTAAACCAATTATCTCAACTCCAGCACTGTGTATATGATGGGTGAAGCTATTAACTTTGTTACAGAGATGAACAAGTAAGAGCTCTAATCCAAACAAGCAGTACAAATAAATATGACTGAGCTAATTTGATTGATCAGATTATTCAAATTACTTGTTGCTGTGGTGAAATTTAAAAGCAGCTGGCGTTTTTAAGGGATGACAGGAAATGAACCTGGAAATGACAGCAGAATTAAATATGACATAATTTGGTTTATGTGAAGAAGGAACACTGGATTTGAACTAGAACTGTTCTGAGGTCGTAACCTCACCTGGGGCAGCCGGCAGATGCTACAAAGGCCAGCAAGCCCAGCATGCCCCTCAGGCAGGTGATGAGAGAACCAGACAAACCTGGTAGTTTACAGTCAACATACTTGAGAAAAGCAGCTCAACTGGCCTCATCAGCTCCTCAGGGGTTTGGTTAATATTGTATAGGCCTGATGGACTGGATTGACTGTTGTGGTGGAATGTTAATGCAGCTCCACGGTAGTATTATTTATCTTCATATTATCCTTCAACTGTAACAAACACGAACCTGACATCTCATCTGAGATACATTCAAAGATTCTAAATTGGTCTCCTTCAACTGACTCACTCCTGCAACAGAAGAATAACTCGGTGTACCTGCATTCCTCTTTGTGTAGTTGCTGAATAATAAGCCTCTGCATGTAATAAGCCTTGGGTTGTGCCTCCCAGTGTGGCCAGGCCATAGTATAACTGAATCAGCATGTCGTCGCTGTCCGAAGAAAAACATGTATCTCCAAAATGGCAACTTTACAGGAGAGGCCAAAAACCTCATTAATTTGAATGGAAGTCAATGGAACCAGACGTCTTTCCAGGCAGTTTTAGGCCATTTCTGTTGGTCCATTCTTCAGGAAATTTCCACACAGTGTAAAGAGTAGCTCATGTGATCAAATGAGGCATAAAAGTAAAAATCAACAAAAATGAAGACGCATGTTTTTCTTTGGACAGCGACGATATAGAATTGGAGGTTTCTGTGTGCAACCATGTTGTTTCATATCACTGTATAGAAGAAACTTCATGCTGTCTTTATTGATGGATGCTCTGTGAGCATATGCATTTCTTCATGTCCGGTGAATTACTGATTCATTCTATTAATAAAAATGTGGGCATGGCAGCATTGCAGTCTATGACACAAACCGAAGGCACTAAAGCATTGATAAATCACACTGATAAGGAAAATAAGGGATTAAAGGAGCAGTGTGTAATACAGCTCTGGAAATAAATAAGAGCCCATTCCAGTTTCTTCTTAAATCAGCCTCTCCACATGTACAGAAGGTTCTCAGTGAGGAACAGAAGATTGGGTTCTAGCTGTACTGGCAGATACAGTAAGCATCTGGTTCAAGCAGCAACCACACAGGACAACACAGCTACAGACTGGCAGAGGGCCAAACCCACTCTGTACTGACCGTGATGAGCATCACCTCATTCCAATGTCCCTTAACCACCATAAGAGGAACTCAGGTGACCTACAGAGAGACTGGCGAGCGGTGGCTGGGGTGAAACGCACAGCGAGCATGGTTCTAAAAACAGGCTTCTGGAGGTCATTAGTGATTTTCTAAATGAACAGATCTAATACAATATCTGATCTGGAGTTTGGGAGACATGGTTCCAGTAGTGTAGAGAATCAAACAGAACTGAGGAATTCAGGTCCAACACAAACCCAGAACCTGTACAGCTAGAGGAACTGATCGTTTAGAGGTGGTCTCTTAAAGGTTTCCAGAGCTGTATATACTGTAGCTTTGAAGTTGCAGATTGCCACTGACTGAAATCCACCCACACCCCGATCTTCCCTGTCTAAGAACCTACAGTGGTGTCAGGTTTTCTACTGTCTTCTGTCCCAGTTTTGTTTTGCGTCTAGAAGTATTCATGTATTTGATTGCATGTTTTTAGCCTCCAGTGCTACCCTTGCTCCTAGCAATCTTCCGCTTCTCAAACTTCTCACAACACAAAACAGTTATCCAGTACCGGAGATCTAACAATTTACTCCACCCATTTAATGCTCCTACCTAGCAAGCTCCTATCATTAGTACAGTGTAATATCTCAATGTTTCATCAACATTTTATTATGTTTTAATGTTGATTTAGACTTCAGTAATTATTAATAAGCCCTACCAACAAGCTGCTTTAGCCTATCAAACGTCCCAGTTATGTTTTTAATGCTGGTAACTTTGTCTGATCAGGACATTTGCCAGCTTCTTATTCAAATTTTCCCATTCCACTTTTAATGGTGCATTGATAAGAAGATTTCAGCTATTAAAATATACTGCCTGGAGTTTTATGCACAGTGCTACTGATAAATATGAGGTTAAGGATTCTTCTTCCTGCTGCGCCTTTCAGCCAGTGCTATAGCACCACCAAATTTACTGCCCTCTCTACAGCCAGTGTATGGCTGTCCATTCCCGACTACTGTAGAAACATGGTGGTGGCAGCCTCTATTGGAAGACCACGCACTCCTATGTAGATATATCTACTTCTCATTCTAAACTAACCAAGCCATAACTATCAGTAGTTACAGGTGTTTATACATCAATGGAGACACAGTTTGGTCTAGTAAATTCCATTTCTGCTGAAAGATCCCCCTCTCTAAATCTTACACACTGCTCCTTTAAATAAGACACCATTCTGAACTGCAACACAGAGAAGGGCGTTAGGTATTTAATGAGGGAGAGGAGCTTAACTCTAATAGCTGCCTCATGCATTCAGCTGAATTTGGAGCTCTAGTTAAGCCTTCAGTTCAAACACCGCCTGGCTAACAAGTCAACAGAGGCACGCCTCATTTCTCTCACCTTGGAGGACTTCCATGGGCAGAACCACCCAAGCATTCTGCAGGTAGGAAATGTACAGGTAGCGTGCAGTGTTGCAGGCCAGGCCGATATACAGCACTCTATAGGGGAGGAGAGAAAAGAGGAGAGACAAAAGGCATGACGAGTGGCCAGTAGCAAGACGAGAAACACCTCCCATCTCTTTGTAGCCTGTTAAAGAGAAACACAAAGCTAGAATACACAAAACAGACATAACATTTTACAGGGCGCAGCTAATAAAAGCCAAGCCCATCCCTTTATGAGAGAGGTATTGTCGTGTTTAGACACAGTGCTGTTCGGCAATCATGACGTTAGGCTCCATTGTGTCACTCTAAGAGAATGAGTCACACTCTCCCCTAGGGAGGGGCCGAGACGGACAGTGAAAGGACTGAGCTAACAACTCCAGTGCATGCACTGAATCGTCAACACATCTCCTTCTGTTCCTAGAACTCAGTTATACCATCGCCTTTTAACTCCGAGTGGTACATCGCTGTGGTAGCTGATTTCACGTTCCCCCTGGTTTACAGACTTTACACACTTCTGATTTATCAGCTGTATTAATATATTATAGCATAACAGGTTCCAACGCTAAAGATGGATCATGGATTCCATATACATAGCAATGACATCAGAGGGGCGTATATATACGTAATACATCAGAGGGGCTTTCATACATTCTTAGGGGACATTGTAGGATAGAGGTTAAGGTACAGAATGGGACTGAAGCGTCCTCAAGCAACCCCCAACTGCTCTGCGGGTGCTGCGGATGGGGATGCTCACAGCTCCGAGCAAGTGTATATGTGGGTGTTTCACCTCACGGCGGGGGGAAAACGCGGGAGACACATTCCTCTATGTGCAAGCACAACTGCCAAGTGGCTCCTAACTCTACTTCTGACAACCAATATAAACGTTTATGTGAACCTCCAATATCCTGTTTGTTTGGCAGTATATCTATTACATACATACATACATACATACATCAACAACAACAACAGAGCAACAGCAAACGGCACACCATTTGGAAAAATCATTCCAGGCTGTAAAGGGGATGTCGGCACTTTCCATTTCCTTCCCAAGGAACCGAGCTGTCAACGAGCATAGTTGAAGTTCACGTTTACATGAGGCTGGAGGTGCTTCCTATTCGCCAGCTTCTTAAACAAATGTCCCATTCCACCTTAAATGCTACAGCTTGTACAGGCGCCAGCATGTAACAGTGGCAACGCTTAAGGTGGAACAGACAATTTACAAAACAAGCTGGCGAATAGGAAGCCAGCTTCAGCTTCCACATTTTCACAGGACCCTGGACAACTTTCCTTCAGAGTCGTTAAGTTTGCTTTGCAAATCTCACTCCAGACAGTTTCTCAAACTCCTGGACAATATGAAGCCGCTTCACTCAGCGTTCCACACTGACGACAATGAAGAGAGGAGCAGCTCCACCTTAATTAGCATCACAACCCCAACAGCAGCCTATAAGTAGCAGCCATGCTGTATGACTGTATCAGTGTGTGCTGGTTGAAGCAGATCTTCCTAAACTGAGAGTTTCATCGTGAGGAACAGCTTTGATCTACTGTGTGCTCAAGTCCAGGGTTAAAAAGAGTAGCTAGCATAAGCAACATTAGCAACTAGCATGTATTAAATAGTATGTATATCAATTTCATTTCCTGTCTGTGTCTATTTTGACCTGCTGCCTCTGTATGATCATTGCGGCATCTTGCTGTAAACCAGCCAATCAGGGCAGAGCACATCAGATTATTTATAAGCCCACCAAAAACAGCAGAGCAGCGCATTTCATTGTAGCACCAAATCATAGGGTGTAAATAGACACGTAAAACCACATCCACATATCACCCCAAATAAAGTCACCTACCTTTTACACAGTACATCAGACCCTGAACATTTAACGCCCTGAATAAATGCATTATATGGCACCTTTAAGCAAACCCCCTCAATAACTTTAGACCCTGACTGTACCTGAACGATTAGTTCTTGTCACAGGCATCTAGAACCGCACCCTACCATCCTAAACAGTATGTCCAAATAATACACCATCATTAGTACCTTCATTAGTACATGGTACTGGACCCTACCATCCTACACAGTATGTCCAAATAACACACCATCATTAGTACATGGTACTGGACCCTACCATCCCAAACAGTATGTCCAAATAACACACCATCATTAATACATGGTACTGGACCCTACCATCCTAAACAGTATGTCCAAATAGTACACCTTCATTAGTACCTTCATTAGTACATGGTACTGGACCGTACCATCCTAAACAGTATGTCCAAATAACACACCATCATTAGTACCTTCATTAGTACACGGTACTGAACGCTGACAGCATTCCGATAGCTGTGGCCGGCTTACAGAACAGTATGCACTGAACAGTCCTATAAGGGTGGAGCTGTTAGGCTGATGAGGACTACAAGTTATCAGAAGCAGGTCTCTACTCCTTGCCGACAGGGTCACGAGACTCTGTGTGCTTTTGCATGCAAACGCAGCCCTGAGCACCAGAGATATCCATGCAAATTGGGGAAAATGTGCTTTCTACTTCACATGGACTCGGCTTGGTCACCAGCTTCTACAGCACAGCTGGTTTGCTTTTGGATTGATCCACAAGTGCGGGAAGCCTGCCGGATCAATGGCTAAAAGCACAGACCAAGCCTGGCGAGCTAATGGGAGGATTGAGTTTCATGGACCCATGGGCTCCCTTAGCAGACAGGGCCGAAATGAGGCCACTAAAGAGAGAAAGGGCCGTGTCTGCAGCCAAGGCTTTGCCCGGCTAAAATCGAGCGTTATTGTCTCAGCAAAACAGCGGCGCTCGAGGCCAACACCGGACTGAGAGAACATGGAAACCGACAGGGCAATAATCCAGCATTTAAACCAATAAATGGCCAGTGTCACATTAATGTGCAGTTTACAGAGCAGAATACACAGCAACTGTCACATGCTGTCATCCAGACGATGAGTAATACGATTTAGAGTCTATATATAGCCCTAGTGATCATCGCCAGAACAACTTAACTGCAGAGACGGCACTAAATGAAGAATAACTGATTTCCAAGGGCCTATTACTGGCAATGCTACAGCCCCTCTGCACTAATAACTCCAACTGAACGAGGCACATATCATTCCAGGCAACTTGTGAGAGCTGGTGGCTGGTGCTCCGCTAGCAGACCAATCTAATGAACGTGTCCGGCTTTATCTGAGTACGTGAATAAACAAGGTTTAAAACCTGCTATCAGAACCCAAAAGAACGGATCCGGCTCACAGTGAATTCTCACTTTGTCTGAAGGGCTGGGTGCTTTAGCAAACACACTCACTGACTCCAGAAGCAGCATGCAGCAGATGGAGTATATGCGCGTTTCAGAGCGCACCCTGAACTCCCTGCCTGCTCTGTTTGGTCATGGCGTTGTTTGCCTGTGCCCTTTTTTAACAGCTGGTAAACACCCGTTGAAGGATGGCTGGTGGTGCCCATTTAGGGCTAAAGTCCACAAGCCAGGAGGTACGGCAGGCAAACCCTTACCATCTGCCTGTTTAACACGTACATCCACAATAGTAATAATCAACATCATCAACATCATCATATTTATGGTGCCACTGAAACAGACATAGCTAATCTCATTAAAGATGCAGAGAACAAGCAGGAAGGATCACCTATCCACCCATTTAGGCTACTCCAGTTCAGCCCCACCCATTCACACTGACGTTATAAGAAAAAGCTGCATGGATTTTACCCAACCTCTGAAGGTGCCCTTTGGTAACTGGCACCAAGACACACCAAGACCGAGCATCAGATCTTCCCATTAGTGAGATGGAGATGCTCGGATTGAGGTCTGGGGAATTTGGAGGCCAAGGCAAGACCTTGAACTCTTCATTGTGTTCCTTAAACGATACATGTAGAGTGGCTGAATGCTGCTAAAGCTCTCCTATGATGATCACCCATTTCCACCGGTGCCATCATGCCATATGCATTTGTGTGGCTTTATGCCAATATCAACTGCATGCTGCTATGAAGCCCCACCCTCGGAGACATAACAGTCCAGCTCCGCCCCCTGAAAGCCGATCGGCATTGACCTCAAAAACACTTACTGGTCCATCTATTCCAACTCTGATAGGAGCTCTGTTCTGATTGGTGTTCCTTATTCAAAAGGCTGAGCTCTACAAGTCTCGAGCGGATTCAAAAACAAGTGCACCCTGAGGACCTAGCATGCATGTGTGGATTCTTGGACTTGGACATATCACACAGGCCTCACAGATTTTTATGAATTCTGAACTCTTCCTCTCAGCAGACTCTGTTAGTAAGAGGAAGGATGGAGCGCCACACACTCAGTGGCCTGACGATGACTCGTAGAATGATATCCACCAATCAGCTCTCACTGTTTTCGTATTGTGTAAAGGAACGACAGAAAAAAGACACTGCTCAGAGCTCAACAGCTTCCTTGCACCGATCTAATGCAAGCGTCGGCTCACACATACTGGGCAAAAACAGGAAGCTATAGACCTACTTTCTCAGAGTTTCAGCTAAAACACACAGAGAGGGGCGGGTGATTATAAATCTCACACCACACTCGGTTCCCTCGCACGCTAATGATTAAACCAAACTAGCCTTTTCTTTTTAACCGGTGGGGTACAGCCACTGCGCTCATGTGTGCCCACTTGCTGCACTAGATGCAGTGCAGTCTTAATGTTGTCCTAGAATCATCGGTTTTGTTTGCACTCGTTTGCATTGATCTTAGAAGAAGAGATAAGATAAGATATCCATCCGACAATAGAACTATAGAACTGTCGGGCTAAATAAGGACTTAAAGGAAAAGCTTAGTTTACATAATCATCAGCACATTAGCTCAAATATAACTGATCAGTCAGGCCCTGTTGTATCTGAAGTCTGCTTTGTTTTAGTTTTGTGAAACTAACGTCATGCAGAACTGAGACTACACCAATTTAGCACTGTGCAAGCTGCATGCCTTAATCATCATGCACCCGCCTCAAACTGTATGTACTTGTTAAGTAATCTTGCTTGCCTATGTGGTTTCTGAAACCATACAGCACACCATTCTCTAGAACGGAGTGGCCAAGCTGACGGCTGCTACCGTTTTTAGCTACGTGACGGTTTTGTTGCACTTCGTCCTACAGTGTCAGAAAACTCCTAAGGTGGTATTCCAAAACTAGCGTTTAATATGTTTATCATTTTGTTCATCCAGCATTATGCTAATAACCACTGCCAATCTCAGTGGTGCTAACCAATCCTGACCGCTTGGCTCAACACTGAGCTATAGGCTAAAACTCACAACTAAGCAAGTACTGGTGTAACTACAATGGTGGGTAAACAGAACAGGGATTCTACTGTTCATGGCAGACCCCTATAGAAATCATCATTTGGGGGTTCTTCAATAACGGTAGTGGTCATGTAGAACCAGGGGTATTTAAAGAACCATGTGAATGTATAAATGGTCCTTTTTGCATAATCATATAACTCTTCTCTGTGATGGAAACGTGGTACATGGACCATTTTACCACCCAAAGAGAACCCATGCCTATAAGTGATGTCATCAGAATTAAGTTTGCCTATCCCATGTCCGAAATCCTATATACCAAATCTGGATCATTATATTAAACACTGTTACAGGGAATAGAACTCATGATGGTAGTAAGAGTTCAGGACACCACGTCATACAGGATTGCTCTTGAGAAAGGAGACTCTGTCGCATTAGCATTATAGCCGTTACGCTATGGGTCCACAATAACCCACCCCTAAGAAATGCAAGCTTACATCCATAACAGGTCAGTGGAGATGCTGCCATTGTAGCATGGCTCGCTAATCCTCCTCAGAGAAGTTGCACATCAATCTTTGAACCAAACGACACAGTGCATTATGGGTATCCTCAATCCTCTAGGGTACATCGGTTGTACACTACTAGGTGCAGTGCACTGTGGGATTGTTGCAATGCCCTGTACTGTGAATGTGGCACAGTTTAAGACCATACCTGATGTGGCCGACCAGCTCGATGAGTTTGTGACTGATGAAGTAGGCGGTGAGCTCGGAAACATGGCTGAGCACAGCACAGACTCCGAACAGCGTGGTGGTTCCCTTCAGGTCCTCTAGGTGCCAGTAGAGAAACGTGAAGACAAAGCCATAGCCGAAGCCCATGAACCAGGCCACGAAGAGCACAGAGCCGTAACGGATACCGCACAGCAGCCGGATCAGGTCCTAATCAAGAGTTAAGGAAGACTTTAGTGTTATCCCGTCCATATGTTATCCCATCCCATCCATAGGTTATCCCATCCCATCCACATCCTTACAGGGCAGTCGTGGGCTGGAGTTTAGGGAACCAGCTTTGTGACCGGAGGGTTGACGGTTCGATTCCCTGAACTGACAGTAATGACTGAGGTGCCCTTGAGCAAGACACCTAACCCCCAACTGCTCCCCGGGCGCCGTGAATAGGGCTGCCCACCGCTCCGGGTAAGTGTGCTCACTGCCCCCTAGTGTGTGTGTTCACTAATGATTAATAAGGGATTAAAATCTTAATCTTAAAATATAAAAGACAGGGCCTGAGTTAAGTGGACCACAAGGTACAAGTGACCAATAGACAGGCTCGATAGATTATATTTAAAAAGGGCAATCTATTAAAATAGCTTATGGTTATGATTCTTCAGGAAATGATTCAACGCATTATGAAGCCTCAAATTTCACCACTGCTTGATTAAATTTGATTTTGGTGAACTTTAATATGAGCTCACTGGACCAAATAAGTCACCTTGAGTGTTTAAGGTGGTAGTGACTTCATGCCCCTGCAGACGGTGCCCCTGCTAGAAATACCTGCGGGGTGTGAGTGATGGGATTCATAGATGGAGAAGAGGTGGTACAGTGCAGGGAATGTCTCGTTCCATGTGTGGTAAACGCTCCAGAGCAGATGTTAATGATTGGCTAAAAGGAGGGACTGCATGTGGGCGTGGCCAAAGACCATAGTGTGAAGGAAGTAGCTGAATCTGCAGGTGTATGGAAGCGTACGGTATGGGCTAAAATCCCAGTCTACAGGAAATTCTCCTCGGAATTGTGCTGGGGAAGGCATCCACCAAATCTGGCCCCCAACTGCACCATTCTTTGATGTTAAAGTGGCTGAACATTGATGTGGCTACATCCAGAAACGTGTCCAGTCCATGCCGAATCAAATCACCGCTGTTGTTTGTGCTTGTGGAGGTATTACACACTACTAGACAAGTTTCAGTCACAGGTGACTCGTTTTTTTATCCGCTGTGCTAATATTAAATACACAGTTGTGACTGGAGGAGCTACAGTATTTACTCAGTAATGGAACAGGGAACATAAATACCTTAAAGGGGAACGGAGGCCGGCTGCTGGACTCAGGGCACACCGGAACCTCATCTGAGCCAGGCTCGGGCACGTTCTGAGCCACTTGTGGAATCTCCCCTTCCTCAGCCTTCTCTGGCTCTGCTGTCTGCTCACCATCCGGCTGGTATTCCCTGCTGTCAAATCGGAACTGCGTGGAAACGATGAGGGATATTGTCATCAGCACCCCAAAGACGATGAAGGCAATCTGGTAGTTCTTGTAGTCTGGCAGGATACAGCCAGCGCCCTGGATGATGAGGGTGATGTGCGTGTGGTCGATCCAGATGCCCACAGACAACATGGCTATTCCCCAACCCAGAGACCCCCACATTCTCTGCAGGCCGTAGCGATCCCGGTGCTTCCCCAAATACTGCAGGGTCACCGTGTCCACGATGGTCACAGCTGGTGCGCTGAAGAATTCCCCAATGATGATGACCAACAGGATCACGAGGAAGATGGTCTCCACCTGATCTTTACTGTAAATGATGATGTAGTCTTTGGTCTTGGCAGTGGAGGCGGTCGACTTGGTGGAAGTAGTTTTTGTTGTGGTTGAGGTGGCAGTGGTGGATGAAGTTGTGTGCAGCACTGTGGTAACGTTCTGTGCAGTATTTACATCCAAGACGTTTACATTGGCACTTCTTACATACTTATTCTGAGGGGTATAAGCCCCAGGCAAGCCCTGGAGCACTGGCAGGGAGTATAATTCCCCAGTCAGGTATCTCCGGTGTCTGGTATGATTTCCAGGAGCAACAGGCTGAGATATATTTCCCGGCGTAGCAGAGTCCGATCCCTTTTCCACACAAGTCATAGCAGCCGGCTTCACGAAGCCGATGCCACAGTTGAACACCACCCAGCAGAACACAGAGAAGAGCAGCACGGCCTTGCCCTTGTTGAAGCGGTCGGCCACCACTCCCCAGAAAGGGGCGCTGCAGAACTCTATGAAGTAGCGGATCCCAACCAGCAGGCCACTCTGGCTGGGGGTCATGCCCAGCTGCTTATAGTACACAGCCAGAAGGGGGTGCAGGGAGCCATAAGCAGCGTAGAAGAAGAAGTAGAAGACCTTGGAGATTAGGAGGCGGCTGTCTACTCTCATGCAGGACCGCTCCAGGCAGTCAGTGTTCTGAGAGGCTGGCGGGGGTGGTGTTTCAGAAGAGGCGGGCGGTGGTGTTTGACCAGGTGGAGTGCTGTTTGCATCTTGCCCTAAAGACAGGGTATTAAACGGCTCAGCCAGGACGTACCTCCTCTTCTGGTCCTCCTCGTCGTCCGTCAGGATGGCTACACGGTCACTCGCCATCTCTGAGCAAAACAGAAAGAAACGGCTGCACGTTATTACAGGTCAACATAATCATGGCTTTAACAAACTGACTCCTACGCTGCTAAAAACAGAGGCTTCTGCAAAGGTGCTTTAGTAAAGCCGATGGGTCTGTTTACGTCAGTCAGGAATAACTGGACCCAGAAGAAAAGTTATTGGGAAGGATGATAAAAGTTACTAGAGACAATAAATCATAAATTTAGACTCATATGATCAATATTTATTGAGCTACACATACAGAAGTAGTGCCTCTCAGTATGGCGTTAGGCCGCCATGTTGGCTAATGCAACCATCACTGTAGATGACCTGCTGCCATTCTGAGTCACTCCCTGACAGTCTGGCACGACACCACTGCAGTCTTTGGCGATGCTGATGTGGCGTTAGGGGCAGTCGCCATAACGATCTGTGCGCAAGCAGTCCTACACCGTCTGACAATGCTGCTGACACCAACAGGATGACTCATGGAGGACATTACTACTCACTGAATGTCCATAATGGCGGCTGTTGGATGAGTCAGGTACAGCGATAGGGCACGCCCTTGCTTACATCCCATGCACAGCCGAGAGTGAAACTTAAACCATTGGCATGTCTCACGATGTCAAACCTACCCACCACGTTTCTGTCCTGTCGCCTAAACTCCTTCTGGGTGCGATTACCTATGAGACTGTTTCCACCAATAAGGTTCTTCTGTTGTTTCAAGCTTGAAAGAGAAGAACCCTTTTGTTGCTATATAGAACCATATACAGCACACGGGAGCATTAAACATCCTACTCCCTCAGGGTTACAGGGTAATGCCAGAGCAGACTGACACCCAACACCATCAGCTACAGCGTGACACTAGCTTTACAGGGCTGGAGAAACTGCAGAGCGTTAGAAGGACAGATAAACAGATATACTCCACTGGTCCCCAACATCAAAACCTCAGGATCTGTCTACAAGCTGAGGAGCACGAGACGTTATACACACAGACGGCACAAATTCACCTTATTGCACATATTTACACAAAGACACTGTGTAAACAAGATGGCGCAGGAGACAACATCAACTCAATTATTTACATACAGTGCTGGGTGGGTCCTGACGTGCTGTAGTTCCTGTGAAAGCACATTAGAGAAAACTGAACCACATTTTTCAGAAATTCTACACGAGCGAAAAACGTACACAAATTCAATCCGAGCGGTTTGGTGTCAAATGCTGTGTTCTGGAGAAACCTGCCTAGTCAGAACTGGTCAGAGTGGTGGTGAAGGTAACCAGACGTCTAGGAAGTTTAATGCCTATTAAAGGTGAGACATGAATCCAGCTAGCAGAGCACGTTCCCAGAAGGTTACCAACAAGTTTCAATGAAGTTTTACAAAAAGGTTTATTGTCATATTCAAAGGACATTTTGAAGATGTTTCTATAAGGGTTAATTCTAACGTAGGCGCAACGTTCTAACCGCACCGTTCAGATGACGCTTTGATGATTTGGTCAGGGCCGCAGATTAGGTTACATGATAGCGGAGGAATTCATTTGGAAAATGTTTTCTGGATGTTCATGAGTTCTGAGATGGCAGAAAGGGTGTGTCCCCATTGCATACTAAATACTAATACTAGCTAGTGTTTGAGTATGTAGTACAGTTATGAATGTTGAGTATACTCAAAAAGCCACAATGCACTCCATCTATATGTATGGTAATGATGGACACCACCTTTATTTACATATATGGCATTTAGCTGACGCTCTTATCCAGATAGACCTACAAGGTTAACCATATGACAGGCAGGCCAATGGACTATAGGTGTAGCACAGCATAGACACCCATACAGGGATTAGAACACCAGTCTCCCACATGTGGTGGTGGCTCCTTGGCAGGTAATGGTGTTATCCGCTGAGGTACCCCACCCACTACTGTCCCACAATGCAGCGGGAAACAAAAAGTAGCTGACGGTGATGCGACAGGGGGCGGAGCTGGTGTATAAACGCGAGTTAAACCCAAATCTGACACAGCAGCCTGTAAACATAAATGCATTCTGGTAAATAAAGGGTTTATATGTTTGTGATTTTAAT
This sequence comes from Prochilodus magdalenae, assembly GCA_024036415.1. NCBI lineage: Eukaryota > Metazoa > Chordata > Actinopteri > Characiformes > Prochilodontidae > Prochilodus > Prochilodus magdalenae. The sequence goes on along the minus strand of JAMWET010003446.1, from coordinate 62,695 downwards.
AACAAACCTCCACCACAACAATACAGCTGGGTATGACATAATATTCATCACTTCCTGTTACTAAGAAACCATGCTGTGTGCTAATACTGTGGGACTCATACTATTAAAATTAGTACAGAATTTATACTGTGTAGTTTTAGTGTTTTAAGAGAACGTCCTCCCGCCCTTAGAAGGAACGTTCTGGGAACCTGTAGAAAACTTTCCACTGACAATATTAATGGAGCACTGCACTGCTTATTCTCAGAGCGTTTTTAGAACAAATGGGTTCTAGCTGGGAGATGGCCTCGAGACTCAGTTCCCGGCATCTTTTCATTTACTGCTATTCATTAATGGCGGAGGGATACAGCCAGAGTGCTGTGAAGCAAAATAGTCCCCAAAGTGAACTTAGTACGTTCAGATTCAGGACTAGCATCACACTCAGAAGGCCCGCGTAGGTTCACTGGTGGTTCAGATAAATAAAGGTAAAGCTAATGGGCATGTTTGTGTTGTACACATGACGGCCCCCCTGGTTACCATCACCACCACTGTAAAGGAATATGACTCAGTGAGTTTCTCTACAATGAGCCACCTTACATCAAACCCCACGGACTTACTCTGTTTACATCTCAGGGACTAGTTTGTTCAGGCATTCCCCTTTTCACCATACGTCCAACAGTAAGTACATCGTAGGATGTCCCTGATGCTCTTGTATGTGACTTGCACTATTGTTGGTTCTCAGAGACTGGTGATGAGGTCATCACCAGTAGTGCACCTCAGTGAATCCTCCAAGGTCACACTCCTTCTCGCTCTGAAGGATCTTTCCTGAGCCCACCGTGCCTTTAAGGCAGGAATAAGCACAGGAAAAGGGCAGCACCTCCCCTCAAACTAGGGGTCCGTGGTGACCACTGAGATGGTGACCACTGAGAAACCCACACTGAAGCCTCCCAACAGTTAACATACAGCGATCTCCCAAACTTACCCAGATCTGGATTCTGTCAAACTTTGCTGCCTCGCCGTCTCTCCTCCAACAAAAACGAGATCATTCCAAGCAACAGCACCAGCACGTTCCTCCTCCGGCTCCTCCACCCATCATTCAGCAGCCGATCGAGCTTTATTCATTGCCAGCCCGGAGTGAGACATCAGGGACGGTCAGCTACCAGCAGCCTGAAGTCATCAGCCAGAGAGACGACAATGGAGCTGTTTCGCTCTTGCAGCTACACAGGAGCCACACCACCACCCGGTCCGTGACGTCAGTCGATCGCTCACCTGCTTTATTTCTCTTCCCACCCGTTTTGTTACAGGTCCCGCCCCTCTTGCTATGCGATTGGCTAGTCATGCCCACGGTTCTGCTTTATGATTGGCTGAGGTCCAAACTCCCAGAGCAGGCCATTTAGAGAACACTGTTGGTCATTACACCCATGCAAGACAAAGATGGTTCCTCAGGGTTTCTGTAGCAAAGAGAATGGTTCTGCATAGAACCAAGAACCCTGTGCATGGTTCTCGGCAGGGTGAAACAGTTCTGTAGATCGATGGAGAATGTGTAGTATGAGCTTCTATGGAGCACCATAATGATTCTTCTGACCATGTCTCTATAACAGAACCCGTTTTGGTGTTATCAAGAACCCTCTCCATGTAGAACCATATACTCCATTTCACACTATCAGTCTAATGAGCAGTTCTCACCATGCAAAGAACCAATCAACCATGCTAAGGGTTCTTCAAGCGTACACAGCTCTAAGGTCTATATAGAGGTGGCAGGTGCCAGGTGCCACTTGGGGCCAGTTGGGGACCCCTGGGGGTACAGTTATAGTTTTGAATGACTGTGTATTAGTTTTTAACTGTTGTTTATGTTTTTATGTTGAAAAGTAAACAGTAATGTGATTTTTTGTTGTTGGGGTTTGGAAGTGGGAAGCACTGTCACCTTACAGCAAGAAGGGCCTGGGTTTGATTCCCGACTGTGGTGTCCGGGGTTGTCCGTTCTCCCTGTGTTTGTGTGGGTTTTACACCCACAGTCCAAAATGCAGTCAGGGCTATATTGCCCCTCACAAACCCCCTCGACCCACCGATGTGTATTAGCCCTGCGATGGACAGGTGGCCTGTCCAGGTTGTTTCCAGCCTTCCACCCAATGATGGTATAGGCTGTAGCACCACCCACAACCCAGAAGGATAAGCGTCTCAGAAGATGAATGAATGAACTTTGTTGTTGGTGTCGCAGTATTGATAACATAGAGGTGATGAGTGCTGGTTGAAGGGGATCACTGTGCATTTTTGCCTAGGGCCCCAACAGACTCTAGAATCGCCACTGGGCCTACAGAACTGTTTCTTTGCTAGAGAACCCTTGAAGAACCATTAATGTGAGAACCTCCTTTATAAAGCGTTTCAGACATTTCCATGATCTCTGTATACTTACAGATAGGACTGAAGCAACTGAGCATGTGTTCTTCTCCTCTTTGTGTAGCTCTCTGTACAGTAGCACATTTATCCATGACCGGTTCATAACCAGGAAATTAGAATTCATTTTAATTAAGTTCGAATGATCAACATCAACGTTTGGATAAGTAGGAAGAATGTGAGCTCATCATCATTTAGCTCATCTATTTGGCTCAATTGTTTTACATAGATGTAGATTTTCCAACACAGCTCCATTAATGTTAATGTTAATTAATGTTAATTCACGTTTTAGGTAAAACGTTTTTTTTTTGTTTTCTGTAATTTTACTGTCGTTTTACTGAGTTTTCTTATTATTTATGTTTTAATTATGACTTTAATGAGTGATAGTAGTTCAGTATTACACTAAGATGTCTTCAGTCCAATACATTACTGTAAAAAGAATTCTGGCCAATCACAACACTGGGTGGGCGGAGCTTGTCGCGATACGGGTGTGAAACAAATATAAGCGGCATAGGAGCTGATAAGAATCAACAGGCCATGAAACGCTCCTCCAAATCAAACGAGTAACGGTGAACATTTAGGCTGCACGTATTTAATCCACGCATGTGAGTTTAAATGTGTTATATATGTATTACTTCTGATTTAAATGCACAGCCTTTAGAAAAGATACACACACACACACACACACACACACACACATATATATATATATATATTATGCACATTCCGTTTAATGAATCCACTGCGATTCTTTACCTTTCTGCCCTAACAATCTTCATAGTTTTTTACTAGTTTGTATTTAAATATTTATATTCATGAGCGAAAATATTAAATAGCTGTTAAGCTGAATGAGTGACTTTGATGTTTAGGCCGTGATCAGAGGGAGTGGCTGGTCAGGAAACGTGCTTCAAGAGCTGAGCTTCTTGTGGTGGTCTTTGTTTCCTATTTGGTTGAGGTTTTCATCTTCAGACACGCAGATAATAATAGCAAGCAGCCAATAATTAAAGACAACAGCGCCACCTGCTGGCACCCACGGAGCACTGCTATCTCCGACATCTGAGCTTGGTCTAGCGTTTCGGCATCAACTTCAGTCGCAGCTTGGGTGGGTCGGTCTCCTCCTCTAAACACCTAGAAATGTGGTTCTAGCAAAGAAACGCACAAAGGCACAGAACCACAAACACTCAGAGAACCCTTTGTAAGATATACGCGTTCTTTGCATTGATGGAGAATGTGTTATACTGTCAAGCTTGTAACAATAGAACCACATCCACAAAGGTTCCATATAGGAATACATTTCTATAGAGAACCATTTATTTAAGGCTGAAGTCATTTGAGGTTCTCTTACTTGTTCCACCTCAGATGCTGCTGCAGAGGCGATGTGTCGCCTGTAGATGGCACTGATGAGTCAATTTCAATTTTAATAAACGCCTGTGTGGTGTTTGTAAGAGTAGAGGCTACTGCAACTATAGATAGATAGATAGATAGATAGATAGATAGTGACTGAAAAAATATTACAAACATGTTCATGTATAGGTTAAGTAAAGCGGACTGTCCAGCGTGTCCAGGAGTGCAGATATACAGGATATACAGTAGAGTGTCTATGAGTGCAGATATACAGGATATACAGTAGAGTGTCCAGGAGTGCAGATGTACAGGATATACAGTAGAGTGTCCAGGAGTGTCCAGGAGTGCTCAGATATACAGGATATACAGTAGAGTGTCCAGGAGTGTCCAGGAGTGCAGATATACAGTAGAGTGTCCAGGAGTGTCGAGGAGTGCAGATATACAGTAGAGTGTCCAGGAGTGTCCAGGAGTGCAGATATACAGGATATACAGTAAAGTGTCCAGGAGTGCAGATATACAGTAGAGTGTCCAGGAGTGTCGAGGAGTGCAGATATACAGTAGAGTGTCCAGGAGTGTCCAGGAGTGCAGATATACAGGATATACAGTAAAGTGTCCAGGAGTGCAGATATACAGTAGAGTGTCCAGGAGTGTCCAGGAGTGCAGATATACAGGATATACAGTAAAGTGTCCAGGAGTGCAGATATACAGGATATACAGTAGAGTGTCCAGGAGTTTCCAGGAGTGCAGATATACAGTAGAGTGTCCAGAGTGTCCAGGAGTGCAGATATACAGGATATACAGTAGAGTGTCCAGAGTGTCCAGGAGTGCAGATATACAGGATATACAGTAGAGTGTCCAGGAGTGCAGATATACAGGATATACAGTACAGTGTCCAGGAGTGCAGATATACAGGATATACAGTACAGTGTCCAGGAGTGCAGATATACAGGATATACAGTACAGTGTCCAGGAGTGTCCAGGAGCGCAGATATACAGTAGAGTGTCCAGTAGTGTCGAGGAGTGCAGATATACAGTAGAGTGTCCAGGAGTGCAGATGTACAGGATATACAGTAGAGTGTCCAGGAGTGCAGATATACAGTAGAGTGTCCAGGAGTGTCCAGGAGTGCAGATGTACAGGATATACAGTAAAGTGTGATAGTGCAAATAAACAAACTTATGATTTTACATAAGATACAGTTCTCATACATCCTCTTCCCTCTTCCGGCCCCACTAGGAAAAGCCTGATGGCTCTCAGGACAAAGGATCTCCTGAGTCTGTTTGTGGAGCAGCTCTGAACAGCAGCCTGCCACTGAACGTGCTCCTTTTGCCCATAATGATGGTGTGCAGTGGGTGCCCATCTTCATCCATAATGGACAGCAGTTTGTGCAGTGTCCTCCTCTCTGCCACCTTAACCAAAGAGTCCAGGTCCACACCAACAACTGACCCAGCTCGCCTGACCAGCTTGTCCAGTGGCATCTCGTCTCTCTTCTTAATGCTTCCTCCCAGCACACCACAGCATAGAAGAGACAGCTGGACACCACAGTCTGATAGAACATCTGCAGGAGTTCCTATAAATGTTAAAGGACCCCAGCCTCCTCAGGAAGTAGAGCCGACTCTGCCCCTTTCTGTACAGGACATCTGTGTTAGCTGACCAGTCCAACCTATCATCCTGGTGCATACTTCCACCCCCTGTACTGGAGCAAGGAGGAGTGCAAAACCTATTAACCCCACTAATCATCTCAACATTAGTAGAAATGGTGGACTACAGGGGTCTACACATTTGTGAACATGCAGTGTATGTAAGGGAATGGAAATATCTTAAGTCTGTCCAGGCTGCATAGCTATCAATAAGGTTATAGTGGTAAGTGTGCCAAGTAGGATGTTTTGGTCCAAGAAGATTAAAATATAGAAGATTAAAATATAGAAGATTAAAATAAGCCTGTAACACATACACAATAAACACAACATACAGTCATTTGAACCTCTTGGCACATTTTGCTGTACGTATGTTTATTTGTATTCTAGTATAGAGTACTGTATAGTATATAGTATGTAGTATATAGGTAAGTATCTTTTGTTCCCCCAAGGCCCACCTGATAATAACTATAAAGCACAGCAGATTAGGAAATGTCCAAATTCAAACAATTCCTGTGAAAGGGCCCCAAGGAAACTCTCCATCATTGGCTACACAGCACCTATACTGTCCCAAACTAAATATGTTTAATTAGCCTGCTACTGTGACATGTTTATATGTGTACATTAATGTACATATAGTAATATACTGAATATTACACTAACATGGTCATTTATGATGTTTCCCGCCCACTACAAACGACTGCCTCCACCTAAGAACAGGCCCGTGGACCACTAGTGGGTGCTTTATGGCTCATTGGTGGACCGCAGCCCACAGGTTGAGAAACCATGATATAGAATATATATATTACTAGTATATATACTGTTACAATAAGGCTTTGAATAACTCTCTTGACTGCCTAAGACTATTAGATAGGCAGATAAGACTATCGCGCTGTTTATCATATAATGCGCTGTTTATCATATTGTTTAAATGACTAATAAGGTTTGTTATAGACAGCATGGAAACTTCTTTCCTGGCATTTGTAATTAGGTCTAGACATGCATAAGCCATTATATGCAATTATGCCCTGAACACTCCAGACGGGACGCTCGGTAGTCGCCATTCAGGGGGTAAAAAAAATAGCCTGTTATCACTTTCTGAGAAAATGACATCTGATCATCATTACACTTTGGCCCTTTAGATATGGTTTTGGTTTAGCTGCACACACTTAGCACCCTGCCGCACACTCCTGTTTGGAAGTTCGGTGATGTATGGCAGAATACTGACCACATCAATGATATAAGTCATCATAATGGGTGCACTAAGCCTAGACACAGAAAACAGAAAACTGAAAGTCCCACCATTTCTTGTAAGAAAAGAGTGTAATGTAGCACTGTATTCAAAACATACCACTCGATCCCCATCTACACAGTCCATACAGGCAAACTGAGCGATTTTTAATGCAGTGTTTCTGTGATGTCACAAAAACCAGCACATGTATATGGGGTTGGACAGATCACCAGTCTGCACTTATTCAGTATAACAACAACAACAACAACAATAACAATAATAATAATAATAATAATAATAATAATAATAATAATAATAATAATAATAATAATAATAATAATAAATGTATATTAACAACAGCAAATAAGAAAATGGATAAGAATGGTTTGGTATTAATATACCAAATACATGTATTCCTATACCTAATGTAACAACAACAACAAAAACAACAACAACAACAACAATAATAATAATACGTATTATTATTATTATTATTATTATTATTATTATTATTATTAATAATAAATAATAATACAAACGCTGTCTGGCCATATAACACTGTAACTGAGGTGTATCAGCCAGACTCCTCATTCAGTGTGAATCCAGACCGGCTTTTCCCCGCTGCACTCCAGTCCACACACGCAGGGCTCCGGTCCAGGTTTTGTCTCCGGTCCGTGTCATGTTTCATTTCCCCTCCTTTGTTTGGAGCGGCGGCGCAACGAAGCTCGGCGGAAGGCTCTGCGGCCGTCTCTGTCCATTTCCCGCTCAGCTTCTTTTTTCTTTCTTTCATCCCGGTCCTGTTTTTTTTACCTTCCTGAACCGTGTGTCCTCATGTCTGCGAGACCGGCGTGCGGTTTTTCCAGTGAGGAGGTGCTGAGTGTCCGCTTCCCCGTCCACAGGGCTTGCAGAGACGGGGACGTGGGCGCGCTCTGCACAATGCTCCAGCAGACCAACCCAGCCGAGCTGAGCGCGGAGGACTCCTTCTACGGATGGACACCCTTACACTGGGCTGCACACTTCGGCACGGTAGTGTTGAGTTAACCTCTGTACTCCAGCTGCTCATGATGCTCCTGTTAGACTGGCTTAGTGTTAGGCTGAATCTGGCCTGCTGGTCGGATTCTCCCGTTCCACCTTAAGTGGTGCAGCATTTAAGGTGGACGGGGAGAATTCGAACAACAACAGTAACCAGCTGGACTGTGTCAGAGACAAGAAGCCTGGGTGGAAACAGTGGCCTGCCAGCTCTGGCATTGCCCTGCTGTCTGCCTAATAATAGAATCATAAGCGAATCGAGCTGGAAGGCCATGAGGCACATGTTACAGAGGCGTGCTGAGCTTTCCTTTCGTTTCAGCTTCATCTCAGTGGACAGGACAAAGCTATGGTCATAAAGCCAGTCCCTGGAGACATAAGCAGAAGTTTCTTCCTTGTGCAGGGCCTTCTGTTGAAGGTTCTGCACCGGTTCTTGGTTAAACCCACTTTTAAGTAGTTCCTATCAGCCTCATTTCCAGTGCTCATGGTTCTATGTGTGGGCCTGATGGTCTAGGGTAGATTGGCATGCTTCAGTTTTCCCAGAACAGACTCATGATGCTGGGCATCTGTGCTCACCCGCTGTCTGAAGCACCCTGTTAGAGCTCCTGTGTCTTTAAGCCATGCCTCCATAAACCTAATGAATGAATTTCCTGGTGGCGTTCATTTAGGTTTATGCATCGTGTGCTCTCAGGTGTCTACTGACCGGAGTGGTGGGCCACACTTGTGCTTTTTCATTCACAGTTAACATAGTAACACACAGAGGAGATGGGTGGGAACGGCACACACACACACACACACACACACACACACACACACACAGTCTCAGTTTAGGAGTGTGTGAACTCTGTCAGTCTCTAAGTTAAGATGGTTTCATGTTTGATAAGGAAGTGATAGCTGTGGCTGCTCTTTAGACAAACACACAGGGGTGGAGGTGGGGTGTGTGTGTGTGTCAGTTAAAGCATGGGAGTGGTGCTGCATGGGCGCAGTGTCGGGGGAATAACAGGAAATGGATTAAAACTATTTGTTTTAAAGGGTCATTTATCATCTGATTTTCCCTATCTGCATCCTATATCTTATAAAAAGTGTTATTTTAATATTTATATTAATATTTAATAGCCAACACTTTAAGCTACTGCTATGTCATATGGAGACGGCCTCATCAGCTTATAGAATTGTTTTCTCCAGTGCCAGTATATTTCAGTTGGGATGCTACGTTGGCCCGTCCAACTTTTGCCCTAATGGATTCCGCCGTGCAGGCAGATTAACCGGCCGAGGCTGGACGGACGGGCAGGGGCAGAAGACGGAGGCAAATCCAAAATTGAGGAGAAGCTAATCGGCTGTTCCTGCATTGTATTACTGGTTTCCCCTCGTAGCAGTTCTCTGCTATGTACATGAGCAGCAGCCATTTCTTTGTTTACGGTCCTAATGCGTAGTTTCCTGCTGGACCTTGAACTGTCGATACTCTGCTCCTGCTCGAACTGAGTACACGCCTTCTAGGTGAATGAGATCTACATGCATACGTGAATGAGATCTCCTAGTGTCTAGGTAGCGTGAAGTAGGTAGGACAGGGGGTGGGGCTGATGATGTGCACACACCCAGTCTCAGATGATCATTCTAGAAGGATTCTTGGCTTGAAGTCAACTGAACTCCTAGTGTTGTAGTATTTCGGTCTTTATGATCCAGGTGCTGATGCAGCAGGTCCAGAAGGAGCTCTGTTTGATGTTCTTTGTTTATCTGAGTGGTGTGTGTATATATAGAGATGGGGAATATAATTATTGTTGTTGTTGTTGTTGTTGTCTAGTCAACACTGTGCTTCCCTGTGCTTACCTCAGATGGTGTCCCTATTAAAGAACACTGACTTGCTGCCTGTTTGATTACAGAGAGAGCATTAACAGTCTGGTTCATTTGGATTTAGCACCAGGCAGTATGTGAAACACTGGATGAAAGTTTGTGCTAGCAGTCTCTAAATATGGCCCTGCTAGTGCTTCAGGCCTGTGTGTCAATATTGTGAAGATGTTCCTTAGACATTATGGTGTTGCCAGTTTCGCCCACCTCTAGTAATATTTTAAAACCTTAAAAATATCAAAAATCTGATACAATTTTGCCTCCAGAATTGAAAGTAATGTCTCACAAAACGTAAACATGTGCACTGTAACATGTGATTTTACCTGCATCGGTACTAAACTGTCTGTAGTAATTACAGGCTGTATCTCCAATATCAGTCTAATAAGAATGGACCTCCTTTACACAGCAAATAATATATCAGGCTGCCAAAAACACAAACCCGCTGCTTTTAGCCTGTGCTGTTATTCATCTGTTTCTTGTGTTGCAGCTCTTGCTCTTCCTGTTTGTTTGATTAATATTCCCTCCATCCTCTCTTGGCTTCACACAGCTGGAGTGCGTCATGCAGCTGGTACAGGTGGGTTGCGGGGTGAACTCTGCGACCTCTCGATTTGCTCAGACGCCGGCTCACATTGCTGCCTTCGGTGGCCACCCACAGTGTCTGCTCTGGCTGCTGCAGGCTGGGGCTGACATCAACAGACAGGTGGGTTACCCTTAAACTTGGGTCCATGTTTCTGAAGCCTCTCAGAGGGAACACACTGATATAGCAACAGCTGTTCTGCATTAATCAGCGCTGATTAATCGGAGAAGATTGATTGCCCAGAGAGACGTGCTGCTCAGAAGCTGGCTGTAGTAGTTGAACTTGCTGACCTCATAGCATGTTGTTGAGTTTCTCCGGTTCGGGATGGTTGTACCATGGAAACGGTTAGGCCTGCGTTTGTTTCTATTTTGGGTTTATCTATGTGAGATTTGGTTTATGGACTGAGCTATTAAAGCCTCTGTGGGTTCTGCTCACTTTGCCCCATCACACCGTCTCCGCCGTGGAAATTTCTGTTTATGAACTTTGTTGGTAAACTGAAGCAGAAGACGCTGTGTCGCCCTCTATGCCTCATTTAATGCATCGCAGTCCGTCTGGATACCATTAACTCTATTCGAAATAGCCTAATACATACCAGTGGTGTACTGATAGTGCCCGAATGTACTAAGTAGCGTTGAGCATGTGACCCACCAGATCTACCTCATGGAGATGTGTCCTCTAGTACAGTACACAGTTCCTGCTATGCAAACGTTTGGGGCGACCCTGGTTAGGTGATAGATTTCCTTATTGACAGTATGTTTTCTGTCTGCACGTTTGATTGAAGGAAGCTCATTTTCCTGTTGTTTTTTTTTCCGACTTTGGAGCTCGCAGGCAGGAAGCGTGCTGGAGCGCGGTGTTTAATGGTAGTGATAGCTTGACAACTTCGGAGTTCAGCCAAAGCCGTTGCAATAGATGGCATAAATAATAGAATGTCCATACGCCACGATGCACCGTCACACCTCCATGATGCATATTCTCACAGGTTTGCATTGTGATATCATAATTTTGCTGTACATTGTATACCATTAAAATGTACAGGGGTTGGACAATGAAACTGAAACACCTGTCATTTTAGTGTGGGAGGTCTCATGGCTAAATTGGACCAGCCTGGTGGCCAATCTTCATTAACTGCACATTGCACCAGTAAGAGCAGAGTGTGAAGGTTCAGTTAGCAGGTAAGAGCACAGTTCTGCTCAAAATACTGCAATGCACACAACATTATGGGTGACATACCAGAGTTCAAAAGAGGACAGATTGTTGGTGCACGTCTTGCTGGCGCATCTGTGACCAAGACAGCAAGTCTTTGTGATGTATCAAGAGCCACGGTATCCAGGGTAATGTCAGCATACCACCAAGAAGGACGAACCTCCACCAGCATCACGTAGTGACCTGGCCACTATCCTGCAAGAAGAATGGCTTAAACTCCCTCTGACCACTGTGCAGGACGCAGTATATGTCATTCCCAAGACCAACTGACGCTGTATTGGCCCTACACCATACTAATAAATGATTGTGGTCTAAAACCAGGTGTTTCAGTTTCATTGTCCAACCCCTGTAGATTGGGGATGCTCTATGATACTGGAATCAGATCCGTATCAGCAAATTCAAACAGTGTTTTAGTTTTGATGACCTTAAAAGTTTGTTGTTGTTGTTATTATTATTATTATTATTATTATTATTATTATTATTTTATTATTATTGAATAATTTAAAATGAATACCTAATTAGTAGTTACATTTTACGGTAGCTTATATATGTAGCAAAACCACTAAAAAGAAAATCCATGATTTTCATAGATTTGCTCTTCTTTCAAACATTCCATTCTGTTCTTCTCGGATCACTAAAGTAGGCCTAGCTCAACCGAAAATGCCGGGGGACGTTTTATCGGATTGAACCAATCCTGTTATAAAGGTGAAGCCCCCGCTCCCGGAGTCCGCACACAGTGGATTAAATGTGAAGTTCAGTAAGCCTGTCTGATCTGCCAGCTGAGTTCACGGTGAGGATGTGTCCGATCATGTCCACGTTTCTATATCAGCCGGAGCCTCCTGGTTATTTTCTCTGTGTGGGTAAATAAATAAATATATGTGGGATTATTATCCAGACATATTTCTGACTCCAGTGTCTTAGGCACTCCTTCCCGGATTTGCCCTTTGATGCCTTGGCAGTGCTGTGGAGAGAAATCAGATTAGTGGGTCAGCATTATGCAACTGCTGGAGCTATTGTTTTTTTTCCCCCTCCCCCCTCCCCCCTTCCCCACCCCAGTATAGTCTCACTCACTGCCTTTCTCCTTCTTTTTTCTCCTTTGCTTCTCTTACGTAGTTGATTATGATCATGTACAAAACCGGCTTGCTCTGTGTCATCCTGAGGCCGATTTCTGTGCTCTGTTTGTTCTGTCTTTCTCTGTTTGGAGAGAGAGAAGTGATGCTCGACTCTGGATTGACCTACATTCTCCTCCCATGAGTCACAGCCGAGACTGGAGGCCTTCAGTGATGTTCGGGCTGTCCCGCTCTCCCTCTGTCCCGCAATCCTCCACTATAGTGAGGGTGACTTACCATACCTCAGTATACAGCACGAGGAGCGGAGGTGTATCCCACTGCACTGTGCCAACTACTGCTTATACCAGGGCATCCGACAGTTCCCTGAAAAAACTGCACTGACTAAGTTTCAAGC